>JASJET010000281.1:1200000-1733013 GCA_034092305.1 Diaprepes abbreviatus
CTAGTGCAGGGTCGGGTTGATTTTTATTTTTTTAAAGTCAAAATTATTGATTTAATCTTAATAAATCATGATTCTTTTGATTTTTTCCATTTTTTTTATACTTACGTTTCCAAACAACTTTAAATTTTTCACAAAATACGTTTCAGATCTATCTTCAGCCCTTAGACAATTTTTTTTGACTATCTAGTGCAGGGTCGGGTTGATTTTTATTTTTTTAAAGTCAAAATTATTGATTTAATTTAAAAAATCATGATTCTTTTGATTTTTTCCATTTTTTTTATATTTACGTTTCCAAACAACTTTAAATTTTTCACAAAATACGTTTCAGATCTATCTTCAGCCCTTAGACAATTTTTTTTGACTATCTAGTGCAGGGTCGGATTGATTTTTATTTTTTTAAAGTCAAAATTATTGATTTAATTTAAAAAATCATGATTTTTTTGATTTTTTTTTTGAGATTTTTGTTTCCAAACCACTTTTAATTTTTGGCAAAATTTCAGTCCCTTGATGTTCTGCAGGAGGTTCTGTGGTATCACCGCAGTTGTCGATAAAATTGTGACAATCGTTCGGACGTTGTTCATTGGCCATTGTCTTCAAATTTACTCCTCCATATCTCTGTATTTGGCGATCTTCTCGTTGTATTTTGGCCTTAGGTAGTTGTTGTTAGGTACAACAATGTTAATTAGTGTAGTTCACCCAAAAATTTTATCTGTTTAGTATAATGTCTGGTCTATTATGACCAGCTATCTGATCCATTAGAACCGCTCGGTCCCAGTATAACGTGTTCTCAAGAATATTCTCCAGATTGTACTTGTAATAAGGCACTTTTCCTACCTGTAATAGATTTAAATTATCTGCTAACTCTTGGTGGAGTATCTTAGCTGCTGAGTCGTGTCTTTCCTTATACTCGGTTGCGGTAAACGTTTGGCATCCTTCAGTTATGTGCTGGATTGTCTCTGCTGTTTGACAGCCGTATCTACATTGGTCGTTTTCCATTGGGGGAATGAAATATTAAAATAAATATATTTTTTTATTTAAATCATGATTTTTATTGGAAAAATCAAGTGATTTAAATCGTGATTTTAATTCTGGCGTCCAAAAAAATATTTAATATTTTTTTGGACACTCTGTAGTAAGCGTGGCACAAGATCTAGCATACATTTAACGCTTAAACCCATTTAATTTCGAAACCGTAAACGCTATATCGCTGCCATAAACGCTAATAAAAACGCTTATATGTGCGTTGATTTAAAACTTGAAAAGATACGGCGAGGCGAACGGGTAGTTACTCCCGAATAGCCTGGATTTATTGCTGGAAATACGGCCCTTTTCAAAGTAATTGAAGCCGCATTGACTTTTGAGGGGTTGTAAAGAGTGGCAACTTTGTTTTTCCAGTTTAAATAGGGTAAATTTTCTGTTATTTTCTCTCTAATGAATACTCTTTTGTATATACTTAAGTTAATACTTGTTAACCATTGATTGATGGCGCTTCACACATAAATAAAAACAAATCGAGACGAGGTCAGTTCGATAAATGCCTTAATCGCGCATATAAAGCCTCTTCATCTACATTTGTCCTTTCTGAGACCGTAAAACCGAAATGATGCCTCCCCTGCTGCGTTTTAATCAAACTTTATTTTCGAAATTAATCCGATTTTTTGTTGATCGGGCCGTGTTAAATCCCGGCGCCATTATACGATAGGTTTTATTGTTTTTAACGCCATAATTTGAGATATAACTTTTGGTTTACGATAATATACGAGCTTTTATGGGACATTACATCACGACTTTTTGATACAATTTAAAATGACGGTCTTTAATTGTTGTAAAAAAGGATAAGGCACGCTAAGCATAGAACTTTTTATTTTTCTCTTTGTATCAACTAGTGATGTGAGAATACGTATTAAAATAACCGAACAATTCGAATAGTAACTTAATCGGATTAAACCGAATAGTTCTTTGGCATCCGGAATGCGGAATGTGATGTGATTCGGTTCTATTGAAATAAATGGAAACATAGTGTCAGAATAAGAATAATTTCATCCTTGTTTCGTTTGTAGTAACGCATAAGTATGTCTTGGTCTTCGGAGCGACAAGAAAACGAAGATTGAATGCTACGGACGGTGCTCGTTTCATTCGTATTAGTTCGTACTGTTTCGGGTGATGTGGGAATACGTATTGAAATAACCGAGCAATATTCGAATAGTAAATTAATACGTATTAATTTAGACACTTTCCTGGCATACGGAATGTGATGATACCGATGATTTTTTATATAACGAACGATGCCCGATGGAAACGGATGTCACGGACGCTGCGGCATCGAATACACTTGTTCGTTCACCAGTGCTGGAGATGATTATTATTCTATTATTTTAGGTGCAAGTACTTTTGATGACGCAGAGCATAAAAATATATTTTAAAGTTATAAAATAAAAATTCATATATATATATATATATATATATATATATATATATATATATATATATATATATATATATATATATATATATATATCCAAAAAAAAGTTTTATTAAAGAAATTAAAACAAAATATATATCATAAAAACATATAAATTTAACGTTAGTTACAAAAACATATCTTAAATTGTTTTTAATAAATCAAGGAAAATATACATTCTAGTAATATTTAATTTGAACATAAATAAAAAATAATCCAAGATGGTTTTCTTTGAAAATAATATGTAAAATATATAAATAAAACAATAATTTTGAACTTAGGTAGAAGTGGTGCGTCGTTTTCGCAAAATTTTTTGCTGCTGACTTCCGTTCATAGTTAAAAGAATTAAAGAGCCAGGATTATTTTTTTAATTCTGTGGATTGGTTTATACATGGAATCTCATCTTGGTAAAAAAAACTTCAGGGATATTTTTCACTGCTTGGAGTTTAACAAAACCTGAAATATGAACTTGAGTCTCATCGGTAACATTATTTTTATTCATTTCTTCATGGTACAGAAGTGGACGTATTTCAGAAAAATATATTTTTTTAAATTACCAATAGTATTAAAATATTTTAATTTTCGATTACACAACCGACATAGGGGAAATTTACTATTTGATGAATTGACAAAAAAACGATTGATTTTTGTGCGGGAGCCATGATATAAAACCTAAAATTTGAGGCGGCGCCTATGTCTAAATTTTTACTAAGCCACTGTTGTCCAATTCTCTATCTAGAGCCGCGAGGAGTTCGATTCGTATTAATTCGTAATGTTTCGTCAACATTCCGCAATTCGTATTATTAAACAATCCGAATATTACATTCATCCGCATCCGTATTATTCGAATATCAAAATCATCCGAATATTTACAACTAGTATCAACTAAATTTTTCGGTTATTCTCTCGGTCGTGTATTACCGTATTTTCGTACGATGATGGGAGATCGGAAACAAAATCTAGTAAGCTATGTTGCCAAACGTCTATAGTGTATGTAACCATATAAATAGTGCATTTCACCCTAAAAAAGAATATTTATATGGACATAACCCTACTCAGCAAGCAAATTTTCGAATTTAAAATAAATATAATTAAAATTTTTAATCAAATTAATATTCTTAATGAGAAAAAAGAATTAGAAATGGAGTTTTATAGAGAAAAAAATAAATATGTAAAAACACAAATCGAAATATTTTACTGAAAAAATATCCGTTATGCATGAGACTAGTTTCACCGTCAAAGATGTAAAGGATACGCGAAATAAAATTAACATTTTCATTTCATAAAATACAAATTTAGTTTTTCTACCGGGTTAAGAAAAGAAAAATTTTTCTTATTTTTGTAAAAATGTTCTTTTTTATACTCCCTACAAATATCAGGGAATGAATATACAAAGTAAGTAAACAAAATGAAATCTGTAAAAATTTATTTCATCAATAAAATACATTTTGCATATTTGATATACGTACATAATATTACGCTAATAGTAAAATTATTAATTTTTCCTAAAGTAGTTTCTGATAATGTGTTATTGGATCTGTCTTGCTTCTTGTAGATCAGGGTGTATCTCTTGTTCTTGATGAACATTTCCGATAATAAAAAGTTATTATCCATCTCTCTTTTGGAAAACATCTAAATCTATTCTTCTAGACCTCACAACATCTTTTAACGGTACTCCGCAATGAACAGATATCTACTAAATCTTTCCTTTGGTGTTCTCAGTTGTGAAACGTCTCCTAAATGCCATGACCTTAAAAGAAACTCTGAAAAAATTAAACTTAGTTCACTTTCCTGTATATATTTAAACATATTCTAAATTAATAACAAATTATCAGTTTATTGTACAATTAATTTACCTGAATCTCCAATGAGGAAGAATAAATCTTCTGGGTTTCTTCTATAGATCATTTCCATTATATTGCACATGTTAGATTCATTCCAAATATAGGAATCATGGGTACTACAAGGAAATGTAGCATTATTTTTTAAAAAAACAAATTGTATATCATTTTTAAGTTTGTAAAATACATATTACTGCTAGCCGTTATAATTTAGGATTTAACAGAAAATTACACAGATGGACAAGCTCATAATTCATTTAAATTTTATAGCAATTAGATCCACTTTGAAATAGCATCTTCTCTATTTAAAGCATCTGGGCTTTTCTTCCTGACACTTACTCCAACTGACATTTCCTGACTGACAAGTTCCAGAAATACATTCAACCCAGTAATTTCGTGGTAGCTGCCAGTCGCAAAATCTACGAACCTACAAATATTAATATTTTAATAAAATTATATTAATTGGGTAGCTAAATGTAAAAAGGAAAATTAATATTAGCTTAACATCCTCCAACTTTTTTAACAGTAACTAAAGCAGGTAATATATTACAAATATGTATAATCCAACCAAGTAAAAAATCATTAATGACTTACTGATCTTGTATATGCTAACTTTATGTATAGTTACAAAATATTACCATGATTTTTGGCAAAGATGATGTTGCCTTCTTTCAAGCCCTGAAAATTCTAGAAATTGGGTTATTTTTAGTACAAGATTCCCAAGCCGGTCAAATAAATTAAACGAAGTAGAATCCTCCAAATTTCACAAATATTTATATAGGTACTTACTTAAACAGCCTTGTGAATTCCGAATCATTTAAATCCCCAAATCGACACAACCGTGATAGAAATTGACGATTATAATTTGCTACTTGTTTTTCCGCTAATCTGACAATCCTTTTGTCCATCATGGTTCAAAATTACTTCCTCAATACCTAATTTATAAAGGTATATTTGTGAACAAAAATATTTTATAAAAATTACAATTTTATTTTCAAAACGATCATGAACTTACCTCTCTTAAATGTCAAGAATAATTAATATGTATTACAGTATTACGCCAACACTTGAAATAACTTAGAACTCATATTATAAAAATTACGAAAAAAGTTTATATATTTATGTCACTTTACCAGTGTGACGTCACAACGGTCAAGTGACAAGTATTGGTGTTCTGGCGGGAAATTTGAAACGGAATTTAAAATTTATAATTTTTAACGTGCATTGCATGGTTTTAAACACTTTCCCAAAATAGTCAACATTCCAGTTTGTTTACTTACATAATAATGTAGCCTTTGTTGGATAGATGTTTTTTTACCCTCATTTTCATAGATTTTCTTTAGAATTTTAACAATTTACGACATTTTAAAGAAAAAAATACCCATTATAAAAATATTTGCAGTTCACTAGAGAGAAAAACTTGCATTTCTTAAAACTGAAATTTCTCTGATAATATTTCAAGTTATACTAATGTCTCCAATTTCATAAACTATGTATTTTCTTAGCACTTTTATATAAAACCCGAAAAACTATATACAATTACATCACTTTTATTGATGATCTGAAATTATATCACAGTTCAACAATTATAACGCTAACAATTTATCTTAAGGGTGTATATCCACTGAAGTTAAAAAAAGAAATTTTCTTGTTAATTTAAAAATCACTATGCACTTTCAAGGGCACCCAGCACTCAGGGATTTTAAGAGAAGTTTTAAAAGTGTCTTAGATATCTGCAAAAAATTCATAGTTCAACAATTATAACGCTAACAATTTATCTTAAGGGTGTACATCCACTGAAGTTAAAAAAAATTCTTGTTAATTTAAAAATTCACTATGGATTTTTGAGGCCACTCAGCACTCAGAAATTTTAAGAGAAGCTTTAAAAGTGTCTTAGGTATCTGTAAAAAATTCATAGTTTAACAATTATAACGCTAACAATTTATCTTAAGGGTGTACTTCCACTGATGTTAAAAAAAATTTCTTGTTAATTTAAAAATTCACTATGCATTTTTGAGGCCACTCAGCACTCAGAAATTTTAAGAGAAGCTTTAAAAGTGTCTTAGGTATCTGTAAAAAATTCATAGTTCAACAATTATAACGCTAACAATTTATCTTAAGGGTGTACATCCACTGAAGTTAAAAAAAAAATTTCTTGTTAATTTAAAAATTCACTATGCATTTTTGAGGCTACCCAGCACTCAGAAATTTTAAGAGAAGCTTTAAAAGTGTCTTAGGTATCTGTAAAAAATTCATAGTTCAACAATTATAACGCTAACAATCTATCTTAAGGGTGTATATCCACTGAAGTTAAAAAAAAGAAATTTCTTGTTAATTTAAAAAATCACTATGCACTTTTAAGGCCACCCAGCACTCAGGAATTTTAAGCAAAGCTTTAAAAGAGTTTTAAGTATCTGTAAAAAATTCACAGTTCAACAATTATAACGCTAACAATTTATCTTAAGGGTGTACATCCACTGATGTTAAAAAAAAAATCTTGTTAATTTAAAAATTCACTATGCATTTTCGAGGCCACCCAACACTCAGAGATTTTAAGAGAAGCTTTAAAAGGGTATTAGGTATCTGTAAAAAATTCATAGTTCAACAATTATAACGCCAACAATTTATTTTAAGGGTGTACCTCCACTGATGTTAAAAAAAATTTAAAAATTCACTATGCATTTTCAAGGGCACCCAGCACCCAGGGATTTTAAAAGAAGCTTTAAAAGTGTTTTAGGTATGTGTAAAAAATTAATAGTTCAAAAAAAAATTATATACAGGTAATTTTGGTTGTTTGACAAGCTATCGCTATATTTAAATAAAGAAGCAGAACCCCTCAGATGACAGGTCGGTAAATTACTCTAGCACCTTCTTGTAAGGGGTGCCAAGAACCTGATACCAATCTTGATGTTATAATATACTACATATTCATACCACAGTCGCAACATAATGTTGCAATTACTACGAATTACCTAGCTAGCTTACCCCAGCCAGATTTGCCAAGTATATGACATTTTTATATATATAAATATTTGGCAATTTAAATTTTGTTTAAAATTTTATTAAGAATTGTGAAAATCAAGTTTAGTTAGCTAAGTAAGTAAATAATGAAAATTGGAAGTTTCTGCTCGTCTCACTACGGTTTCCTCAAATAAATTACCAGGTAAATCAACGAACCATTTTCTACATTTATATTATTATATTAAGGAAGTAAGGAAAACAACCCGACTCTCATATTTTCAAGTTAAAATATCTTTTATTACCACATATGTAACTCTAATAGTATAATATCTGCTCTCTGATTTCATGCCATAATTTTCATGTTTATGATCCAATTTGTCTTTTAGATCCCTTGCTTGTTTCTGATTATACTTATCCTTTGTTATAATTAGTTTTCTGATGGTCTATTATATTGTCATTATGTCTGTCTGCAAGCAATGTCTAGATTAGCCACAAAATTCAGAAAACACGAATAATTATGATACATTATGATTTATTGCCATACACTGTCTGACAAAAATTGAACAACAAAAATTGTATTTAACAGTATTTTATTTTAAATATTACAAAAAAAAATAAACAAATTAAAGAATTAAAGTAGTAGTAAGTAAAATAGAATATTCATTATTGCGTGACGACAATATAAAGTAATTCTAATTGTAAACGCATCCCTTCTTTAACTCACTTTTTTAACCACAATTTTGGAATAAATATATAAATTTTTTTAACTTTCCTTGTACTATGACCTTTCATGAATCCATTTTTCTAGACCCTATCAGACGATTTTTTACCGAGAAAATTTGGAACAACTCTTAGAAATCTTTTTTTTTTCATATCTTTGGTAATTTAAAATATTTAGCGAATATTTTTCGGGTAATGATAGTTTAATATGAATGCTTTAACCAGGCGGGAGATAAATTTTTTTGCATAATTGCAATATAAACAGTTTAGAGCATTTTTTAATACCACTATTTTAACTTGATAGGTCAGATGTGAATTTACCAAACGGATTTTGAAAGGAGAGATCATGAACTATAATACATCTATCTCAGATTTTAGTATAAATTTGTTGAGATATGCTAAAAATGCTTCCCAATATAGAACGATACGCGTGAACTCGCGTCCGAAGCCGAGCGAAGCAGTGGTAGTGGGATGTTACAAGCAGCGGAGGAGAAGAGATCCACGGTTTGCACACACCAGGTGCTACGACTATATTTCATATGCATGATTGACCTATAACTATATAAATAAGTAAATAAATGAATACATTTATTTATTTTCATTTTTGAATAAATTATTGTGCATATTTAATAACATTTTTTATAAACGCGAAATAAAATTAGCATACATTTTTCCTTGTTTAAAAGTCTCTTCAGCAAATTGTGTCTTCGGGCAAAAAATCAGCTCGTATAATTCAAGAGGCAATACCGAATTCAACCCTAAACACTCGAGAATGCATAGTCAATTTCACATACATAATGAAACACGCGGGGTTAAATTGCTAATAGTAGTCATAAAACACGGCCGATAGGCTTCGAATATCGAGCCCTCGTTAAGATATCGAGCACAACGGGTGCAAATTAACTAAAGCATCAATAATATGCACCCTCAAAACGAGAATAGAGAGGAAGAGGAGCCCGCTCTCTGTCACTGATAAGCAATGAGAATTTTTGATTATTTAAAATATTTTTAGAAGAATCTATATATATATATATATATATATATATATATATATATTTACTTATATATATATTTACTTATTTTTAATATAATTAAAAACATTCATATAAGAACATATCTACCATTTAAAAAACTATTCAAATTTTTTAAAAAAGTGTTTAATTTTGGCAGTACACAACCTTGACCTTTTTGTTTCTTAATTAATAATGAAATGTAAGTTTTACGTTGTCTATTTAGATACTGAGGATATATGGAATGCGAATGTGTTTTATTTTTTATATTTTACAATGCAACCAAAAAAACAGAAAAATTTTATGTTTAAGAGGATATTCAGTTTTTGATGTTTATTAACAGGATCGAATACTTAATATTTTTGTTTAAATTAGGCTGGTGTAAACGTGGCTCAAATTTCCTATATCTGTTTTGTCGTTAACAGTGTTTTTATCTTTTTTAATTTCTATCATTTCCTTTATCTGTAATCTTTGGTAATTCATATCTTTGTTCTTAATTATGATACTGTTGTAATCAAAGATACGTTTTTCATTCTATGTATGTTTGCTAAACGCTATTGAAGCGTTTTTCATATACTTATAGCCATTCAATATGTTCTCTAGTAATTGACTCGTCATGCCTATATATTTTTTGGGATAATTTGTGCAAAATTAAATAAAGAACCTAAACCCAAGGAAAAGCAAAATATAAAAAAAAAGGATATAATCTATGGTTTAAGAATCTGGAAAATATTATATATATATATATATATATATATATATATATATATATATATATATATATATATATATATATATATATATTTAGAAACAGAACAGCAAAATGTCAAGGAATAAATTTTGAAAATGCCTTGAATAAAGGGCGAAACGTCAATCGTTTTGTGTTTTATTAATTATAGAACCTAAACCCAAGAAAATACAAAATTAAGAAAAATGATATATATATATATATATATATATATATATATATATATATATATATATATAATACTTTTAATATGTGTGTCATTGTTTATAATATATTTATATCCACATTATTTGTATTTATATCCATTATTCATCTAAAATTTTAGACTATTATTTTTTGAGAATGTTCTAAATAAAAAAAACAAAATGTTAAAATAATGAAAAATATGTTTTAATGTGAATCTAATCCCAAGAAAATGAAGAAAAAAATGAAAATAAATATCAACGCTTCACGAAAACACACACACACCCACCTACACACACACACACACACACACATATATATATATATATATATATATATATATATATATATATATATATATATATAAATATGTAGATAAGTTTTTGTCCGTGTAATTTAAAATAAAATAGAATAAAATATTGGCGAAGCGGACGTGAAAATTTGTCAATCTACATGATTCTCGTATTAAAAAGTACGGAGCACTCCAAAATATGGAAAAACTCCGGGTTCGACAGATGGCGACAGCGCTGTTTCGTCCTAATATGGGACTCGTCAGCGCGTTTCGTGTATTCGATTTTACATATTTCTGTTTTAATTCACCGTCGCGCCACCATATGACGGTTCTTTTACAAACTTTGTTAATCTGTGTGTTTCTTGTATTATCAAGTGGACCATCGAGATGTCGCCTTTGTCGTCTTATTTACTGTGTTTTGATTATAAATTCAGCTTTATACGATGCAAAGGTGAGATGATGGTTTGTACCGACTGCGGTGGCCTGACGAGTCCCATATTAGGACGAAACAGCGCTGTCGCCATCTGTCGGACCCGGAGTTTTTCCATATTTTGGAGTGCTCCGTACTTTTTAATACGAGAATCATGTAGATTGACAAATTTTCACGTCCGCTTCGCCAATATTTTATTCTATTTTATTATATATATATATATATATATATATATATATATATATATATATATATATATATATATATACAAGTTTTGGTTTACTTGAGGATATAATCTGTCTTATTAATTAGACTGCATATGTTTTAGTTGTTATGTATATTTGTTGACGTTTCGGTCGCACTTGACCTTCCTCAGAATAATTTTTTGTTAACTATAACAGAAAATTCTTTGCTAAATTATGGACATCAAATTAAGTAGTTAATTGTAAAACAAACCTTATATATTATACAGTTTTCACAAGGAGCACACGTAACAAATAATAGCAGATTGTAACACGTGACTGACATTTGATACGATACCACAAAAACTTTGCTTTAGTGTCACATCTTTATATGAACTAATTTTTATTTTATGGGTTCCGGTTGTTAAGGGTTTAGATTTTTTCTGACTTAAGGGTTCTTGCCTGATTTTTATTTTCTTTCTTATTTTTGGTTCATTTTGTGTATATTATATTTAGTAGTATAATTTAATTAGTTGTGGGAGTTATTTTAGGATGTTATGATATATTTTGCTTAGTTGTTTTGTATCAGCTTTCCTATTTACAAAAATCTTATTTTTTTGAGTTGCAATCATTTCATAAAAATCGCGTTTTTTTGTATCGTTTTCCATTTTGAGGGTTTTTACATCAAGATCACAAGTGTGTTGTTTTTATGTAATATGGTTCGTCAACACGGTTTGGTCATATTTGTGTCCATTTATTCTATATATATATATGTATATATATATATATATATATATATATATATATATATATATATATATACATATATATACATATATATATATATATATATATATATATATATATATATATATATATATATATATATATATATTTTTTTTTTATTACCGGGGGGGGGGGAGGCAGTTTCGACCCTCTTAATCGATTAGAGCCTTTATTCTTTTGAATCAATCATATTGAAGAGCAAAATATCACACTGATAAAAGCAACAATAGTAGAAGTAGAGGCTCAATTGGACTGATTCATAAAAATAAATTTACAACTGATTTAGTTGCACAATATTGATAAGAATATAAAATATATTCAGAAAACTGTTCTCGTTGGTTAACTTTCCAATAAAGATCGTGTAAACAAAAACATTAAAAAACAACAAATTCATCTGTTTAACTAATTAACATAAATATTTGTAATTAAAAAATATTTCAGTTCATTTTTTATTTCTTAATCAATACAGGCACAGAAAAGATCGAATTTTAAAAGTAAGAAAGACATAACCCTCATAATATGGACCATTTTGATTTTTTTTTTCCATGTTGAAGTAGACTTTTCAATGTAAAAAATACGGCTTGCATCCCTTATGGTCGAAACTGCATCAGTTAATTATACATTAACATGAAAAGCAATACGCAAATTGTTCCATTGCAAAATTCCAATTAGAACGTGAGATATATCGGAAAATCCATTTTCGAGGTTGAACTTTGTGCGCAGATTTCACCCCCTTAAAGTGTTTTCCCGCAGGCATCACTGAACCACATTTCTTGGAATAAAAACATATTGAAATCTCATTAATTTGAAACTCTTCTTACTACGATAAAGATACATATTATCTTAATAACTCCGTTAAACGAACTTGTCGCTTGCAGCAACCCGTTTTGAATTAACGGAAGTCAAGAATTAATTTAAACTGCGTCATATTTATAATTCTGTCAACTGAAATAATGTTGTGGAGCAGGAAAACAACTTATCTCAGTGATGGAGCAATTACTTCGAATGTCAGATTATGAACTTTTCCCGAAACGGAAGTTAACATATGTTCTGTCATGTGTTTTGATTGCGCGGTTGGAAAGATGGAAGATTATTTCAGTGTTTTGCAGTGTAGTGGTGGATTTAGCGTTTGGTTTTTAAATTACAATTATTTTTAGATTTTCCTGTCTTGTTATATGTAGGATTATGTTCATCGAAAAATATTGCATGTAGTTTTACTTCCAGGCATCTCGATAAGTGAGATGTAGTCTGTTTAAACTTCAAATATATCTAATAATAATAATAATAAAAACAAAATTCTAAAAAGAGTAATTTAAAGAAAAATGCTTTTAAAAATTGGAAATGTTCCGGATTAAGTTGAATTTCGTAAAGGTATTTCAAGGCAGATGTTCCATTTATTTAACAAATTACCAAAATCAATTCTGACAAGCCGCAAAATGAGCCAAGAGACGCTTTTGCCTATCCGGATGAAATATGATGCGATTATTTCTAACCCTGGATCCATTTTGTACTTTTAACAGCCTCTGGATGTCAAATTTTATTTTTCGCGATGTCTTTTTGTCTCTTTTCGGGGGAAAATGTGTTTTTCACGGATCATTCTTTAGAGAAAATAAAGTTTTCCTTTTCCGGCAGTTGAATTTTGTGTCAATCTGGACGGTTTGGAAATAAAATTAATTTCTTAATTAATGACAAAGTTGGTGATTTCTTTGAATTAGTTTGTATGTTACAAAAATTGCATTTGTATCACTACTTCTTACAAAGAGCAGGTATGGCTAACACCTCAATCTTACCCGAGAATCCAAAAAAAAGAGAGAGATATACAACTCTCAGACAAAACAGCTTCAAATTACCAATCACAAATGAAGCTATAAAATCGGTAGATTGCTCTGGAAACTTATCTACAGCTTACAAACCACACAAAACAATAGGCTCATCTTTAAGAAACCCAACGAACAAAATCGAGAAATGTACAAAATCACATGCAGCACCTTCAGCAACACTTACATGATACAAACTAACACAAGAATATTAGCAAGACTAGAAGAATATAAAACCACAAGAAATAAGCAAACAACGTAACCTCAAAACAGGACATAAAAGTAATTTTGTCAACTGCCAGCAAATAGCTAACATATACTCGATCTTTTCCTGAACTGGAAGAAAACTGGCCTTAAGCACGACCACTGTACCAATACAATTCCTGAGCCCAAACTGAATCTACCAAAGACTCTCAGAAAGGGAAGGCTGTCAACCACAACTAATAAATACCCAACACAGTCGCCTACAAAAGCGTACTGCTTCCAAAACTCCCTCGATTGCTCTTCTACTCTTCAACAGCATGCATAGAAGATACCAAATGAGGTTTTGAATAAACGTCTGCAAATGTTTACTTGAGTAGCGTGTTACCTTGTGTCAATGAAACATCTTTTTTGATAGTAAACTAATTGGAATTTTGCAATGGAACAATTTGCGTATTGCTTTTCATGTTAATGTGTAATTAACTGATGCAGTTTCGAACATAAGGGATGCAAGCCCTATTTTTTACATTGAAAAGTCTACTTCAATATGGAAAAAAAATTCAAAATGGTCCATATTATGAGGATTATGTCTTTCTTACTTTTAAAATTCGATGTTTTCTGTGCTCGAATTCATAAAGAAATAAAAAATGAACTGAAATATTTTTTAATTACAAATATGTATGTTAATTAGTTAAACAGATGAATTTGTTGTTTTTTAATGTTTTTTTTTGTTTACACGATCTTTATTGGAAAGTTAACCAACGAGAACAGTTTTCTGAATATATTTTATATTCTTATCAATATTGTGCAACTAAATCAGTTGTAAATTTATTTTTATGAATCAGTCGAATTGAGCCTGTACTTCTACTATTGTTGCTTTTGTCAGCGTGATATTTTGTTCTTCAATGTGATTAATTCAAAAGAATAAAGGGTTTAATCGATTAAGAGGGTCGAAACTGCCCCCCCCCCGGTAATAAAAAAATAAATAACACACGGTTGTTCTACATCAAAAAGTACCCACATAAAAAAATTTTTAGTCAGTTTTATCGTCACTTAACCTCAAAAAGAAAATAAATCGTCTTTTTTCGTTTTTTGACGATATTTTCGGTTCTAAACATCGTAGAAACGTCATTTTTTTTTCATTTTGTACGTTTTTTTATTGCCTACAACAAGATATTTTTTACAAAAATTTTTGGCGCGAAATTCAAATTTTTATGGGTGTTCGAAAATTTTTAAATTCAATAAAATATAAACTAGGAAAACAGCAGGGCTGAAAAAAAAACTTGATGTTTTTCAGATGCCAAACTATGTTCATGAATTTTTTCAGATTTTTAAAAGTGGTGAAACATTGTCAAAATCGCAAAAAACGACATTTATGAGTATTTTTTCGCATTTTTATCGAGATTTGAAGCGTGGAATTTTCTTATAAATCCTCAGTTGTCTTAAAACTAAGTACATATATATATATATATATATATATATATATATATATATATATATATATATATATATATATATATATATATATATATATATATATATATATGCCGAAGCCATTTTCCACTATTTTGTATTACTTAATAATCGTTTCTTTCCTTGAAGGCATGATTAAGACAAGGCTAAGACAATTTTACGTTATTTTTTTATTTTAACATAGAAATAAATCACTTCAATTCATGAAAAAGTTTCTTTCGTTAAATATACACATAAGTATTAAGCAGTATTTTACTATTTTAAACAGTAAAGCAATAATTAACGTATTAAAAATCTTGTTTTATAAAATGCTTCCATGAAAAATTGCAAGTCACTGCCGAAACAGAAACAAACAATGAAATAAATTTTCTGGACTTAACTCTAATTAGAGGTAGACAGAGTAACAAAATTGAAACTAAATAATACACTAAAGAAACTTGGTCAGGTCGTTACTTAAATTGTAATTCAAACCACCCAAAAAGTCAAAAAAATAGTGTAATAATAGGTCTATCAGATCGAGTTGTTGCGTTAACCTCCGCAAAATATCGCCATGAAATCCTAAAAAAATGTACAAACAACTCTCATAAACAATCATATATATATATATATATATATATATATATATATATATATATATATATATATATATATATATATAGCACAATGGATCATATTCAAACACTACGAGAAATTATGAGTCGAACAAAAGAATATGATCTGCCACTGACATTAGCTTTCGTAGACTTTGAAAAGGCATTCGACTCAATATACCCAAGAGCAGTTATAGAAGCTCTAGTCGACCAGGGAGTGGATAAGCCTTACGTAGAAATGCTAGCCAACATATATAGAGAGGCCACAGCTAGAGTAAATGTATACAAAGATACCCCAGAATTTCCAACTCAGAAAGGAGTCCGACAAGGTGACGCAATATCCCCCAAGCTATTTACAGCAACTCTAGAAATTATCTTCCGCAAAATAGACTGGGAAAATAAAGGTCTATGTATAGACGGTGAATATCTAAACCACTTAAGATTCGCTGATGACATCGTTCTGATTGCTAAAAATCCTGAAGAACTGCAGGAACAAATTAATGATCTGAACATTGCCAGTAACAGAGTTGGCTTAAAGATGAACCTAGCAAAAACAAAAGTAATGTGCAACGATCTAATAAGAGACATTGAAATAAGGATAAACGAAACCACGCTGGAAGTAGTAGATGAATATGTATACCTGGGTCAACTTATACACAAGTCGGGTTCACTACTTCCAGAAATTAACAGAAGAATCAAACTGGCGTGGTCAGCATTCGGACGAAACTCCATCATCTTCAAATCCAGAATGCCACTTTACCTTAAGAAAAGAGCGTTTGATCAATGCATATTACCGATCATGACATATGGTTGCGAAACTTGGACATTGAAGAGCGAAATAATTACGAAACTCCAAGTAGCTCAAAGATCCATGGAAAGATGTATGCTAGGGATAACAAAAAAGGATTGCAAACGAATAGATTGGATATGACGAATGACCCAGGTGACAGATGTCGTCCAAAGAATAAAATCCCTTAAATGGCAATGGGCAGGTCATGTAGCAAGAAGAACTGACAACAAATGGACCACAAGAACAACTATGTGGTATCCCAGAAACGCGAAGAGGCCACAGAGACGCCCTAACATTAGATGGGACTATGACATCAGGAAAGTGGCAGGAACAACTTGGTCCCGATTAACCATCGATAGAAAGAGTTGGGCACAAATGAGTAATGATTATAAGAACACGTAATAGTAATAACAACAAAACAAGAAAAATAATAATAATAAATAACTATAAAGGAACATCATAATAACAACTTAATAAGGGAGGCTGCACCATAATTTAGAAATGGTAGATAATAGCTGAAAATGATGATGATGATGATGATGATATATATATATATATATATATATATATATATATATATATATATATATATGTATGTATATACATTATATATGCTTCAAAACTCGATTAAAATGCGAAAAAATGCTAATAAATGCAGTTTTTTGCGATTTTGACTATGTTTCATCACTTTTAAAAATTTGAAAAAATTCATGGACATAGTTTGGCGTGTAAAAAATAACATATTTTTTTTTCGACCCTGCTATTATCCTAGTTTTTATTTTATTGAATTTAAAAATTTGAATTTAGCGCCAAAAATTTTTGTAAAAAATATCTTGTTGTAGGGAATAAAAAAACCTACAAAATGAAAAAAAAAAAAGAAATTTCTATGATGATTAGAACCGCAGATATCGTCAAAAAATGAAAAAAAAACGTCTTAATTTTTTTTCAGGTTGTGACGCTAAAAAATTTTTTGTGGGGGTACTTTTTAATGTAAAACAACCGAGTGTTTTTTATTTTTTTATTATCTAGGGGGCAGTTTCGACCCTCTTAATCGGCTAGACTGTTTTAATTGCACGGTATCGATAAGAATATGAAATATATTCAGAAAACTGTTCTCATTTTTGAACATTCCAATAAAGGTCGTGTAAGCAAAAAAAAACATTAAAAAACCACAAATTGGTCTGTTTACTTAATTATCAACATATTCGTAAGAAAATTTTTCGGTTAATTTTTAACTTTGTGAAAACGGGCATAATTGAAAATGTATGAAGTAGTTTAGTGTTTATTCTGTTGCAAATATAGGTTCCTTCGCTACGATTTACATACTTAAATTTACCACTAAAAGTCTGAATGTTTCGTCTTCAATCACCAAGCGGTGGATTTCGTCAATGGGTCCGGCAATCCTTTCACAGACACCCACCGTCACCTTACTTTACAATTCTTAGAACTTGTATTTGAACTAACCTGGCGGCGGAAATCGATGGTGAGATATTATTACAACGCCTCCACTTATAAAACCATGCACTGTTCAGGGAATTGGAGATTTGCATCCTAATTCCCATTCCATGGGAAAGTCTGATGCCCGAGAATGTTGGACAGTGCTAGAAACAAGCCCCTCTTCTATGACAGCAAGCCTGACTGCAATCGGTCCGCACCTGGAATGCCATGTTGCAAACGTAGGTTTCCCTCGCTACGATTTACATACTTAAATTTACCACTAAAAATCTGGATGTTTCGTCCTCAGGTCACTTGCGGTGTATTCGTCAGTGAGTTTGCCAACGCCTTTCCCAGACACCCGTACGCGTCGTCGTACTATACGATTTATACGAAACTTGTATTTGAACTAACTTGGCGGCGGAAATCGATGGTGAGATATTACAACAATACGTTAGCAGTAGTATGGAACTTTTTTAATGACAATTAGAACCTAATAATTATTTCAAAATCTATTTTTAGAAATGTCTTCGTTGAAGGATTGTTCCAAAATATTACTAAAACTAGCGACCCGCCCCGGCTTCGCACGGGTGCAATGCTGATACTAAATATACTACAGAAAAACTGTGACTATTTATTTTATTTTTACAACAATTATTACATCGGCCTCCGACGCGCTATTTATAGGCACGCTGCCGCCGCCCCGGTCGGCCAGTACCGCCGCAAGCGCTACTTCCCGCAATTTTAAATCTGTAATATCTTCGAAAATATTCATTTAAATCTTGTGCTGTACAGGACCATATAGATCTATATTAAATCAATAATGTATTTAAGCTATTTAATTGGATAAGGATTAATGCTGTATTGGTTAAAATCGCTTCAAAATTTGCCATTATTTGTCGTAAAAAGTAAATGACAAAAAAATGTTATTGAGGGATATCCATGAGAGATAGACATATACCATCGCGGAGTTTTCTGTAGACCTTTTCAATGTGTACAAATAATTAGTACATTATTTTGATAAATCTCGTAGGGTTCAGCCTGCGTTTGCAATGTAAGCGGAAAAAAATATGATAATTAACGACATCACATTAGAAACCTCAAAAATAACAGTATTTCTCCACTATTTAATGGATGTTATTATACATATAAACCTTCCTCTTGAATCACTCTATCTATTGAAAAAACCGCATCAAAATCCGGTGCGTAGTTTTAAAGATTTAAGCATACAAAGGGACATAGGGACAGAGAAAGCGACTTTGTTTTAAACTATGTAGTGATAAGGCCGATTTTGTTTATGTATTCACATAATGAGAGTAATTTTTCCAAATATTACTAGCTCATTTTGAAATGTCCATATAGCAACAGGCATAAACAAAAAGAAATAAAAAAAATTATGCAGTTGCAACCCTTACGGTCAAAATTGTTTCCGCTAATTTACTTTTCGCATTTAAAGTAATATATTATTTGGTTATTAGCAAAATATTACATAGAACCTGAAGCATATTAAGGAACCTTTTTTGTTACAAACAATTATCTTGAAAAGGTCATCTATATTTTTGTATTTATTCGATAAAAATACTTGTTCAAACCATGTGCTCATTTTGAACTTTTTTTTATACAAATAAACACAAATGAGTTCTAATTTTTAAAATAAAAATTACCGTTGCAACTCTTACGGTTCAAATTGCATCAGATAGTTGAGTTTTGCGTTAAAATATCAGATCGAAGCTGAAGCATACTGACAAACCTTTTTTGGAGGGTAAATTTTCGTTTAAAGGTGGTAGTAGATTTTTGGTGCAACTCTTATGGTCGAAACTGCATCAAGTAATATGCATTTTGTTGAATTGCGAAATTCCAAATAGAATCTGAAATATTTTCGAGTGTTTTTCCATACATAGAAAAAATCCCTTGCTTCTTGTTTCATCGTGGCCTACAACATCAAAAAATTATTGAAATCGGAGGCGTTTAGTTGAGATACCTTTCTTGTTAGTGAGGACAATGGTATTTTACCAGATTTATTATTTTGTCAGTAATATAACAAGCTTATTTTAGTGTTTATCTGTGTATCGGAACTCATCGATTAATTAGAAATTTGTAATACTTTACACGTGCTTAACCAAGTCGATAATGATCCCAAAATATGTGTGTCAATGCATAGACTTAGCGTGGCGATGCATTTACAGTCGATGCGGTCACAAACGCTACTAATTTATCGCTTCACTGCACCCCAACCACTTTTGGCATTTGATAGGGTATATTACAGAGTATACTGAGTTTATTATCATCAGAGATAGGAGAATTTTAGCACCAGGTTTGGCATGTTTTCTAAAGTTTGCAGTGTCTTGTTGATAGATTTAAAGACAATATAAATTCCATAAAAAATATATCTATATTACCTTTTCTTGAATGTAGTAGAAACTCAAAGTAAAAATTTGATCTTCCGTATTTGGATCTTTTTTTTCGACATGACAATGTTGATTTTTAACGAATTTGAACCTTTTTTAAATTTTTTAAAATTATTTTTCATGGTTTTAAGCCACATTTCCAGATAGTATCATATTTTGAATATTTTAATATTTCGGGGGCATTAGATACACAGTGAAACAGTTAATTAAAGGTTATAAGATCTTAAAAAAATTATAGTTAAAGGAGTAAAACAACAAAATCCGATCTTATGGGTTTAAAGCATGCCTAAAAATCACGAAAATTATCACAAATAGTGCTGGATTCAAAGAAACATATCCTAATTAAAAGTATATAATAAATTAACTGGTTGGAAAGGTCGTTTTAAGACAAAGAAAATGCTTTTTTTAGAATTTAAATCGAGACAAAACCTCCTGAAAATAAGCAATCTTTCAAACTTTTGAAGACATAAACCCTTTTAGAGGCTATCTCTGATTCTTTTTAAGCAATAAGAGATTTTCAAAATAGAAATTAATCTTTTTTTAAGACGAAAAAAAATAAAATTTCATCTGTCAAGAAATAATTAAAAATCAAGGTTCTGTGAGGTATTGAACTTGCCTTAAAATCATGAAAATTCGCAGATACAGCGTTGCACGACAGCTGCTGTAAAAAAGTTAATTTCCAATTAACAGTAAATAGACTAAAGGATTGAAAACGACTTTTCAAGGTGAAGAAAACGCTTTTTTCAGATTTCATGTCAGAACTCTAGATTTGGCGACCATTTAAAAATATAAGAAAAATGGGCCAACAAGATGACTTTAATTGAGTGTATTTCAGCTTCTTAGCTCAAAGAGAGAAGTAATTACTTCATTTAAACTAGGAGTTGCATATAGTTGTACGTTTGCTGAATGTGATTTCAGCACTATAACGGCATAATGTGGATATATCCACTGCTATTGCATCTCACACGGAGGAATCCGTGAAAGCCGCATAAACATATATACACCATCCGGCGGGAGGTCGGCGAAGCCGCGTTCAGTATTTGCGTGCTTCCTTCCGATCTGTCCTTTGCACAGACAGGTGCATGTCGATACTCTGATGTACCTCTGCCGTATCACTGTGGTGGGGAGGGTAAGTTTTGACTTTCTTCTCGGTATGGTGGTACAGGTGAGCCATCATCTCGAGGGCGGTGGAATGGGATGATTGTGTTTTATCGCAATTTATTCAAACTATGCAACCTCTAACACAGAAAGGATATAATTGGAACGAAGTTTGCATTTACTTCATATATATATATATATATATATATATATATATATATATATATATATATATATATATATATATATCATATTATTTTGTCTTTTCTTGGGTTTAGGTCCTATATTTAATAAAAACACAAAACGATTGACGTTTCGCCCTTTATTCAAGGCATTTTCAAAATTCTTGCGTCCTAAAAATATATAATTAAAATACATCACATAAAAAACACATTTACAATTTCGAAAAAACAAACAAGACACTTAAACAGTGGTCAAAACTTTAAAATTTTTTAAAAATATTTAATTTTACCGGTACACACCTTGACATTTTGCTGTTCTATTACTAAATAAAATAAAAATTTTACATCGTTTACTGAGGATACGTGGAATGCGAATGTGTTTTATTTTTTTAATATTTTTTATATTTCACAATACATAAAAAAACAAATAAGGTATATGTTTGGTTTTATGTTTAAGAGGATATTCTATTTTTGATTCTTATTTGACCGGATCGAATACTTAATATTTTTGTTTAAATTAGGCTTGCGTAAATGTGGCTCAAATTTCCCATATCTGTTCTGTCGTTAACAGTTTTTTTTATCTTTTTTAATTTCGATCATTTCCTTTATCTGTAATTTTTGGTAATTCATATCTTTGTTTTCTATAATGGTACTGTTATAATCAAAAGTGTGTTTTTCGTCCTGTGTGTGTTTGTTTAACGTTGTTGAGGCGTTTTTTGTATATTTATGGCCATTTGATCTGTTCTTCAGTAATTGGCTCGTCATGCCTATATATTTTTTGGAACAATTTGTGCAAGGGATCGAATATATTACATTTGATTTATTCATGATAGGAGTTTTACTTTTTAAATTTGTGAACAATGTATTTAATTTATTATGTGACTTGTGGCATACGATAATATGCTTTTTTAAAATGTATTTTATTTTTTCTGACAGCTCACTAGTGTACGGTAATGCCACATATTTTTGCTGTTTATGTTCTATGTTTTTTGTGTTTACGTTATTTTATCACTTATTTTGGTGATAGTTTTTTCGTTGAAATTATTATTTATTAGTGTCTCTTTTACTTTTTGCAGTATTTTTGGTCGGAATTCTGGAGACGTTAGGGAGATAGCACGATCAGATAGACCGATTATAACGCTATTTTTTTGAGTTTTTGAATGATTAGAGAAATAGTTTAGATATCTACCTGACCAAGTTGGTTTGGTGTACCATTCACTTAAAATTTTGTTTTTTCTACGTATTAGTGTCATATCTAGAAAATTTATTTCATTATTATTCTCTGTTTCGGACGTGAACTGTAATTTTCGTTGAATATATATATATATATATATATATATATATATATATATATATATAAATAATATGTTGTGTCGTAGGTTTTCACGGATGGTGGAATGTGCACTGGTGTTTTTCCAGTTTTTAATTCGTTCGTCAACAGAAAAATCTTTACGACGTTTCGTCAACATCTCAGCTGGCATTTTCAAATGATGCTTCCTCGATGGCTGCTCGACTTGGAATTCCAAGCGTCTTTGATTATCTACAGCCGTCTAAATGAAGCAGTATCGGAAATAACTAAGGTGGCTTAAATAGATCTATTTTGCTATCAAACGTTGTTTACGTATTTTCCGTACACCCAGTATAATTGGTAAATTACATTTTTGAATATTAGAAAATGTTCGTAGCATCTTTAAATCAAAAGGCCCACATTTCTCCCTAAAACTATATCAATAAAACCGTCTTCCAAACTCGATCCAATTGTCTCTTTTAGTTGGACACACGATTGAACAAAAGGTATTCCAAAAATTTACATTACAAAGTGGCATTTTGTAGTCCCTTTTGTAAAATTAGCAGGACCAAATTCCTTTTGACTCTGTTTTTGTCCCTTTTCAATTGAATAGTGCCGGAATCGAATTCTATTGTGAAAATCTGTTACAGTTTTAAAGGATTTAACCCGATTGTAACTTCGTAATAATTTTATTTCCAATTCGGAATAGGTCAAGACATTATTTTATTTTTATTTAAATTTGTAAGTGTTCGTTGAAATAAAAATTGACCGTTTTTAATGCTCTTTAATGTTGAGGCATTAAAAAAAGAGCAGGGTAGATCTTATGACAGTTGTCACAATGATTGACAAACCGTCGTAACTCTTAATCCATGGAGTCTTTTGGAATTTGGCCCTGTTTCATTTATTAAGATTCTATTCTTGTTCACGGACCGTTACTAAAATATGTAAATAATATTTATTTCGTAAGTCCCAAATTACAATTTTAACTTTCAATTAAGACATCCGATTGCGACGACGGTATTTCCAAAATTTGCATTACAATGAATATTCCGTTTCACGTTACAGAGTAATTTAGGGGCGACAACAGCGCTTTTGAAGGCGTTTTTGTCAATTGAAACGCATACTAAAATCTGGGTTGAAGATTATACTATCGGGCTAAAGTAATGTACTAAATACAGGCGTTTATTTTCCAACAGTATCACAATCAAAAACACTCTTCACGAGTTTTTCACGAATAGTTTCAGGAAAATAACATCCAGGTTTACAGCGGCCAGCACAATCCACAGACCAAAACCCTATTGAAAAAATATGCAAATGAATCCAAATAAACAATCCTTGGTAATCAAATCCATGTAGTTTGGCTAAATATTCTTGAAACTAATGTTCAAAATTTGATTGTCTCAATGTTGCCACATTGTCGTCAAATAATAAATAATAGTAGATTAATTATTTACATAACACTTGTAGCTAGTGTAATTCTTCGACGTGTTTAATGCTTATTGTTGTTTTACACGCTCAGAAACCTGACACTCAAGTTAAATAGTCTGCCTTAAAAACCATAACAAAATTAAACGAAAACACACACATCTACTTATTCCAAAATAAATCCTGGTGCATGCCATAGATAAAATATTTATAGATCCCCAAAGTTTAATCCCAAAAACGGCAAATTTATGACAATAAAAGGTAAACATCGTAGATCAGATGTCTGCATGCGCACTACAAAATGATCAGGTGACCATCGACAGGACCGAACTTTGAAAATCTATTTAGTTAGTTTAATTAGTCATAAATGGTGTCTAAATCAAGCAAGTTATCAAAGTTGCAACCATGGTTGCAATCTTTAGTAAAAAAGTCGGTTTCATTTAACTTTCTTGTTCTGGGAGTCACATCATATGGGCACAAATAATATCTGAAGCAGAAGGGAATAATCCGGTCTGTGTCTACCGATGGGAGTTAGTTTAGTCATTTATTATACTGTGAAAGTAAAATTGTGAGGAAAATGTATCTTAGTATTTCTCTAATCTATTGTTTCCGTCTGTGTGCGTTAACTTTCTTGTTGTAGGGTGGGAGTGAATAATTAACATTTTTAAGGTCCGACAATTTATTCTCTAATTATTAAAAAATAATGACCTTCTTTTCTTTATCTTTTTTTTTTAATTTTTTAAGAAAATATTGATACGAAATAGGTTTGTCAACGGATATGCAGGATTTAAAAATAATTTTATATAATAATATTTTTCTGCCGTAATGGTGAACGGAGCATATATTTTCTTATCGTATTAATTTTTCGACAAAATGATGAAAATGTTATTTCAAATAAAATAAGTGAACAAGGTCATTGCTGGGGGTGAATAAAAAAAATATACCAACAAAAGAAATCCACATTTGTCTAACTTATTTCGTAATATTTTGCTTTTGTTAACATATTAATGAATTTTTAATTTGACGATTTCAAAGTGGGGATTACCATGACCACATGAATCATGACAATTTCATAAAATGAGTATGGACATAACTAATCTGAATTTACTTCCAAAATCAGTATTAATAATGAACAACGCTTTTTAATAAATCATAGAATGACTGCAGAACAAAAAAAAACGTTTGAGCTGGGTAGAAACATCGGTTAAATATAAGGTGGATGAAGTTATGCAAGAATATGGACATTGTGCAAATTAGCAACTGGAAAAAAGTCGTTGACAATTTGAAAAAATAATTCAAACAGAGCTTAGAAATTATAGAGCCAATAGCGGATTCTGGCTAAAATATAAACCTTGTACTGAAATATTTTATGTATATAACAAAATAATAATGCATTATAATTATTGTAAGTTATATATGTATGTTTTAAAACATTCCAACTTCATTTTGAGGATGTATGTTTTTATTTATGTAAGTAATGTAATAGATGGAGAAATTGTACCATGTCTTGACATATTGATGAATGTACTTTTTTCATATGATAGAATAAACTATTCTATGGTTTGGTGCGAATTTTCAGATTTTTTTTTAAGAATTGATTGCTTAAAAGTTCAGTTTATCTTTTGGTAATCATTTGGAAAGTGCTAAAAATATATCATACTACATGTTTTGGAAATTTAATGTTATACGAAAACACTATAAATCCAAAAACGTTGTAAAGCAACACTATTTTTTACTTTATAGAGAAAAAGGAAAATAAAACAAATAAAATATGTACACATTCCATTATATTAAATAAAAACACAAAAACAAATAAAATAAATCACTTAAAACGCTATAAATCCGTTTAAATTGCACGCAACTCACAAAGCAAAAATAAACACCAAATTGGCGTTGAGCCGATACTGTGCTCTTTACGGATGGCGCTACGAAACAACCGATCGATAATAGGAAGTCGCTTATGCGCATGCCCTTATCTGATCAACGTCAAAAAATATGACTGGCGCCCGATGTGCGGAAACGCATTTTTTCGCCCATGGTTTGCCATTTTTTGGCTTTAACAGCCGACAAGAGTAGGGGTCCATAGTAAAGGTCAGTGGTGCATGCATGTGATCCTGAGGCTTCAGAGGTGTACTGATAAATTTCTGAACCTACATTCACAATGTGAAACCACCACAATTCTCTTAAATAAAATATTTAATAAAAGCAAATCGTAAATAAGACACAGTATAAAAATATCCATAAAACAACGAGATAAATTAATAAAAAAATTACAAAAAAAAATTATTCACAAGATAGGGAAAATTAATACAAAATGTATCGAAATAACTCGGAACAAATTATCAGTCATTCAAAAATAGATATTATGAAGCAAAACTTGACGAAAACAAAAGAAAAACTCAGATAGAGCTGCAGTCTCTCAAAAATCAATATTTTTGAAACCAGTCACCACCAATGAAGTTATACAGCATATAAGAATACTAAAGAGCGACAGTACTACCGGCTACGATGGAGTATCTACTAAGATAATCAAAAAATATTTGAAGTTACAAATGTCAAATTGTTTGGAATTGTAATTGATCCGTACTTAAAGTGAGACTTACTTATCTAATAAAAAAATTGAATATATATATATATATATATATATATATATATATATATATATATATATATATATATATATATATATATATATATATATATATATTACTAGCGACCCGCCCCGGCTTCGCACGGGTGCAATGCTGATACTAAATACACTACAGAAAAACTGTGACTATTTATTTTATTTTTACAACAATTATTACATCGGCCTCCGACGCGCTATTTATAGACACGCTGCCGCCGCCCCGGTCGGCCAGTACCGCCGCAAGCGCTACTTCCCGCTTAACGACATCACATTAGAAACCTCAAAAATAACAGTATTTCTCCACTATTTAATGGATGTTATTATACATATAAACCTTCCTCTTGAATCACTCTATCTATTGAAAAAAACCGGATCAAAATCCGGTGCGTAGTTTTAAAGATTTAAGCATACAAAGGGACATAGGGACAGAGAAAGCGACTTTGTTTTATACTATGTAGTGATATAGAAATTAATTTTTTCTTGAACCATTAAATATATTTTCAGTTGGTTATTTTCTTGGGAATATGGTTCATTTTTATATTGAAACTACATATATACAGTAGTCATACTTATTGTATATATATATATATATATATATATATATATATATATATATATATTTATTTCTCAGGACGTTTCGATTCTTTCGAATCTTTTTCAACTGATGCGGATGCTACAAAAATGTACATTTTTAATATTATTATATATGGACAAAGAGGTTAAAAACTTACCAGAACAGAGATTTTTGTTTTAAACAATAGTTAATTACATCACAAACCAATTGTAGTCACTCACTCTTTTGTATATTCACTTTTTAAAAGTCTTTTTAAAAGGCAGTTAGAAGAATGGGCACTACATTTTTAACCCTATAACTGTCTTGATTTGACTGAATGTGGAACCCAGATGGTGTATGTTTTTTAGGCACTTTAAGTGGACCCAAATTTTTTACGCCACTTAAAGTGCCTAAAAAACATACACCATCTGGGTTCCGCATTCAGTCAAGTCAAGACAGTTATAGGGTTAAAAATGTAGTGTCCATTCTTCTAACTGGCCTTTTAAAAATACTTTTAAAAAGTGAATATACTAAAGAGTGAGTGACTACAATTGGTTTGTGATGTAATTAACTATTGTTTAAAACAAAAATCTCTGTTCTGGTAAGTTTTTAACCTCTTTGTCCATATATAATAATATTAAAAATGTACATTTTTGTAGCATCCGCATCAGTTGAAAAAGATTCGAAAGAATCGAAACGTCCTGAGAAATAAAAATATATATATATACAATAAGTATGACTACTGTATATATGTAGTTTCAATATAAAAATGAACCATATTCCCAAGAAAATAACCAACTGAATATATATATATATATATATATATATATATATATATATATATATATATATATAATTTATTTTTGTATCTTAAACCTTTTGTTAAATACTTTTTTCTAATATTTTCTTGGGTATAGGTTTTTCATTAGAGAAACAAAGGCCAACAACTTTTTTTCTGACGTTTCGCTCTACATAGTGAGCTTCTTCAAAAGAGCTAGGTATATTTATTTTACATCTACAAAATTACAAAATTTTTTATAATAAACATATATCACACTTTCATATTTTTAATTTAATTAAAATTAATAAAATTTAAACGCTATGTAGATGACTGTTTGGCTGCTGTACCCGAAAACAAAATAGATAGCTTATTACAATATTTGAATAATTTCCACCCAAAACCGAAATTTACATCTGAAATTGAAATGGAACAAAAAATAAATTTTTTGGACTTAACTATACACAGAAATAAGACGGATAACAATCTTCATACCAAATGGTACACGAAAGATACTTGGTCGGGCCGGTATTTGAATTTTAACTCTCAACATCCAAATAAACAGAAAAATAGTGTCATAATCGGCTTAGTTGATCGAGCTATAAAATTATCTTCACTCGAATTTCGCCCAGAAGTGCTAAAAAAAGTGGAAGAGACCCTAATAATGAACCATTTTCCCAAACTACTCATAAAAAAAGTAATTAAACAAAGAACCTTTTTACATTATAACACAAACAAAAAAAAATAAAATTAACAATACTAAAACATAAAACACTTTCATTGCATTACCGTATGCAAACCAACTGTCTGAAAAAATAAAATATATTTTGGATAAGCATAACATAACGGTATGCCATAAGGCGAACAATTTACTAGGATCATTTTATACGAAATTAAAAAGCAAAGTTCCTACCAAAAAAAAAAAGTTCTAACCTAATATATGCAATTCCATGCCTAAACTGTCCTAAAAAATACATTGGCATGACGACACAATATATTGAAAATAGAGTGAATGGACACAAGTATACTAAAAACGCATCGACATCCTTACATAAACATGAACAAACATCTAAGCATGAATTTGATTTTAAAAACACCCATATTTTAGATACTGACAGAAATTATCATAAATTAGTCATTAAAGAAATGATACACATAAAAAAATATAAAAATGTTGTAAATGACAAGCAAGATATCAAAAACTTAAGTCAGATTTACTATAATTTGATATTTGAATAAAACATACTTGAAGCGACTCTATAATAAATATGAGAAATAATGTAATAATGCTTGGAACGATTTCATATACACTCATGCAAATGAAAAAACGTTATTAAAAAATAAATAATAGACTTTTTTCCTATTTTTTTTGCTGTTTTATAAAAAGTAATCTATCCATATCAATTGAATATCAAGGATTATAATTGAATTTATTTTTAAACATACACACAAAACTACTTTCAAGGTATGTACTATTCTATAATCTTCACTTTTTAACCTGTTTGTGTATTGTTTTAAATTTTAAACTTTGAGACTATTTTAAAATCTGTTTTATTTTGATTAATTTTAATTAAATTAAAAATATAAAAGTGTAATTACTGTGATATATGTTTATTATAAAAAATTTTGTAATTTTGTAGATGTAAAATAAATATACCTAGCTCTTTTGAAGAAGCTCACTATGTAGAGCGAAATGTCAGAAAAAAATTGTTGTCCTTTGTTTCTCTCTCTCTCTCTCTATATATATATATATATATATATATATATATATATATATATATATATATATATATATATATATATATACTAGCGATCCGCCCCGGCTTCGCACGGGTGCAATGCTGATACTAAATACACTACAGAAAAACTGTGACTATTTATTTTATTTTTACAACAATTATTACATCGGCCTCCGACGCGCTATTTATAGGCACGCTGCCGCCGCCCCGGTCGGCCAGTACCGCCGCAAGCGCTACTTCCCGCAATTTTAAATCTGTAATATCTTCGAAAATATTCATTTAAATCTTGTGCTGTAAAGGACCATATAGATCTATATTAAATCAACAATGTATTTAAGCTATTTAATTGGATAAGGATTAATGCTGTATTGGTTAAAATCGCTTCAAAATTTGCCATTATTTGTCGTAAAAAGTAAATGACAAAAAAATGTTATTGTGGGATATCCATGAGAGATAGACATATACCATCGCGGAGTTTTCTGTAGACCTTTTCAATGTATACAAATAATTACTACATTATTTTGATAAATCTCGTAGGGTTCAGCCTGCGTTTGCAATGTAAGCGGAAAAAAATATGATAATTAACGACATCACATTAGAAACCTCAAAAATAACAGTATTTCTCCACTATTTAATGGATGTTATTATACATATAAACCTTCCTCTTGAATCACTCTATCTATTGAAAAAAACCGCATCAAAATCCGGTGCGTAGTTTTAAAGATTTAAGCATACAAAGGGACATAGGGACAGAGAAAGCGACTTTGTTTTATACTATGTAGTGATATATATATATATATATATATATATATATATATATATATATATATATATATATTACGACAAATGGTTAGTAAAAAAATAATAACAACACTGTATCAAACCTTGGTTTAATCGATTTCGTGAGAAATTACTTCATGTGGGAAGTGATATTGCATCCCTCATAAAGCCCAGACCTGGGACCATCTGATTACTTACTACGTATTTTGCAAATCTCTTTGGATGGTACATATAATTGATTAAAATTTATTCTTTGTATAAACAAGGAGTTTTATTTAGCACTACAAAACTAAAATTACTTTTTTGCCGACCTAATATTACAATAATGTTTTGATTTAAAGTGCCCTTTTAGATAAATAAACAAAAAGAACATTCCCATACAATCGACAACATTTCGTGAATCACTCAAACAGGAAAATAAGCTTTGGCAAAATGAAAAAGGACTGGTGTCGAAACTCTAGACAATTCGCCAAATTGAAAGAAACCAAACTGGGAAAACAACGTTTGAAATAAACTAGATTTTCATTCAGTTTTTCTTTTAAATGTTTTCGCGGAAAATTGATGTTTTCCACCGTTTGGCGAAAATAAATAATATTTTGCATCTTCCACGTTGTCATTGAAAATTTACGTTTTTAGATTTGAATGTAGGTTAGTAAATGAGCTAAAATTCCATGATAAATTTGTATAAAATAACAAGTCTGGTGACTGTTTATAAAAATTAGTGAGATCTCATGTGGATTGTGATTATTATCACTACATACTATAAAACAAAGTCGCTTTCTCTGTCCCTATGTCCCTTTGTATGCTTAAATCTTTAAAACTACGCACCGGATTTTGATGCGGTTTTTTTCAATAGATAGAGTGATTCAAGAGGAAGGTTTATATGTATAATAACATCCATTAAATAGTGGAGAAATACTGTTATTTTTGAGGTTTCTAATGTGATGTCGTTAATTATCATATTTTTTTCCGCTTACATTGCAAACGCAGGCTGAACCCTACGAGATTTATCAAAATAATGTACTAATTATTTGTACACATTGAAAAGGTCTACAGAAAACTCCGCGATGGTATATGTCTATCTCTCATGGATATCCCACAATAACATTTTTTTGTCATTTACTTTTTACGACAAATAATGGCAAATTTTGAAGCGATTTTAACCAATACAGCATTAATCCTTATCCAATTAAATAGCTTAAATACATTGTTGATTTAATATAGATCTATATGGTCCTTTACAGCACAAGATTTAAATGAATATTTTCGAAGATATTACAGATTTAAAATTGCGGGAAGTAGCGCTTGCGGCGGTACTGGCCGACCGGGGCGGCGGCAGCGTGCCTATAAATAGCGCGTCGGAGGCCGATGTAATAATTGTTGTAAAAATAAAATAAATAGTCACAGTTTTTCTGTAGTGTATTTAGTATCTGCATTGCACCCGTGCGAAGCCGGGGCGGGTCGCTAGTTTGAAATAATGTAGTGTTTGTAGATTTGTGAACTTGATTAACAAAATAGCATTTTACATAGCAAAAAAGAAGATGTCAATAAATCAAAAATAAATCAACTAGTACCATTTAAATGGGCGATATTAACTCGAGAAACATATCAAAGCAAACGGTACGGTTTATTAACACAATTTACTCGATATTTACCACAAACCCCGCGTCGAACGGAAAACAGAATGTCTGATATTCATTTGGGGTTAAAATTGGGGAATTCTGTTATCGACAATTTCGATATTAATGAGTGCGTTGCGGTATAAGGTATAAGTTTTCCTTTCGACGCCAATAGGGTGACAGCTAAGAACATAGATAAAAAAGAAACGGAATTATGGTGGGGATAAAGAAAACAATTATTCACAAATTCGGTTTATACTCCATGGAAAATAAACTTTCGTCAGTAACATTGTTTTTTTTTTGCTGGAATGTGTTCATTTCGGCATCCTATAAAACGTATCTCGATGGAAACTCTGAAAGACCTGTGCAAAAAAAAATGGCGGACCAAAAATGGCCACGATTTTCGGTTTTTTGAGTTTATTAAGAAAAGTAAAAGTTATATCGAAAAATGTTGCAAACAAAAGTTGTAGAGAATTAAAAAACCTATCGATTTATGTCATATAAGTTATAGGTGGCGGTACTAGTTATTGAGATATATCTTTTTTTCGACACAATTTACGTTTTTTTTTTAAAGACACCTATTAACAAATTACCGATTTAAATTTAACATAAATATAGGTATTATCATTTTAAAAAAGTATATCAAACCCGGAATCTGTGAGTTTTTTTATTTTCCGAGAAATTCGATGTCGAATTTGAAAATTCAACCTCAATTTTCTGTTTTCCTAATTAAGATACAATGGTCAATTTTAATGGAAATTGTTTGTATTGTTTTATGTTTTGAAGATCTATTAAAAAATTTTTTTTTTCAATCTTGGGCCGAGAAAGGACTCCGCACCAATCATATGGAAATTGGATCCCGGTCAAATTCGTTGAAAATTCAGTATACTGAAGGTCTAGATGTCCTGATCAAAAGTTCCCATGGGCACAAAGTCCAAAAGTTAATAATTTTCGAGATACAGAAGGATGAGTTGCGCCCGCACCAACCAAATTGAAATTTGATCTCAGTCAAATTCGTTGAAAATTCAATATGTTGTAGGTCTAGATGTCCTGATCAAAAGTTCCCATGGGCACAAAGTCCAAAAGTTAATAGTTTTCGAGATACAGAAGGATGAGTTGCGCCCGCACCAACCAAATTGAAATTTGATCCCAGTCAAATTCGTTGAAAATTCAATATGTTGTAGGTCTAGATGTCCTGATCAAAAGTTTTCTATGGCCACAAAGTCCAAAAGTTAATAGTTTTCGAGATACAGAGCGATGAGTTGCTCCCAATCCACCATTTACATAGGCAGTGCATGAATAAGAAAGCTACCAAAAAAAGAGGTTAAAAATGGCCGTCTGCATTCAAAAAATCATTCAAACTACAAGCCTTACCTTGACCATTGACTTCAAGGTTATATAAGGTTCAAATATTACGAAAATCGAAAAATATCTCAGAAAAAATGTTTTTTCCTTTTAAATCTACTTCTTAAGGAGAAGTTTTTTTTTATAAAAATGACATCTTCACAATGTTTGACCTTGACCCTTGATCTAAAGGTCATAGTCAAGATTACAATTGGTGATCTTCGTTATCCTAAACTTATCGACTGAAGTATTTTTTGTGATTACGCGATTTCAATATTTTGGTACATAGTTTGCAATGTTATCCGCCGCATACACACACACACACACACACACACATATATATATATATATATATATATATATATATATATATATATATATATATATATATATATATACAACTGATTCTCAGCGATTAACGAGACGAACCGCACTTGAAAATGCCAAATGAGATTTTGGCGAAACGTCGTGAAAACCCGGAATAACCAAACCATTCATATATATATATATATATATATATATATATATATATATATATATATATATATATATATATATATATATATATACTAGCGACCCGCCCCGGCTTCGCACGGGTGCAATGCTGATACTAAATACACTACAGAAAAACTGTGACTATTTATTTTATTTTTTACAACAATTATTACATCGGCCTCCGACGCGCTATTTATAGGCACGCTTGCCGCCGCCCCGGTTGGCCAGTACCGCCGCAAGCGCTACTTCCCGCAATTTTAAATCTGTAATATCTTCGAAAATATTCATTTAATCTTGTGCTGTAAAGGACCATATAGATCTATATTAAATCAACAATGTATTTAAGCTATTTAATTGGATAAGGATTAATGCTGTATTGGTTAAAATCGCTTTCAAAATTTGCCATTATTTGTCGTAACAAGTAAATGACAAAAAAATGTTATTGTGGGATATCCATGAGAGATAGACATATACCATCGCGGAGTTTTCTGTAAACCTTTTCAATGTGTACAAATAATTAGTACATTATTTTGATAAATCTCGTAGGGGTTCAGCCTGCGTTTGCAATGTAAGCGGAAAAAAATATGATAATTAACGACATCACATTAGAAACCTCAAAAATAACAGTATTTCTCCACTATTTAGTGGATGTTATTATACATATAAACCTTCCTCTTGAATCACTCTATCTATTGAAAAAAACCGCATCAAAATCCGGTGCGTAGTTTTTAAAGATTTAAGCATACAAAGGGACATAGGGACAGAGAAAGCCACTTTGTTTTATACTATGTAGTGATGATATATATATATATATATATATATATATATATATATATATATATATATATATATATATAATATATATGAATGGAAATGATACATGAAAATGCATGCATTGCATTTAGATGTATCATTTCCAATCTCAAAAAAAATTAAATTTTGGATGAAAAAGTTTTTTTTTCAAAAATTCATAATGGCGTGGCAAATGAATATTAAAGGCTTAAATTTGCAGAAGATGCTTTTTAGTACTTGTACTTTACCTGTGAATTTTTTGGATCTAATGAAATACACTTCCATACGATTTGTGAACCTTCGAAAATTGGCCGAATCTAATCGAAAATAGCTGCTGCGGGCCGCTGTCGGCGAGTTGCCATAGTTCAGGCGCATTATTCATTGGCGCTTCAAGGAAACTTATGCATCACAAGTAATATTTATAATATAGATGTTGTTTTATTAATTTATAGGATAGTAACAATTTGTTTAGTCATATTAATTATTAATTTGTTTATTAACAACATTTTTACAAAAAATTATAGAGAAAATCATACAAATATTCAATTATATTTTACATATTCTACTGTTTTTTCTTTTATATTATTATTACCTATAGTTTATTAACAAAATTTTTAAAAAATTTCTATAAGCAAATCATCACTACATAGTATAAAACAAAGTCGCTTTCTCTGTCCCTATGTCCCTTTGTATGCTTAAATCTTTAAAACTACGCACCGGATTTTGATGCGGTTTTTTCAATAGATAGAGTGATTCAAGAGGAAGGTTTATATGTATAATAACATCCATTAAATAGTGGAGAAATACTGTTATTTTTGAGGTTTCTAATGTGATGTCGTTAATTATCATATTTTTTTCCGCTTACATTGCAAACGCAGGCTGAACCCTACGAGATTTATCAAATAATGTACTAATTATTTGTACACATTGAAAAGGTCTACAGAAAACTCCGCGATGGTATATGTCTATCTCTCATGGATATCCCACAATAACATTTTTTTGTCATTTACTTTTTACGACAAATAATGGCAAATTTTGAAGCGATTTTAACCAATACAGCATTAATCCTTATCCAATTAAATAGCTTAAATACATTGTTGATTTAATATAGATCTATATGGTCCTTTACAGCACAAGATTTAAATGAATATTTTCGAAGATATTACAGATTTAAAATTGCGGGAAGTAGCGCTTGCGGCGGTACTGGCCGACGGGGCGGCGGCAGCGTGCCTATAAATAGCGCGTCGGAGGCCGATGTAATAATTGTTGTAAAAATAAAATAAATAGTCACAGTTTTTCTGTAGTGTATTTAGTATCAGCATTGCACCGTGCGAAGCCGGGGCGGGTCGCTAGTATAAAAATATAACAATAATATATAATACGTGAACTCCGAATTGCTCCAAAATGGATGCTGTGCAGAACAACCACAGTCATCACAGTCATTATACATCCGATTTATACATCTGCTTCTAGCGTGACAAAAATACGAAAATAATTAACGACCAATAATATTAATTTGTCTTAATACAAACTTATAAAATTAAAGAGCATAGTTTTGTAATAAACTATTAATGTATTATTAAATATTTATATGATTTGCTTATAGAAATTTTCGTAAAAATTTTGTTAATAAACTATTAGGTAATAATATAATAAAAGAAAAAAACAGTATAACATGTAATATATAATTGAATATTTGCATGATGTTCTCTATAATTTTTTGTAAAAATTTTGTTAATAAACAAATTAATAATTAATATGACTAAACAAATTGTTCCTATCTTTAAATTAATAAAACAACATCAATATTATAAATATTACTTGTGATGCATAAGTTTCCTTGAAGCACCAATAAATATGCGCCTGAACTATGGCAACCCGCCGACAGCGGCCTGCAGCAGCTATTTTTCGATTAGATTCGGCCCAATTTTCGAAGGTTCACAGATCATATGGAAGTGTATTTCTTGGATCAAAAAAATTCACAGGTAAAGTACAAGTATTAAAAAGCATCTTCTGCAAATTTGAGCCCTTAATATTCATTTTCCATGCTATTATGAATTTTTGAAAAAAAAAAACGTTTTTTTTCATCCCAAAATTATTTTTTTTTTGAGATTGGAAATGATACAACTAATCAAATGCACGCATTAAAAAAATTTTATCTCCATCCGGTGAAAAGTTATTGCAATTTTTTTGATGCAAAATTGGTTTTTGTAAAATTTCTCAGCCCACGATTGAAAAAATTATTACGTAGAGGTTCAGATCTTTTGCATTTGTTGCAGGATTGGGTTGATTTTGATTAAAAAAAAATAAGAAATTAATCAATTAAAAAATCAGGATTCTTGTGATTGATGTGAGGATGGATTTGAAACAATAATTTTAGAAGTTGTAGGTTAAGTAAAATAAAAGAGAAACTAGAATATTATACATATTTTACGTTTTTTCATCCAACTAGATTTAAAAGTTTGGCGGATATATTAGTAAAATTTTTCATAAGATGTCAATTTGTATCCCTCCCCTGGAAATTTATCGTATGTCGCTCAGGTGCACGGCGTTTACGCTGCATACAAAATTTACAAGTCGATGCATTTCCGAGAAAGTTTAAAATAAAAATATCTCTAAAAGTTTCCTCGCAAAATAAGCGATGGAATACGTATTAAGTTGGCAAAGTTTCGCGAATAACAAGTATCGAGCAAAAAATGTTATTGATCGAAAATTATGAGGGTGGAAATATTAATGTAAGAAGGAATTAATTTTTCTGCCATGCTATTTTCCTTCAGACAAAAGATAATTGAGATTGTTACCCGATTTGCTAAGATTCTTGTGAAAAGTTGGTACATGTGGGAAAACAAGTTCTTTATATTTAACCTTTCTTAAGTATTAGTATAATATCCTGATTTTTTCAGGCTGTTGGTATGTTCTCTTCTTCCATTCATTGATTCATGATTATTTTCATGGGGTCTACCTGATATGCTATTAATAAAATATGTACAGGGTGAGTCAACGATTGGATGAAGTAAGTTTATGCCTTTTCGATGAAATTTACAAAGAAACCATATTTATTGTTTGATACAGTTATTTTTACGCAGATTTTAAAAATATTTAGGACTCTACAGGGTGAGCCAAAAAACTAGGACAGCATAAAGTTGTATTTTTTTAAATAGAACACCCTATATACGAATCGTATTTGCGATTTAGCTTATAATTTTAAATCTTTTTTATTAAGGGTTTACTATGACAAAAATTTATAGTTACTGAGATAATTAAGTTTAAAGAAAAAGAGTCACATTTTCAAGCATCAATTCAATCCTAAATAACGTTTTCAATTTTGTGACAAATATATTCAAATTTGGAATTTAGCAAGGCCAAGGACAAGTTAACGTAATTTTTACCTAATATTTGCAATAAAAGCTACAGGGTGTTGAACACATCGGCTCAAATTTGAACAAGTTTAAATGAATAAATATCTTTTTTTTTTAAATGGTACACCCTGTATATTTTCATGTTATTTAATAGAGTAATAAAAACCCTAAAAGTTTTGTCCAATATATCCTATACCTATTTATAATAGTTTTTGAGATATTTCAGTTTTTATAATTTTCCATACTTTTTTACAGAAATAGTCTTCATTATCATAGTAGCCATGGCAAAAACAATGTAAAAGAACATTTTTCTGTGTCAAATTTATAACCGCAATCGCTTCTTTTGGTTTTATGTGGTGTAGTTTGGTTTTTTTTTGCATTCATCTTATATTGTAAAATGAATTTTCCAAAGAATGAATAATAGATATGATTTATACAATAGAAGAGGCTCAAAAAATTGCCTTCTTGCTCAAAGAATTTACAAAATGAAGTATCCTGATCGGACGTCAGCCTAATACCCATACTTTTCAAAACTTAATGCAAAGATTTGATTCTTCTGGTACTGTTGATTATCCAAAACGTAAAGTGGTTAACAAACCAGTAACTAATGAAGAAAAAGAACTACAAGTATTGGTAAATGTTCAGGAAAATCCTTATATTGGTAGCCGTCAGTTAGCAGCATTATGTGAAACATCACAATCCACCGCTAATCGTACTACCAAGAAATATAGGTATCATCCATACCACATGGAATTACACCAAGAATTGCATGGAAGGATTTTGAAAGTCGTGTAAACTTTTATCGTACAATAAATCCGGAGATTGAATTAAATCCAAATTTATTATGCAAGGTAATGTTTAGTGATGAAGCTACTTTTAGAAGTAACGGTGCCGTAAATAGACGCAACATGCATTATTATGCACAGAAAACCCATTTGGATTAGAGAGGTGCAACATCAAAACCACTGGTCATTAATGTTTGGTGTGGTATTCATCATAATCGAATTATTGGACCCCACTTTTTAATGAACCACTAAATGGCCATAGTTACCTGAACAAGAAGAACTACCCCAACTGCTTCAAGGTCTCGATAGGGATGAGCTCGACAGTATGTGGTTCCAGCACGATGGTGCGCCTCCGCATTACCATCATGAAGTTCGTGCGTTTTTGGACCAACGATATCCGCAAAAGTGGATTGGACGTGGAGGTTTCATTGAGTGGCCACCAAGGTCTTGCGACATCACCCCATTAGATTTCTTCCTGTGGGTTATATTAAAAATAAGGTGTATGTTAATCCACCAACAACAGTGGAAGATATGCGAAACAGGATTAGGGATACCTGTAGAACAATAACGCCAATAATTTTGTCCAGGGTCCGAGAAAATCTGCAAAAAAGACTAAATTTGTGCATTGCACAAGAGGGTCGTTTATTCAAACACTTATTAAAAAGAAATAATTAATCTCAGTATTTAATAGGTAATTTTTTTGTTTCAATTTAGTATAAAAGTAAATATGTATTTGCCATGTCGTTATTGTTGTGTTAATTTTTTCACATTATGTTTAATTAAACTATTGCCGTTGTAATATAACGAATAATGTATTTCCTCATATTTAACCACATTCTGTTTGTTTCTGTAGTTTCTTTTTATTATTTTACATGGCTACTATGATAATGAAGACTATTTCTGTAAAAAAGTATGGAAAATAAGAAAAACTGAAATATCTCAAAAACTATTATAAATAGGTATAGGATATATTGAACAAAACTTTTAGGGTGTTTATTACTCTATTAAATAACATGAAAATATGCAGAGTGTACCATTTAAAAAAAATATATATTTATTCATTTAAACTTGTTCAAATTTGAGCCGATGTGTTCAACACCCTGTAGCTTTTATTGCAAATATTAGGTAAAAATTATGTTTAACTTGTCCTTGGCCTTGCTAAATTCCAAATTTGAATATATTTATCACAAAATTGAAAACGTTATTTAGGATTGAATTGATGCTTGAAAATGTGACTTTTTTTCTTTAAACTTAATTATCTCAGAAACTATAAAGTTTTGTTATAGTAAACCCTTAATAAAAAAGATTTAAAATTATAAGCTAAATCGAAAATACGATTCGTATATAGGGTGTTCTATTTAAAAAAATACAACTTTATGCTGTCCTAGTTTTTGGCTCACCCTGTAGAGTCCTAAATATTTTTAAAATCTGCGTAAAAATAAACTGTATCAAACAATAAATATAGTTTCTTTGTAAATTTCACCGAAAAGGCACAAACTTACTTCATCCAATCGTTGACTCACCCTGTATCATTGTAAAAACCAAATCATTTTACGCATTATAGATTGTTCTAGCATATAACAACCCTATGTTTAACTCCTTTATCTAATAGATAATATATATCAAAGAAACTTCCAAATATTATAAGAGACCGTATCCCGGGGTCAAATATTTCGACCCCATGTCGCATTTCACCCTGCTCGAAAAAAGAAAAAAATGCCTGTAGACAAGAAAACTGCAAAAAATAAACGGACGATCTTTATGAGGGGTCTCTCCTGCGAACATCCAACTTGCTTTTTATCATTATGCCCGTCTTTTCTGACATTTCATCATTTAAGATTGGTTTTTTTTATCGAGTAAGTTTATCGAGAAAATCTATCTAGACAATGGAAGCATTTTTGACTTAAGATTGAAAAGATTAACTTGCAGATTAGTAATTTTATTTTTACATCTTATTTATAGTTTAATTTGCCAAGACAGCTTTTAAAATTATTCAATAAAGCTAATTTTGGATGTCTCAGATGAAAATAAGAAATAAAATAATTGGTTTAAACAAATTTTGAATTTGACGCTTACTTCAGCACAGTGCTTTTTGGTTCAGGTTAGTTTCATACTCTATTTTGCCGATCACTGTACAGGGTGAGTCAACGATTGGATGAAGTAGGTTTGTGCCTTTTCGGTGAAATTTACAAAGAAACTATATTTATTGTTTGATACAGTTTATTTTTACGCAGATTTTAAAAATATTTAGGACTCTACAGGGTGAGCCAAAAAACTAGGACAGCATAAAGTTGTATTTTTTAAATAGAACACCCTATATACGAATCGTATTTTCGATTTAGTTTATAATTTTAAATCTTTTTTATTAAGGGTTTACTATAACAAAACTTTATAGTTTCTGAGATAATTAAGTTTAAAGAAAAAAGTCACATTTTCAAGCATCAATTCAATCCTAAATAACGTTTTCAATTTTGTGACAAATATATTCAAATTTGGAATTTAGCAAGGCCAAGGACAAGTTAACATAATTTTTACCTAATATTTGCAATAAAAGCTACAGGGTGTTGAACACATCGGCTCAAATTTGAACAAGTTTAAATGAATAAATATCTTTTTTTTTTAAATGGTACACCCTGTATATTTTCATGTTATTTAATAGAGTAATAAAAACCCTAAAAGTTTTGTTCAATATATCCTATACCTATTTATAATAGTTTTTGAGATATTTCAGTTTTTCTTATTTTCCATACTTTTTTACAGAAATAGTCTTCATTATCATAGTAGCCATGTAAAATAATAAAAAGAAACTACAGAAACAAACATAATGTGGTTAAATATGATGAAATACATTATTCGTTATATTACAACGGCAATAGTTTAATTAAACATAATGTGAAAAAATTAACACAACAATAACGACAAGGCAAATACATATTTACTTTTATACTAAATTGAAACAAAAAAAATTACCTATTAAATACTGAGATTAATTATTTCTTTTTAATAAGTGTTCGAATAAACGACCCTCTTGTGCAACGCACAAATTTATTCTTTTTTGCAGATTTTCTCGGACCCTGGACAAAATTAGTGGCGTTATTGTTCTACAGGTATCCCTAATCCTGTTTCGCATATCTTCCACTGTTGTTGGTGGATTAACATACACCTTATTTTTAATATAACCCCATAGGAAGAAATCTAATGGGGTGATGTCGCAAGACCTTGGTGGCCACTCAATGAAACCCCCACGTCCAATCCATTGTTGCGGATATCGTTGGTCCAAAAACGCACGAACCTCACGATGGTAATGCGGAGGCGCACCATCGTGCTGGAACCACATACTGTCGAGCTCATCCCTATCGAGACCTTGAAGCAGTTGGGGTAGTTCTTCTTGTAGAAAGTTCAGGTAACTATGGCCATTTAGTGGTTCATTAAAAAAGTGGGGTCCAATAATTCGATTATGATGAAGACCACACCAAACATTTAATGACCAGTGGTTTTGATGTTGCACCTCTCTAATCCAAAATGGGTTTTCTGTGGCATAATAATGCATGTTGCGTCTATTTACGGCACCGTTACTTCTAAAAGTAGCTTCATCACTAAACATTACCTTGCATAATAAATTTGGATTTAATTGAATCTCCGCATTTATTGTACGACAAAAGTTTACACGACTTTCAAAATCCTGTCCATGCAATTATTAGTGTAATTCCATGTGATATGGATGATACCTATATTTCTTGGTAGTACGATTAGCGGTGGATTGTGATGTTTCACATAATGTTGCTAACTGACGGCTACCAATATAAGGATTTTCCTGAACATTTAACAATACTTGTAGTTCTTTTTCTTCATTAGTTACTGGTTTGTTGACCACTTTACGTTTTGGATAATCAACAGTACCAGAAGAATCAAATCTTTGCATTAAGTTTTGAAAAGTATGGGTATTAGGCTGACGTCGAACAGGATACTTCATTTTGTAAATTCTTTGAGCAAGAAGGCAATTTTTTTGAGCCTCTCCTATTGTATAAATCATATCTATTAACTCATTCTTTGGAAAATTCATTTTACAACATAAGATGAATGTAAAAAAAAACCAAACTACACTACATAAAAACCAAAAGAAGCGATTGCGGTTATAAATTTGACACACAGAAAAATGTTCTTTTACATTGTTTTTGCCATGGCTACTATGATAATGAAGACTATTTCTGTAAAAAAGTATGGGAAATAAGAAAAACTGAAATATCTCAAAAACTATTATAAATATGTATAGGATATATTGAACAAAACTTTTAGGATTTTTATTACTCTATTAAATAACATGAAAATATACAGGGTATACCATTTAAAAAAAAAAAGATATTTATTCATTTAAACTTGTTCAAATTTGAGCCGATGTGTTCAACACCCTGTAGCTTTTATTGCAAATATTAGGTAAAAATTATGTTGACTTGTCCTTGGCCTTGCTAAATTCCAAATTTGAATATATTTGTCACAAAAATCAAAACGTTATTTAGGATTGAATTGATGCTTGAAAATGTGACTTTTTTTCTTTAAACTTAATTATCTCAGAAACTATAAAGTTTTGTTATAGTAAACCCTCAATAAAAAAGATTTAAAATTATAAGCTAAATCGAAAATACGATTCGTATATAGGGTGTTCTATTTAAAAAAATACAACTTTATGCTGTCCTAGTTTTTTGGCTCACCTTGTAGAGTCCTAAATATTTTTAAAATCTGCGTAAAAATAAACTGTATCAAACAATAAATATAGTTTCTTTGTTAATTTCACCGAAAAGGCACAAACCTACTTCATCCAATCGTTGACTCACCCTGTACTTCCCCGTTATTTATCTTCGCTAAAACTCTCTAGAGCAACGTTAAACCGACGAATCGATGCAAATGCTCCCTACAAAAGCGATTAGGGTCCAAAAGAGTAGTCATGTACACGAAATAAATTATCGTCCCGCTAAATATGGACAAGACAAGCAAGATAGATGGATGTGACGCCACTTTTCGCAGATTTCTTCCTCGATTTTTTCCTTTTTAAGGTTTTTTACGGTTTTCTCCGGCAAAAAAACTCGAGAAAACGTCAGATTTGGGACTGATTGAAAAAGGAAAAGAAAGTTTTCTTTAGTTGTGAAGCGCTTAAGTTTCCTAATAGATTATTTTGTCGAAAGAAGGACATGAGAGCAGTCTTACGCTTATAATTTCGCATTTGTGATAGTTGGATAAATACATATAAAGGTGTGTCGGCAAGAATTCAAAAAGTGTGCCGTTTAGTGTATCATACGAGCAGGAAAAATAATCAGATCATTATTTTCTGGAAATGATAAAAATGCCTCTATAACTGCCATGGCATGTTGATAAGCTTTTATGGGAAAAATTGGATAGAATGGATGGATGTAGTTAAGATGGTGTGCCATCTGTCCAGGGGCGGATCCAGCCTCTCTCTTTGGGGGGTCGGTGATATCACAAAAGTACAGTATGGCAAGAAAAACAAGTTGTCAACGGGGGGGGGGGGGGGTGCACGCAGCATACTCATTCCTAATATAAAAGGCAGAATGGGTTCTATTTTCCTGAACTCAAAGCTTTTGGGAGGAGGGGGGGGGGCGATCGCAAGCATACAGACTCCTATGCTCTATTCAAGAACTAGAGAGAGTAATAAAACTGTTACCGAAACCTCTAACGTACCTGCTCCAGTGCCGCAGGTAACTGAGAACTGCCGTAAATCTAATTATATTTCATTATATTTAAATATATTTTATAAATTTACTGCAACATAGAATTTCTGATAGTTTAATTTAATTTCTGTCAGTGAGCAAAGTACAACTTACAGTTTTTTCTTAGTGATTTATCTTGTTTGCGCTTGTTTTTATATATTATTTGAGATTAGTAAGATACCCAAAAGATATGGCTTTCACCTCTATATTTATTCCAAAATCGTTAAACCAGGGCATTTTTTCCTTAACAAAAAACTTATTACGATGAATGTTTATGATGCCTTAAGATATCAATATCTAGATAATAATGTTAAAAGCTCTGCTGAGATATATTCCAACATGACAGGAGTTGGAAAATCTACTATATACCGAATACTGAAGGAGAAAAAAATGGCTGGAATTCTTAGTACTCCCAAGCCACATTCGATCACAGACAGACGAAAAACCTCGTTGGAAGAAGAGATGAAAACTGCAATTAAAGGGGTTGTATATACATTTTATTATGAGAAGCAGATCCCAACCATCTACAAAATTCTAACTAAAATCATTGAAGATCGCGATTTACCTGAAATTAAAAGAACTGATCTCTGGAAATTGCTCAGAGAACTTAATTTTTGCTGGGAAAAACCAGATAGAAAATCTGTTCTTATAAATCGTCCGGAAACTGTCCGTTGGAGACGTAAATATCTCTCTCAAGTAAAAGGTAGTGTTGCTAGAAATAACACAATTAATAAAATTAGTAATTTAACTAAATTTATGAAAGATTTTTTTGAATAAAGTTACTGCGGAAAATTGGGAAAAATCCATATAATAAAAGAATAAAACAAAATGTGAGAACTCGATCTCATAATCGGTGAGATAGAGGTACCAATTATAATTAATTTTAGCGAAGATAGTTTCACTGACTTTGATTAGGAATTAGATACGTAATGTTTACTAGTGTAAACACAATTTATTATTTAAATTTTTGTTTTTGTTGTATTTTATTGTTTAATGTTGTTTATGTTTTTTAATTTTTTTTATATATTTTTATTTTAGTGTGTCACACTCTTTAATTTTATATATATTTAATTCTAATTAGCCGTAAGTTTTTTTTTATTTTATTATTGTGTTTGTGTCTTTTTCTTAAGCGTGTAGAATTAACATGTTTATCTTATTTTTTTGGGGCTATCGTATTTCCATATATAAAAGTAAATTAAATTAAGATATCAGTACAATAGAAATAAAAATAAGTAGGTCTAATTTTAATTACAACATAAAAAAAAGTAATTACATTTTAATCCCTTTTTAGTGTTTAAGTGTAATTCTGCAGATGGTTTAAGAAATAAATAAACTGAAACGTCCAATACCCTAAAAATGTTTTTAATTAATAATAAAATGACCGATAGCCCCAAAAATATTTTATTATTATATGGACGAATTTATTTTTTATAAATGTTTAACTTTTTGTATTTTTGACAATGGATATTTTATAAGTATTTAAATTATAACTTAGAACTTTTTGAGAGAATAATCCTACGTTTTAGTCTATTATTATAGACCGGTATTTTTGATTATAAAATTTCTAACCCATTCCTATGAAAAATATATGTGTCTAACAAATTTTGCTAAAAACACCGGACTAAAGAACACAGGTAGTTTGCGAAGAGAAAAAGAGTAAAAATAGATTTATTACTCTCTCTAGTTCTTGAATAAACTATAGTATAAGAGGAAAAATCGGGTCCATTTTTCTAAACTCAAAGCTCTTGGGGGGGGGGGGGGGCGATCGCCCCCACCGCCCCCCCTTGGATCCGCGCCTGCATCTGTCTCACAGCAGGAAAAGCAGTGCCACTATTGCAAGCGAAGGTTCTACGTCATATCATCTCTCATTTTCGAGACGAAAACCAGGGCCATGTCACTAGAATACAAGTGTATGGCAACACGGAATTTGAGGGAATTGCGCGCCCAATTTAACGATGGAAAACATCGTTGTATATGACCTTGAAACATAAACTAGGGATTTCTTATTTAGAACTAACCGTACAATTTTTAGTTTATTTAACAATATTTAAAAAATTTACATTATTATGGTTTGTTATTTAAAATACAAATAAAAAACATACATGGATATCAATTGTGAGTTGGCAACACTGTGCGACATTTCATAATCTTTTTTCTGGTTTTTTGGTGTTTTGGTGAATTTTTTTCAGATTTTTTTGGAAAAACTTGTTTAATAGAAATACAGACCATTTTTTAACAGAAATTGTAGTTTTTACGTTTTGTAATTTTTAGTTTATTGCTTTTTTGATAAAATATTCATTTTAAATGTTTTTTTGTAAGCTGAAAAAAATATTTAAATTAATTCTTCTTCTTCGTCTTGTTGTAAGCTTACAGCCTGTTTTTTCCAACTCAATCATTCATCTCATTTGAAGTTGAAATCCAGGACTCTCTCCATCTTTTAGGTGGTCATTCTTCCTACGTGCTCATTCCAGGCTCTTCTGCGCTTCCGTCCCCATCTTACTATATCCTGCATTCCATGTTCCTCGCGTATTGTTGAATTGCGTATGTGATCTCTTAATGTGTATCCCGATATTCTTCTTAGTACTTTCATTTCTGCAGTTCTTAGAATTGATTTTGTTTTTGTGTTGTCAGCTCTCGTCTCTATTGCGTACGTCATTATCGGTCGAATACAGGTCTTGTAGATTTTTGTTTTTGCGTCCTTACTCATGTATGTGTTGTGCCATATTATATCCGCCAGGCTTCCTGAGATTCTATTTGCCTTGTTTACTTGGTTTCTTACTTCTCTTGTTCTGTCTTGGTTTGCGGATATCTCAACTCCTAAGTAATTAAAGGTCATGAGTTCTATTGGTTTGTCATCCACTACTAGTTTGCATCTTAAGGGCACTTTGCTTATTACAATTGACTTAGTTTTATCGATGGATATTTTCATGTTGAATTGCTTGCTTATGGTGTGGAATGCAAATAGAAGTCTTCATTTTCCGAGACTATGACGGCGTCATCAGCGTAACATATTATTGTTATTTCCCCGGTATTCATTCTGTACCCTGTTTTTGCGGAAACCTTGCTGTTCTTTTGATATTCTGCAATAGTCAGTTATTATACCTTCAAGGATTTTGGTGAATAATTTCATTATTGAATTTAATAAAGTTATTCCTCTATAGTTTTCCGTGATTTTCTTATCACCCTTCTTGAAAATAGGTACTTTATACTTTTCTTCCAATCTCGGGGTATCTCTTGGTCTTTAATTATTTTGTTAAAGAGTTTTGTTAGTTCTTCGTGTAATGCATTTCTACCATATTTAATTAGTTCGTTGTGAATATTGTCGGGTCCTGGGGCTTTTCTCGTTTTTAATTTGGCTAAATTAATTATGGGATTTAAATAGTTAGTTATCCTAGTTGGTAAGAGAGAGAGAGAGCGTTACTATCTAAGCTGATAAAACAGGGTTCTATATTAGGGGTTACATTAGGCAATTTGAGCACACACTTCTCTATGAGTGAGTGTGCCTTTTTCACCAAGGTATGGCTTTGTGTGTTAATTCAAAGGCACTGTTGCAATATTTCGCTAATTTTCTTGTTCTGGGACCAAAGCACGCCGTTATGCAGTTGTAATTTAATTTCAGGTCTTCATTACTTTTAAACAGAGATTTTTATGTATAAATTTTTGTATAAAATGTGTAAGTATTTCGTGCTTGATTTTTTATTCTCAATTAAAGACGTATTCACGTGAGACAACAAAAACATAATAATTAATTGCTATCCCCCTTTCGTGACATCCTGAGGCAATAAAATACGTTAAATGCGATCAAGATAGTGTGGGCAATCAGCCTGGTCATTTACATATTCTAAAATGGGTGGTAGATTTGTATGTATATTGTAGCAATTTGGGAACAACTTTTTTAGTTAATTTAGTTTGGCAAAACAAAGGTTTTTATTCAATATTTCGATGTTATTTAAAAGTATAGTATTGTTTCTTTATAAATGGCGTGTTAAGGAGAATTGGAATTTTAATTAAGATGGTATTAATAATTTTCATAACACCCATCGGTACTCTTATGGAAATCCTCATGCCATAAAGGCCATTTACTTAAAATATAAAAATTAATTATACAGATCGATTGTGGGAAAACTATAATTAGGAAGAATCTGAAAATTTGATAGTGTACTAATGTGCATGGAAGACAGCCGACTCAAATATTTTTAAGATGGCGGCACTTCTGGTTATATCGGAAGTAAATGTCAACTTGCTTATTTTACATAGAACATCCTATAAATTATTGCATTTTTGATTTCTACGTAAAATTCTAAACACATCTCATATAAAGAGTGTTTTTTATAGAGGTATAAAACTTTAAGTTGGCAACACTTTTTTAACTGGCGGCCATTTTGTCAGCTGTCAAGTGATTTATGTTTAGTTTGGTTTGGCATTTCAACATGAATAGACTGACGCCTGAACAACACTTCCAAATTGTGCAAATTTATTTTGAAAATCATGGTTCTGTTCGAAATACGTATCGCGCACTACGTCCATTTTACGGTCAACATAATCGTCCATCAGAGCAATTAATTCTAAACTATGGAACGTTTTCGCACTACGTTTACTCTAAATGATAATACGCATTCACAGAGACGTACAGTGCGTACAGAAGAAGTCATTGCTGCTGTAGGGCGTAGCGTAGAGGAAGACCCGAATCAGTCTATCCGCCATCGTGCACAGGAATTGGATATGTGTCCATTCACTTTATGGAAGATTTTGCGGAAAGATCTTGGTTTGCGTGCTTACAAAATCCAAGTCGTGCAAGAATTGAAGCCACACGATCACCTAGCAAGGCGGAGATTCGGTGAATGGGCCCAAAACAAGATTGCCGTTGATCTCGATTTTCATAAGCGAATTTTGTTTAGCGATGAAGCTCCCTTTTGTTTGAATGGATACGTCAATAAACAAAACTGCCGTATGTGGAGTGATGATAATCCTCAAGTGTATGTTGAGACACCGTTACATCCAGAAAAACTGACTGTCTGGTGTGCTTTATGGGCTGGTGGAATCATTGGTCCGTACTTCTTTAAAAACGATGCTGGTCAGAATGTTACAGTCAATGGTGACCGCTATAGAGCCTTGATTACTGACTTTTTCGTTCATCAATTGAACAACCATGATGTGCAAGAGCTGTGGTTTCAACAAGACGGCGCAACATGTCACACAGCTCGTGCCACAATTGATTTATTGAAGGAAACGTTTGGTAACCGCATAGTTTCACGTTTCGGACCCGTGAATTGGCCTCCAATATCGTGCGACTTAACGCCGCTAGACTATTTTCTGTGGGGATATGTGAAGTCGCTAATCTACGCCGATAAGCCCGAAACGATTGATCACTTGGAGGACAACATTCGCCGCGTTATTGCCGATATACGGCCACAAATGTTGGAAAAAGTCATCGAAAATTGGACCTCCAGATTAGACTACGTCCGAGCCAGCCGTGGCGGTCATATGCCAGAAGTCATATTTAAATTATAATGCCAGAAGGTTATCTTTCGAATAAAGTAAATTTCATGTCAATTTAAAAAATTCATCTTTGTTTTATTCCATTTAAAAGTTCTATACCTCTATAAAAAACACCCTTTATAATGTTCTATACTTAAGTCTCACCGCTTCGCCCTAAGAGCAACCATGTACAAAAAGGAAAGTCGAGAGGATTGTAATAATTACAGAGGCATTGCTATTATAAGTACATTTACCAGAATATATGGTACCTTATGTTTAAATTTTTATGTCAAACATGACGTTTGCAGACCAAAACTTAACTATAAATTTTTCCTATAAGGAAGTCTTTATGATTTAATTTGTGTTAGTATCCTTGTAGACGAAGATCGACTTTAGTAGTCAAAAAAAAAGAATAAAAATTATACAGGGTGATTCAAAAATCGATCACGAAACTTAAGGGGGTGATTCTACTTGACAAAATAAGGGTAGAGCTTCATATAATTTTTTTTCAAAATGTCATTCGTTTTCGAGTTACAAGCCGTCCAAGTTCAAGTTTTTATTTTTTGTTTTTTGAATTACTCGCTTACAGGAAAACCGATTTGACTAATATTTGAAAGATAGGCTAAGTCTTCTGCGCTTCATCATTTTAGTAACAATTCACATTGATTGTTTGCCGCTAGAGGGCACTTTACCTACATTGAAAATTGTTTTTTTGTCATAATTTTTTAGTGTTGACAGCTACAGTAGTTTTTGGCATAATTTCTGAAAGACTGATGCCAGGCCTTTAAAAAAGGTGCTCTTTATTTACATCGCTAAACCCAACGGTTTAGACGTAAATCACCCTTAAAAATTAAGTGGTAAATTTACTTTTCTCATTTCATTACCACCAGCTACCAGGTAAATAGCTATCAAAGTATACTAGAGCTGTCAGTTTAACATCAAATAAATTCGCTTTTTAAACTATTTAATTTATAATCTTAAAATAACTAATAATGGCTAATCACCAATATTCAAATATCGAATATTGTGATATCCATTTTTGTTATGGAAAAGCAAATGGTAATGCAGAGTTGGCAAGAAGATATTATATGGAGAGTTATCCGGAAAGAAATATCCCTCATGCTCAAACATTTTCCAGTGTGCACAGGAGGCTTGCGGAATGTGGTTCCTTTAAAAGTTATAATGGAAATAGGGGAAGACCTAGAACTGCTAGAAACGTGCAACAAGAAGAAAGAGTGCTTGAAATTATTGAAGATAATCCAGGTATTAGTACTAGAAAAATTGGGAATGAAGTGCGGCTCTGTCAGGCTAGTTCATGGAGGATACTAAGAGAAGAACAACTCTACCCGTTTCATTCAAAAAAGGTGCAGGCTCTTTATGACGATGATCGGCCGAGACGGTTGGAAATGTGCAATCAGATCCTAGCTAAGTATGAACACGATAATCGATTAATTGGCGTCATATTATTCACTGACGAAGCTGGTTTCACTCGTGATGGCATAACAAATCTACACAACATCCACAGATATGCTTACGAGAACCCAAACAATGTGGTAGAAACGAAACATCAGCGTAGATTTTCACTAAATGTGTGGGCAGGGATAATAGGAGATTACCTTATTGGTCCTCATTTCTTTGATGGCCCATTAACTGGTGACGTATACTTAGATTTTATCCAAAATCGTCTCCCATTGTATCTAGAAGATGTGCCATTGGAAGTAAGGGCCAACATGAGGATCCTCCAAGACGGAGCTCCGCCCCACTTTAGTATACGTGTCCGACAGTATTTGAATGCAACGTATCCTGAGCGATGGATAGGACGAAGTGGACCATTGGCATGGGCAGCGAGGTCACCAGACTTTAATCCTATGGATTTTTTCTTTTGGGGTCATTTGAAACAATTGGTGTACGATATTCCAGTAATCAACGTCGAGGATCTTCGCTTCAGGATAATCGAAAAGTGCCAAATTATTAAAGAAACACTAGGAATTTTTCATCGAGTTAGGCGACATTTTTTGAAGAGTGTTAGGAAATGTATGGAAGAAAATGGGGGACATTTTGAGAATCTTTTTTAGTTTGTTTAGTACTGTTTCATTAATTTTTATCAATTAAATGTATATCGCAATAATCCATAATATGAATATTTACTGATTAGCCATTATTAGTTATTTTAAGATTATAAATTAAATAGTTTAAAAAGCGAATTTATTTGATGTTAAACTGACAGCTCTAGTATACTTTGATAGCTATTTACCTGGTAGCTGGTGGTAATGAAATGAGAAAAGTAAATTTACCACTTAATTTTTAAGGGTGATTTACGTCTAAACCGTTGGATTTAGCGATGTAAATAAAGAGCACCTTTTTTAAAGGCCTGGCATCAGTCTTTCAGAAATTATTAAAAAACTACTGTAGCTGTCAACACTAAAAAATTATGACAAAAAAACAATTTTCAATGTAGGTAAAGTGCCCTCTAGCGGCAAACAATCAATGTGAATTGTTACTAAAATGATGAAGCGCAGAAGACTTAGCCTATCTTTCAAATATTAGTCAAATCGGTTTTCCTGTAAGCGAGTAATTCAAAAAACAAAAAATAAAAACTTGAACTTGGACGGCTTGTAACTCGAAAACGAATGACATTTTGAAAAAAAATTATATGAAGCTCTACCCTTATTTTGTCAAGTTTCGTGATCGATTTTTGAATCACCCTGTATTTAAAAAACTGTGAAAACAATTTTTTCAAATAGAAAGCACCTATTTTTATAATTTTATAACATTAAGCATTAAAAATAGGGGTAATTTTGTGTAAGGTTGTCTATTCCAAAATATTGGCAATTCAACATTTTTCTATTGTAAAATTGTTATATTGACTTTGTGGTATCCGTAATATTAAGTCTGACACTTTCATTTAGAGATCTCGGTTACTCTACATCTCAAGCGAAGTAGTAGATATCTGTTAGACTTCCATTGTCTTTATTTTTGATAAATATCACAACGTTTCGGCTAGTAGTTATCTCTAACCTTTTTCAAGTGAAACAGTTTCACTTGAAAACGGCTAGAGATAACTACTAGCCCAAACGTCGTGATATTCAACAAAAATAAAGACAATGGAAGTCCAACAGATATCTACTACTTCGCAAGAAACACCGTTGTCTATGACCTTCTACATCTCAAGTTAGATTAAATGTAAAATACGTTAAAATAACATTGTATATCCCGTATTATTATCTAAGAACGCTTTAAAACACCGACAGAACCAATTTATAACAATTTTTAGTTGCGATCTATCCGAGATGCAAATTTTCCGATAGATTTTAAAGCGATCTGTCCCATTTGAAAGTTTGTACTATTAGTCAACGTCCATTAAAGAAAACTGAAAGATAAAATCGAAGATAAATTAATCGTCTATTCAGTCGCTGATAAATTATCTTGTAATCTTTGCGTACTTACGAAATAGAGATGACCTGGAGCGATATTTTTCAGTGTCTAGTCGACATTTACAACAAGATTAACCTCTTAATAAAATGAATTTTAAATCTGGCGTTATATGCATCTTTAGAGAATCGTAAAAGTTCTGCGCAGTCATCAAAGAGAAGCTTTTATGTGCGAATTTTTAAAAATATCCTTGTATTAAAATGAAAAAGATCATAAAGTTTTCTATTTCCTTTTATTTTGCTTGTTTAGAATTTAGTGATTACGCTAATAATAGCGAAGATTTCTACACTATTCTTATATTTATTTTATTTGTGAATTTTTAATTCAAAAGGGTGGTACAATTCTATCGTCCTAGCTCTAAAATAAGTAAAAAAAAAATTCGTTACAGCGTTCTGATAACTAACGAAAAATGAAGTTATCGGTGTCTTTACCAGGTTGTCAACATACACACTAAGCTACTTTCAAAATTCAAAATAAATATACCAGATCTTTGAAGAAGCTCACTATGTAGAGCGAGACGTCACAAAATTGTTGTCCTTTATTTCTCTAATGGAAAAACCTATACCCAAAAAAATATTATAAAAAATATTTAACAAAAGATTAAAGATACAAAAATAAATGATCATATATATATATATATATATATATATATATATATATATATATATAATTTTTCTTTTATTTTGTCTTTTCTTGGGTTTAGGTTCTATATTTAATAAATACATAAAATTATTGACGTTTCGCCCTTTATTCAAGGCATTTTCAAAATTTTTGCCTCCTAAAAATATATAATTAAATTACAAATCACATAAAAAACATATTTAACATTTTCGGAAAAGCAAACAAGACACTTAAACAATAGTCAAAACTTTAAAATCTTTTAAAAATACTTAATTTTACCGGTACGCACCCTGACATTTTGCTGTTTTGTTTCTGAATAAAATTTAAATTTTACATCGTTTACTGAGGATACGTGGAATGCTAATGTTTTATTTTTTTAATATTTTTTATATTTTACAATGCATAAAAAAACAAATAAGGTATATGTTTGGTTTTATGTTTAAGAGGATATTCCATTTTTGATTCTTATTTGACTGGATCGAATACTTAATGTTTAAATTAGGTTTGCGTAAATGTGACTCAAATTTCCCATATCTGTTCTGTCGTTAACAGTGTTTTTATCTTTTATAATTTCAATCATTTCTTTTATCTGTAATTTTTGGTAATTCATATCTTTGTTTTTTATAATGGTACTGTTATAATCAAAAGTGTGTTTTTCGTCCTGTATGTGTTTGTTTAACGCTGTTGAGGCGTTTTTTGTATATTTATGGCCATTTATTCTGTTCTTCAGTAATTGGCTCGACATGCCTATATATTTTTTGGGACAATTTGTGCAAGGGATCGAATATATTATATTTGATTTATTCATTAGAGGAGTTTTACTTTTTAAATTTGTGAACAATGTAGTTAATTTATTATGTGACCTGTGGCATACGATAATATCATGCTTTTTTAAAATGTATTTTATTTTTTTTGACAGCTCACTAGTGTACGGTAATGCCACATATTTTTGTTGTTTATGTTCTATGTTTTTTGTTTTTACGTTATTATAAAACTTATATGTTCGTTTATCAATTATTTTGGTGATAGTCTTTTCGTTGAAATTATTATTTATTAGTGTCTCTTTTACTTTTTGCAGTATTTTTGGTCGGAATTCTGAAGACGTTAGGGAGATAGCACGATCAGATAGACCGATTATAACGCTATTTTTTTGAGTTTTTGAATGATTAGAGAAATAGTTTAGATATCTACCTGACCAAGTTGGTTTGGTGTACCATTCAGTTAAAACTTTGTTCTTTCTGCGTATAAGTGTCATATCTAGAAAATTTATTTTATTATTTCTCTATTTCGGACGTGAACTGTAATTTTTCGTTGAAACTGTTAAACTCTTGGAGAATTTCATTTATTTTATTTTGTGGTACAGCTGCTATGCAATCATCGACAAAACGTTTAAAAAATATTATGTTAAAGTTTAATTTCTCTAAAACTTTTTCCTCTAAATAGTACATTACTAGCTGAGCAATGGTAGATGAAATTGGTGATCCCATAGCGAATAAAGGGCGAAACGTCAATAATTTTATGTATTTATTAAATATAGAACCTAAACCCAAGAAAAGACAAAATAAAAGAAAAATGATATAATCTATGGTTCAAGAATCAAGAATATATATATATACAGGATCAGAAAATTTGGGGATTTACACTTGAAAAAATTGAATTTTGACGATTCCTTCAATTTAATTTTAGGAAAAAACAAAATTTTTTTGATTTTTATCATATAACTAAACAAAAAAATATTAGGAGGTGATCTGGAATCAGTTTTTCTTCAGTGAAATTTGGCATTATGATTCTTTCCGCCGATCTCTTCCAGTAATGTTGTTTAGCTGCTACCGATGTTGGAGGTAATTTCTCTAATTTAAAAGATGACTTTACAGTGGCTGTTTGGAACATTTCAAACCGTAAATCATGCAATGTAAGATTTTTTTTCTTACTATAAATCCATATTATTAATTTAGCTTCATTAGCAGCTATCAACTCTTTATCAACATTTTTTTGGTAAAAGATATCAGTTAAGTATGTAAAATCTTTATTTTCAAGGATGGTCTTAGTTATTTTTATTTTTTCTTTTTCAGTAAAACCCGAGTTTGTGGGTGTCATAGCCAGTAAAACAACGTAGAAATGCCAAATATTTTCGTTTTGATTGATCTTTGAAGTTATTAGAAGTATTATATGAATATGGAACGTTACCTCTACCTGCTTTTCTTGTTATACGTTTTTTTCATTAATTTTATCCTAGGTTTAGTCTTTTACATATATATATATATATATATATATATATATATATATATATATATATATATATATATATATATATATCAGGATCGTTTGGTGCGACACGTGGCTTTGGCTGCTGAAATGAGCAGTAGGCTTGGTTGCTCGTACCGAAAAATGCGACCCCTATCCTTTGGACAGCGCATTTCGTGTACTCGATATTACATATTTCTGTTTTAATTCACCGTCGCGCCACCAAATGACGGTTATTTACAAACTTTGTTAATCTGTGTGGTTCTTGTGTTATCAAGTGGACCATCGAGATGTCGCCTTTGTCGTCTTGTTTGCTGTTTTTTGATTTTAAACTCAGCTTTATAGAATGCAAAGGCGAGGTGATGGCCTGACGAGTCCCATATTAGGACGAAACTGCGCTGTCGCCATCTGTCGGACCCGGAGTTTTTCCATATTTTGGAGTGCTCCGCACTTTTTAACACGACAATCATGTAGATTCGCCAATATTTGATTCTATTTTATATATATATATATATATATATATATATATATATATATATATATATATATATAGTAACTTTTTTGGTTTTTAGGCTCTTTTCTTTGTTATAATATATACATATTTTTATATTTATTGAAAATAGCAGTAAAAATAAAAAAATCCGAATTCTGTCGGACAAATTGCAGTTAAAAATTTCCATTTTTTTAAATAAATTCAATAAATATCAGCCGTTGAATATTTTGGTCAAAAAACAACACAGCCTATTTGGGATATCAAAGAATACACTCTCGCTATATTTCAGCCAAATCGAAGAGAAAAATAAAAAACTGAAATTATGGTTTCTTGCATTTATCTCTAAAAATTTTGAGGTTATGTTAAAAACGTTAAATATAAAAGTTATAGATTTTTTTATTACCTACAACTTTTATACTCAATATTTTTCGATAGGTAGAATAGCATGGTCAGAAATTGCAAAAAACAATTTTTTACCCCTAAATTTCCGTTATCAGAATGTTGTAACGAATTTTTTTTCCAAATATTATCTCGACTGATCTAATCCACATTTTTTATATTCAAATTCATCGCATGAACTGCAGTTAGTCCAAACTAAATTAAAAAATAAACTTACTTTGATTAAAATGTTTTTTTTTAAATTAAAAATACCTTTTTTGAAATTGTACGTCGGATTTTTACCGGAAAAACAAATTATAATTTCCGTTTTAATTGCAAATTGCGGCCCATCCACAATTATTTATTTCATCCGATGTACGATAAAATTTCTATCTGTCCTGGCTCTAATTTATTTTGACATATATGTACATGGGAAATCCCGTCATTAGCATTATTAATTTTTTATACAAGGCATTCCGATTAATCCATTCCTAACTGTAATAGTCCAATGTTTGATGGTACAAATAGGATTTACCTTAAGCTTATTTTACCCTCTAGATTAAAAGTTACATGCTCCTGATTTGTGCTTTTTATTTGTAGGGGGTGCAAACTACCCCTTATGACAAAACATTAAAAAAATCTAATCTCAAACATATTACAGATTGGAATCATATTAAAATATATAGAATAAATATTATTTCATGTTCTGAAACATAATTTATGTTGCGTGACATCATTTCCACCCTTATAAATCATTCCCTTAAGTCAAAAATTAATAAAAGTAAATAAAAATTAAATTTTCAACAGTTTCAAATGTTTTAATGGATAATTTGTTATAAATCGTAATCCCTTGAAAGTTTGTAATACAATTTATGAATTATTGCAATGATTCAACAATTAAAAATCACTCCTAATAACGAAATTAAAACAAAATTTAATCCCTTGAAAGTTTGTAATGCAATTTATGAATTATTGCAATGGTTCAACCCTTAAAAATCACTCCTAATGATGAAATTTAAAAAAAATTGTAATCCCTTGAAAGTTTGTAATGCAATTTATGAATTATCGCAATGGTTCAACCCTTAAAAATTACTCCTAATGATGAAATTTTAAAAAAATTGTAATCCCTTGAAAGTTTGTAATGCAATTTATGAATTATTGCAATGGTTCAACCCTTAAAAATCACTCCTAATGACGAAATTAAAAAAAATTGTAATCCTTTGAAAGTTTGTAATGCAATTTATGAATTATTGCGATGGTTCCACCCTTAAAAATCACTCCTAATGACGAAATTAAAGAAAATTGTAATCTCTTGAAAGTTTGTAATGCAATTTATGAATTATTGCAATGATTCCACCCTTAAAAATCACTCCTAATGACGAAATTAAAGAAAATTGTAATCTCTTGAAAGTTTGTAATGCAATTTATGATTTATTGCAATGGTTCCACCCTTAAAAATCACTCCTAATGACGAAATTAAAGAAAATTGTAATCTCTTGAAAGTTTGTAATGCAATTTATGAATTATTGCAATGGTTCAACCTTTAAAAATCACACCTAATAACGAAATTTAAAAAAAAAATTGTAATCTCTTGAAAGTTTGTAATATATATATATATATATATATATATATATATATATATATATATATATATAAATATATATATATATATATATATATATATATATATATATATATAAATATATATATATATATATATATATATATATATATATATATATATATATATATATATATATATATATATATATATATGCTCCGAAAATGTACCCGAAAAAAATTCTATTGATTTTGTAACTGAAATTTTTAACGATAAATTACTTAATTTTTAAGTTATTCAATCGATTCAAAAACCATTTTGCAGGGAATTTCAAGCACTATAAGTAAGTTTGAAGTTAAACTGTCTTGAACTCTAAATTTTTGAAAAAAATTAGGGTATGGGTTAGTAAAGGTGACCTCATACTCAAATATGGACTTCAAACATTCATATCTCAATTAATTTTCATACTACAGGAATAAAAAAGAAAAATACTCGTTGAAAAAAAAAAACTAAATTTTTGAACTGAAGTATTTTTTACTTATCTTATTTGATTTTTGACTTATTTTGAAAAAAAAAGAAATTTTTTAAGAAAATAAAAAAATTATTTTTAAAGTAAAACTAATTTTTTTTCCAAACTGCACAGTCTAAACCGGTCAAACTTTTAGAATGTATTATTAGTACTTAGATAAAATAAACTATACATGGGTTACGTTAAATTTCAATATTTGCGGAAACGCTATTGGTTAAAAAAACTGTTATTTTCGCTAAAAAACTGAGAAACAGTTTTATTTTCATCATAACTCCGTTAGTTTTAAAGCGAAAGACTTCAGCAAAGACTTATTTTAAAGGTCATTTTACGTATCTTAAAAAAGGTCTAATAAGTTTTCTCCAAATTATTTTTCGTTTTTCCGCTATTCAACGTTAAATGCTACTATTTCAATTTTCGCGAACGAAATGTCATCTTCAACGAGCTATAACTTGGTTAATATTGCATCTCCAGAAATGAAAAAAAGTCAATCTTCTTGTTTTTTTTATAAGCTTTATTTTTTATTCTTACACTTTTTCAGATAAAATGCAAGGTTTCCAAGTTATTTGTGAAAAATCGTTTAAAAACATGCATTTTTTTAATGAAAAATGGATATTTTCAATCACGGATATCTTAAAAAGTATTGACTCTTCAAAAAAACTTTATAGAACTATTTTTAATGTAGCAATTTTCACCCCCCAGAAGGGGTGGCATCCACCCCCAAGGTTAAAGCACACCTCGGCACTAGATAACTTTTGATCCTTGGGTCATTCCCTAGCTAATATACAATTTTCACGTAAATCGGTGTTATCCGAAAGAATTCTGATGTGAAAATCGTTAAAAGCTGGACTATAATTTTAATCAAACGAAATGGTTGCAAACTGAAATAAAAGAAGGCCCTTCAAGAGATTGAAATAAATTTTCTTTATCTAATAGCGTGACACTTTTGGCGTTAAATCTCATTGTTCGCTTCCTTTTCTAGACTAATTATTTTTCTCATCTGACACATAAATTTCAGGGAACAATAAATATGAATTTGGACGTGCGAAACGAAGATAACTGATAATTTTATTGAAGCGTAATAACAAGAAAAAATTGTAAAATTTATACGAGGTAGAAACGAGAATGGATTAAGAGAAGTTCCTTATTTTAATTCGTGATAATTTCAGTCTGGTTCTCTTGTTCCTTATAGTCTCATTATTGCAACTGTATTGGAACAAGGACAACTTTTTACTTACTACATAAAGAGTTTTTTTCATTAATTACAAATATTTTCGGGAGCACAAATAATCTATAATAAATTAACAACCTACAAAAGTAGTATTTTATACTTCTTTCTCCATAGTAAGGTTAAAGAAGTTTTGAAGTTCTTCGTCGTTTCCATTCCAGACTATGAAGGAGTCATCTATGTATCTAAGACATAATTTTGATTTTTAATTTGCGAATTCTGTTGAAATTAAGTTAAAACCGAATAATTAACTTGGCGGATGCAACTTTATAAATAACAGATCTATACCCGACTGTGTATTATTTTGTCTATTCCGATACTAAGTTGCTTTCTGTTCGTATTTTACAACATTTGAGAAATAGGAAGTAGTAAAACTGACGATAAAATGTCTCTTATAGAGCAAAGCTAAACTGTTTTCCTTACATTCATATAAACCCACCTAAAATACATTCACAAACGGCGTTACCTACGAAATTTCAATTTATTTTACCTTGGAAAAACAACTGCTTGTATTTTGAGCGTAAAGCACCTACCTCTTATGCTGAAGATAATTCTAAACTAGTCAGCGTTTGAAATGCCATTTTAAAATATGATTGTTCAAACAAATGTTTTATCAGCCTTTATACTCCATGGAAATTAGATCAAAAGAGAGCTGTTTTGTTAACAAAAATGTAACATTGGTTTTTTTTTTGCTGGAATGTGTTAATTTCGGCATTCTATAAAACATATCTCGATGGTAACTCTGAAAGATCTGAGCAAAAAAAATGGTGGACCAAAAATGGCCACGATTTTCGGTTTTTTGAGTTTATCTCGAAAACTAAAAGTTGTATCGAAAAATGTTTCAAACAAAAGTTGTAGAGAATTAAAAAACCTATCGATTCGTATAATACAAGTTATAGGTGGCGCCACTAGTTATCGAGATATATTTTTTTTTCGACAAAATTTACGGTTTTTGTTTTCTTAAAAAAAAGACATATATTAACAAATTTCCGATTTAAAATTTAACATAAATATAGGTATTATCATTCTAAAAAAGTATGTCAAACCCGGAATCTGCGAGTTTTTTATTTTCCGAATGTATCACAAGTAATATTTATAATATTAATGTTGTTTTATTAATTTATATGATAGCAGCAATTTGTTTAGTCATATTAATTATTAATTTGTTTATTAACAAAATTTTTACAAAAAATTATAGAGAAAATCATACAAATATTCAATTATATATTCCATATTATTCTGTTTTTTTCCTTTATATTATTATTACCTAATAGTTTATTAACAAATTTTTTACGAAAATTTGTATAAGCATATCATATAAAAATATAATAATATATAATACGTCATATAAATATCTAATAATACACAGAAAATTACGTGCGAAAATCATACAAATACAATATATCAATTATACATTCATCTTTCTCTTTTTTTTCTATTACTGAATTTTTCGCAGATATCTAAGACACTTTTAAAGCTTCCCTTAAAATCCCTGAGTTCTGGGTGGCTTCGAAAATGCATAGTGAGTTTTTAAATTAACAATAAATAATTTTTTTAACGTCAGTGAATATACCCCTTTAAAATAAATTGTTAGCGTTATAATTGTTGAACTATGAATTTTTTGCAGATACCTAAGACACTTTTAAAGCTTTTCTTAAAATCTCTGAGTGCTGGGTGGCTTCGAAAATGCATAGTGAGTTTTTAAATTAACAATAAATAATTTTTTTAACGTCAGTGGATATACCCCTTTAAAATAAATTGTTAGCGTTATAATTGTTGAACTATGAATTTTTTGCAGATACCTAAGACACTTTTAAAGCTTCCCTTAAAATCCCTGAGTGCTGGGTGGCTTCGAAAATGCATAGTGAATTTTTAAATTAACAATAAATAATTTTTTTAACGTCAGTGGATATACCCCTTTAAAATAAATTGTTAGCGTTATAATTGTTGAACTATGAATTTTTTGCAGATACCTAAGACACTTTTAAAGCTTCTCTTAAAATCCCTGAGTGCTGGGTGGCTTTGAAAATCCATAGTGAATTTTTAAATTAACAATAAAATTTTTTTATCACTTCAGTGGATGTACCCCTTTAAGATAAATTGTTAGCGTTATAATTGTTGAACTATAAATTTTTCACAGATACCTAAGACACTTTTAAAGCTTCTCTTAAAATCCCTGAGTGCTGGGTGGCTTTGAAAATCCATAGTGAATTTTTAAATTAACAATAAAAATTTTTTATCACTTCAGTGGATGTACCCCTTTAAAATAAATTGTTAGCGTTATAATTGTTGAACTATAAATTTTTCACAGATACCTAAGATGCCTTTAAAGCTTCTCTTAAAATCCCTGAGTGCTGGGTGGCTTTAAAAATGCATAGTGAATTTTTAAATTAACAATAAATTTTTTTTTAACGTCAGTGCATGTACCCCTTTAAAATAAATTGTTAGCGTAATAATTGTTGAACTATGAATTTTTTTCAGATATCTAAGACACTTCTGAAGCATCTCTTAAAATCCCTGAGTGCTGGGTGGCTTCAAAAATGCATAGTGAATTTTTAAATTAACAATAAATTTTTTTTTAACGTCAGTGGATATACCTCTTTAAAATATATTGTTAGGGTTATAATTGTTGAACTATGAAATTTTTACAGATACTTAAGACACTTTTAAAGCTTTTCTTAAAATCCCTGAGTGCTGGGTGGCTTTGAAAATCCATAGTGAATTTTTAAATTAACAATAAAAAATTTTTTTAACGTCAGTGGATGTATCCCTTTAAAATAAATTGTTAGCGTTATAATTGTTGAACTATGAACTTTTTGCAGATACCTAAGATACTTTTAAAGCTTCTCTTAAAATCCCTGAGTGCTGGATGCCTTCGAAAATGCATAGTGAATTTTAAAATTAACAATAAAAATTTTTTTAACGTCAGTGGATATACCCCTTAAAAATAAATTGTTAGCGTTATAATTGTTGAACTATGAATTTTTTGCAGATACCTAAGACATTTTTAAAGCTTCTCTTTAAATCCTTGAGTGCTGGGTGGCTTCAAAAATGCATAGTGAATTTTTAAATTAACAATAAAATTTTTTTTAACGTCAGTGGATGTACCCCTTTAAAATAAATTGTTAGCGTTATAATTGTTGAACTATGAATTTTTTGCAGATACCTAAGACACTTTTAAAGCTTCCCTTAAAATCCCTGAGTGCTGGGTGGCTTCAAAAATGCATAGTGAATTTTTAAATTAACAATAAATAATTTTTTTAACGTCAGTGGATATATCCCTTTAAAATAAATTGTTAGCGTTATAATTGTTGAACTATGAATTTTTTGCAGATACCTAAGACACTTTTAAAGCTTCCCTTAAAATCCCTGAGTGCTGGGTGGCTTCGAAAATGCATAGTGAATTTTTAAATTAACAATAAATAATTTTTTTAACGTCAGTGGATATACCCCTTTAAAATAAATTGTTAGCGTTATAATTGTTGAACTATGAATTTTTTGCAGATACCTAAGACACTTTTAAAGCTTCTCTTAAAATCCCTGAGTGCTGGGTGGCTTTGAAAATCCATAGTGAATTTTTAAATTAACAATAAAAATTTTTTATCACTTCAGTGGATGTACCCCTTTAAAATAAATTGTTAGCGTTATAATTGTTGAACTATAAATTTTTCACAGATACCTAAGATGCTTTTAAAGCTTCTCTTAAAATCCCTGAGTCCTGAGTGGCTTTAAAAATGCATAGTGAATTTTTAAATTAACTATAAAATTTTTTTTCACGTCAGTGGATATACCCCTTTAAAATAAATTGTTAGCGTTATAATTGTTGAACTATGAATTTTTCACAGATACCTAAGACACTTTTAAAGCTTCTCTTAAAAGCCCTGAGTGCTGGGTGGCTTTGAAAATGCATAGTGAATTTTAAAATTAACAATAAAAATTTTTTTAACGTTAGTAGATATACCCCTTAAAAATAAATTGTTAGCGTTATAATTGTTGAACTATGAATTTTTTGCAGATACCTAAGACATTTTTAAAGCTTCTCTTTAAATCCTTGAGTGCTGGGTGGCTTCAAAAATGCATAGTGAATTTTTAAATTAACAATAAAATTTTTTTTAACGTCAGTGGATGTACCCCTTTAAAATAAATTGTTAGCGTTATAATTGTTGAACTATGAATTTTCTGCAGATACCTAAGACACTTTTAAAGCTTCCCTTAAAATCCCTGAGTGCTGGGTGGCTTCGAAAATGCATAGTGAATTTTTAAATTAATAATAAATAATTTTTTTAACGTCAGTGGATATACCCCTTTAAAATAAATTGTTAGCGTTATAATTGTTGAACTATGAATTTTTTGCAGATACCTAAGACACTTTTAAAGCTTCCTTTAAAATCCCTGAGTGCTGGGTGGCTTCGAAAATGCATAGTGAATTTTTAAATTAACAATAAATAATTTTTTTAACGTCAGTGGATATACCCCTTTAAAATAAATTGTTAGCGTTATAATTGTTGAACTATGAATTTTTTGCAGATACCTAAAACACTTTTAAAGCTTCCCTTAAAATCCCTGAGTGCTGGGTGGCTTCGAAAATGCATAGTGAATTTTTAAATTAACAATAAATAATTTTTTAACGTCAGTGGATATACCCCTTTAAAATAAATTGTTAGCGTTATAATTGTTGAACTATGAATTTTTTGCAGATACCTAAGACACTTTTAAAGCTTCTCTTAAAATCCCTGAGTGCTGGGTGGCTTTGAAAATCCATAGTGAATTTTTAAATTAACAATAAAATTTTTTTATCACTTCAGTGGATGTACCCCTTTAAAATAAATTGTTAGCGTTATAATTGTTGAACTATGAATTTTTTGCAGATACCTAAGACACTTCTAAAGCTTCTCTTAAAATCCCTGAGTGCTGGGTGGCTTTGAAAATCCATAGTGAATTTTTAAATTAACAATAAAAATTTTTTATCACTTCAGTAGATGTACCCCTTTAAAATAAATTGTTAGCGTTATAATTGTTGAACTATAAATTTTTCACAGATACCTAAGATGCCTTTAAAGCTTCTCTTAAAATCCCTGAGTGCTGGGTGGCTTTAAAAATGCATAGTGAATTTTTAAATTAACAATAAATTTTTTTTTAACGTCAGTGCATGTACCCCTTTAAAATAAATTGTTAGCGTAATAATTGTTGATCTATGAATTTTTTTCAGATATCTAAGACACTTCTGAAGCCTTTCTTAAAATCCCTGAGTGCTGGGTGGCTTCAAAAATGCATAGTGAATTTTTAAATTAACAATAAATTTTTTTTTAACGTCAGTGGATATACCTCTTTAAAATATATTGTTAGGGTTATAATTGTTGAACTATGAAATTTTTACAGATACTTAAGACACTTTTAAAGCTTTTCTTAAAATCCCTGAGTGCTGGGTGGCTTTGAAAATCCATAGTGAATTTTTAAATTAACAATAAAAAATTTTTTTAACGTCAGTGGATGTATCCCTTTAAAATAAATTGTTAGCGTTATAATTGTTGAACTATGAACTTTTTGCAGATACCTAAGATACTTTTAAAGCTTCTCTTAAAATCCCTGAGTGCTGGATGCCTTCGAAAATGCATAGTGAATTTTAAAATTAACAATAAAAATTTTTTTAACGTCAGTGGATATACCCCTTAAAAATAAATTGTTAGCGTTATAATTGTTGAACTATGAATTTTTTGCAGATACCTAAGACATTTTTAAAGCTTCTCTTTAAATCCTTGAGTGCTGGGTGGCTTCAAAAATGCATAGTGAATTTTTAAATTAACAATAAAATTTTTTTTAACGTCAGTGGATGTACCCCTTTAAAATAAATTGTTAGCGTTATAATTGTTGAACTATGAATTTTTTGCAGATACCTAAGACACTTTTAAAGCTTCCCTTAAAATCCCTGAGTGCTGGGTGGCTTCGAAAATGCATAGTGAATTTTTAAATTAACAATAAATAATTTTTTTAACGTCAGTGGATATATCCCTTTAAAATAAATTGTTAGCGTTATAATTGTTGAACTATGAATTTTTTGCAGATACCTAAGACACTTTTAAAGCTTCCCTTAAAATCCCTGAGTGCTGGGTGGCTTCGAAAATGCATAGTGAATTTTTAAATTAACAATAAATAATTTTTTTAACGTCAGTGGATATACCCCTTTAAAATAAATTGTTAGCGTTATAATTGTTGAACTATGAATTTTTTGCAGATACCTAAGACACTTTTAAAGCTTCTCTTAAAATCCCTGAGTGCTGGGTGGCTTTGAAAATCCATAGTGAATTTTTAAATTAACAATAAAAATTTTTTATCACTTCAGTGGATGTACCCCTTTAAAATAAATTGTTAGCGTTATAATTGTTGAACTATAAATTTTTCACAGATACCTAAGATGCTTTTAAAGCTTCTCTTAAAATCCCTGAGTCCTGAGTGGCTTTAAAAATGCATAGTGAATTTTTAAATTAACTATAAAATTTTTTTTCACGTCAGTGGATATACCCCTTTAAAATAAATTGTTAGCGTTATAATTGTTGAACTATGAATTTTTCACAGATACCTAAGACACTTTTAAAGCTTCTCTTAAAAGCCCTGAGTGCTGGGTGGCTTTGAAAATGCATAGTGAATTTTAAAATTAACAATAAAAATTTTTTTAACGTTAGTAGATATACCCCTTAAAAATAAATTGTTAGCGTTATAATTGTTGAACTATGAATTTTTTGCAGATACCTAAGACATTTTTAAAGCTTCTCTTTAAATCCTTGAGTGCTGGGTGGCTTCAAAAATGCATAGTGAATTTTTAAATTAACAATAAAATTTTTTTTAACGTCAGTGGATGTACCCCTTTAAAATAAATTGTTAGCGTTATAATTGTTGAACTATGAATTTTTTGCAGATACCTAAGACACTTTTAAAGCTTCCCTTAAAATCCCTGAGTGCTGGGTGGCTTCGAAAATGCATAGTGAATTTTTAAATTAATAATAAATAATTTTTTTAACGTCAGTGGATATACCCCTTTAAAATAAATTGTTAGCGTTATAATTGTTGAACTATGAATTTTTTGCAGATACCTAAGACACTTTTAAAGCTTCCTTTAAAATCCCTGAGTGCTGGGTGGCTTCGAAAATGCATAGTGAATTTTTAAATTAACAATAAATAATTTTTTTAACGTCAGTGGATATACCCCTTTAAAATAAATTGTTAGCGTTATAATTGTTGAACTATGAATTTTTTGCAGATACCTAAAACACTTTTAAAGCTTCCCTTAAAATCCCTGAGTGCTGGGTGGCTTCGAAAATGCATAGTGAATTTTTAAATTAACAATAAATAATTTTTTAACGTCAGTGGATATACCCCTTTAAAATAAATTGTTAGCGTTATAATTGTTGAACTATGAATTTTTTGCAGATACCTAAGACACTTTTAAAGCTTCTCTTAAAATCCCTGAGTGCTGGGTGGCTTTGAAAATCCATAGTGAATTTTTAAATTAACAATAAAATTTTTTTATCACTTCAGTGGATGTACCCCTTTAAAATAAATTGTTAGCGTTATAATTGTTGAACTATGAATTTTTTGCAGATACCTAAGACACTTTTAAAGCTTCTCTTAAAATCCCTGAGTGCTGGGTGGCTTTGAAAATCCATAGTGAATTTTTAAATTAACAATAAAAATTTTTTATCACTTCAGTAGATGTACCCCTTTAAAATAAATTGTTAGCGTTATAATTGTTGAACTATAAATTTTTCACAGATACCTAAGATGCCTTTAAAGCTTCTCTTAAAATCCCTGAGTGCTGGGTGGCTTTAAAAATGCATAGTGAATTTTTAAATTAACAATAAATTTTTTTTTAACGTCAGTGCATGTACCCCTTTAAAATAAATTGTTAGCGTAATAATTGTTGATCTATGAATTTTTTTCAGATATCTAAGACACTTCTGAAGCCTTTCTTAAAATCCCTGAGTGCTGGGTGGCTTCAAAAATGCATAGTGAATTTTTAAATTAACAATAAATTTTTTTTTAACGTCAGTGGATATACCTCTTTAAAATATATTGTTAGGGTTATAATTGTTGAACTATGAAATTTTTACAGATACTTAAGACACTTTTAAAGCTTTTCTTATAATCCCTGAGTGCTGGGTGGCTTTGAAAATCCATAGTGAATTTTTAAATTAACAATAAAAAATTTTTTTAACGTCAGTGGATGTATCCCTTTAAAATAAATTGTTAGCGTTATAATTGTTGAACTATGAACTTTTTGCAGATACCTAAGATACTTTTAAAGCTTCTCTTAAAATCCCTGAGTGCTGGGTGGCTTTAAAAATGCATAGTGAATTTTTAAATTAACAATAAAATTTTTTTTCACGTCAGTGGATATACCCCTTTAAAATAAATTGTTAGCGTTATATTTGTTGAACTATGAATTTTTCACAGATGCCTAAGACACTTTTAAAGCTTCTCTTAAAATCCCTGAGTGCTGGGTGGCTTTGAAAATGCATAGTGAATTTTAAAATTAACAATAAAATTTTTTTTAACGTCAGTGGATATACCCCTTAAAAATAAATTGTTAGCGTTATAATTGTTGAACTATGAATTTTTTGCAGATACCTAAGACATTTTTAAAGCTTCTCTTTAAATCCTTGAGTGCTGGGTGGCTTCAAAAATGCATAGTGAATTTTTAAATTAACAATAAAAATTTTTTTAACGTCAGTGGATGTGCCCCTTTAAAATAAATTGTTTGCGTAATAATTGTTGACCTATGAATTTTTTACAGATACCTAAGATACTTTTAAAGCTTCTCTTAAACTCCCTGAATGCTGGGTGTCTTTGAAAATCCATAGTGAATTTTTAAATTTACAATAAAATTTTTTTTCACGTCAGTGGATATACCCCTTTAAAATAAATTGTTAACGTTATAATTGTTGAACTATGAATTTTTTGCAGATACCTAAGACACTTTTGAAGCTTCTCTTAAAATCCCTGAGTGCTGGGTGGTTTCAAAAATGCATAGTGAATTTTAAAATTAACAATAAAATTTTTTTTTAACGTCAGTGGATATATCCATTTAAAATAAATTGTTAGCGTTATAATTGTTGAACTATGAATTTTTTGCAGATACCTAAGACACTTTTGAAGCTTCTCTTAAAATCCCTGAATGCTGGGTGTCTTTGAAAATCCATAGTGAATTTTTAAATTTACAATAAAATTTTTTTTCACGTCAGTGGATACACCCCTTTAAAATAAATTGTTAGCGTTATAATTGTTGAACTATGAATTTTTTGCAGATACCTAAGACATTTTTAAAGCTTCTCTTAAAATACCTGAGTGCTGGGTGGCTTCGAAAATGCATAGTGAATTTTTAAATTAACAATAAATAATTTTTTTCACGTCAGTGGATACACCCCTTTAAAATAAATTGTTAGCGTTATAATTGTTGAACTATAAATTTTTCACAGATACCTAAGATGCTTTTAAAGCTTCTCTTAAAATCCCTGAGTGCTGAGTGGCTTTAAAAATGCATAGTGAATTTTTAAATTAACAATAAAATTTTTTTTCACGTCAGTGGATATACCCCTTTAAAATAAATTGTTAGCGTTATAATTGTTGAACTATGAATTTTTCACAGATACCTAAGACATTTTTAAAGCTTCTCTTAAAATCCCTGAGTGCTGGGTGGCTTCAAAAATGCATAGTGAATTTTTAAATTAACAATAAAATTTTTTTTAACGTCAGTGGATGTACCCCTTTAAAATAAATTGTTAGCGTTATAATTGTTGAACTATGAATTTTTTGCAGATACCTAAGACACTTTTAAAGCTTCCCTTAAAATCCCTGAGTGCTGGGTGGCTTCGAAAATGCATAGTGAATTTTTAAATTAACAATAAATAATTTTTTTAACGTCAGTGGATATACCCCTTTAAAATAAATTGTTAGCGTTATAATTGTTGAACTATGAATTTTTTGCAGATACCTAAGACACTTTTAAAGCTTCTCTTAAAATTCCTGAGTGCTGGGTGGCTTTGAAAATCCATAGTGAATTTTTAAATTAACAATAAAAATTTTTTATCACTTCAGTGGATGTACCCCTTTAAAATAAATTGTTAGCGTTATAATTGTTGAACTATAAATTTTTCACAGATACCTAAGATGCTTTTAAAGCTTCTCTTAAAATCCCTGAGTGCTGAGTGGCTTTAAAAATGCATAGTGAATTTTTAAATTAACAATAAAATTTTTTTTCACGTCAGTGGATATACCCCTTTAAAATAAATTGTTAGCGTTATAATTGTTGAACTATGAATTTTTCACAGATACCTAAGACACTTTTAAAGCTTCTCTTAAAAGCCCTGAGTGCTGGGTGGCTTTGAAAATGCATAGTGAATTTTAAAATTAACAATAAAAATTTTTTTAACGTCAGTAGATATACCCCTTAAAAATAAATTGTTAGCGTTATAATTGTTGAACTATGAATTTTTTGCAGATACCTAAGACATTTTTAAAGCTTCTCTTTAAATCCTTGAGTGCTGGGTGGCTTCAAAAATGCATAGTGAATTTTTAAATTAACAATAAAATTTTTTTTAACGTCAGTGGATGTACCCCTTTAAAATAAATTGTTAGCGTTATAATTGTTGAACTATGAATTTTTTGCAGATACCTAAGACACTTTTAAAGCTTCCCTTAAAATCCCTGAGTGCTGGGTGGCTTCGAAAATGCATAGTGAATTTTTAAATTAATAATAAATAATTTTTTTAACGTCAGTGGATATACCCCTTTAAAATAAATTGTTAGCGTTATAATTGTTGAACTATGAATTTTTTGCAGATACCTAAGACACTTTTAAAGCTTCCTTTAAAATCCCTGAGTGCTGGGTGGCTTCGAAAATGCATAGTGAATTTTTAAATTAACAATAAATAATTTTTTTAACGTCAGTGGATATACCCCTTTAAAATAAATTGTTAGCGTTATAATTGTTGAACTATGAATTTTTTGCAGATACCCAAGACACTTTTAAAGCTTCCCTTAAAATCCCTGAGTGCTGGGTGGCTTCGAAAATGCATAGTGAATTTTTAAATTAACAATAAATAATTTTTTAACGTCAGTGGATATACCCCTTTAAAATAAATTGTTAGCGTTATAATTGTTGAACTATGAATTTTTTGCAGATACCTAAGACACTTTTAAAGCTTCTCTTAAAATCTCTGAGTGCTGGGTGGCTTTGAAAATCCATAGTGAATTTTTAAATTAACAATAAAATTTTTTTATCACTTCAGTGGATGTACCCCTTTAAGATAAATTGTTAGCGTTATAATTGTTGAACTATAAATTTTTCACAGATACCTAAGACACTTTTAAAGCTTCTCTTAAAATCCCTGAGTGCTGGGTGGCTTTGAAAATCCATAGTGAATTTTTAAATTAACAATAAAAATTTTTTATCACTTCAGTAGATGTACCCCTTTAAAATAAATTGTTAGCGTTATAATTGTTGAACTATAAATTTTTCACAGATACCTAAGATGCCTTTAAAGCTTCTCTTAAAATCCCTGACTGCTGGGTGGCTTTAAAAATGCATAGTGAATTTTTAAATTAACAATAAATTTTTTTTTAACGTCAGTGCATGTACCCCTTTAAAATAAATTGTTAGCGTAATAATTGTTGAACTATGAATTTTTTTCAGATATCTAAGACACTTCTGAAGCCTCTCTTAAAATCCCTGAGTGCTGGGTGGCTTCAAAAATGCATAGTGAATTTTTAAATTAACAATAATTTTTTTTTTAACGTCAGTGGATATACCTCTTTAAAATATATTGTTAGGGTTATAATTGTTGAACTATGAAATTTTTACAGATACTTAAGACACTTTTAAAGCTTTTCTTATAATCCCTGAGTGCTGGGTGGCTTTGAAAATCCATAGTGAATTTTTAAATTAACAATAAAAAATTTTTTTAACGTCAGTGGATGTATCCCTTTAAAATAAATTGTTAGCGTTATAATTGTTGAACTATGAACTTTTTGCAGATACCTAAGATACTTTTAAAGCTTCTCTTAAAATCCCTGAGTGCTGGGTGGCTTTAAAAATGCATAGTGAATTTTTAAATTAACAATAAAATTTTTTTTCACGTCAGTGGATATACCCCTTTAAAATAAATTGTTAGCGTTATATTTGTTGAACTATGAATTTTTCACAGATGCCTAAGACACTTTTAAAGCTTCTCTTAAAATCCCTGAGTGCTGGGTGGCTTTGAAAATGCATAGTGAATTTTAAAATTAACAATAAAAATTTTTTTAACGTCAGTGGATATACCCCTTAAAAATAAATTGTTAGCGTTATAATTGTTGAACTATGAATTTTTTGCAGATACCTAAGACATTTTTAAAGCTTCTCTTTAAATCCTTGAGTGCTGGGTGGCTTCAAAAATGCATAGTGAATTTTTAAATTAACAATAAAAATTTTTTTAACGTCAGTGGATGTGCCCCTTTAAAATAAATTGTTTGCGTAATAATTGTTGACCTATGAATTTTTTACAGATACCTAAGATACTTTTAAAGCTTCTCTTAAACTCCCTGAATGCTGGGTGTCTTTGAAAATCCATAGTGAATTTTTAAATTTACAATAAAATTTTTTTTCACGTCAGTGGATATACCCCTTTAAAATAAATTGTTAACGTTATAATTGTTGAACTATGAATTTTTTGCAGATACCTAAGACACTTTTGAAGCTTCTCTTAAAATCCCTGAGTGCTGGGTGGTTTCAAAAATGCATAGTGAATTTTAAAATTAACAATAAAATTTTTTTTTAACGTCAGTGGATATATCCATTTAAAATAAATTGTTAGCGTTATAATTGTTGAACTATGAATTTTTTGCAGATACCTAAGACACTTTTGAAGCTTCTCTTAAAATCCCTGAATGCTGGGTGTCTTTGAAAATCCATAGTGAATTTTTAAATTTACAATAAAATTTTTTTTCACGTCAGTGGATACACCCCTTTAAAATAAATTGTTAGCGTTATAATTGTTGAACTATGAATTTTTTGCAGATACCTAAGACATTTTTAAAGCTTCTCTTAAAATACCTGAGTGCTGGGTGGCTTCGAAAATGCATAGTGAATTTTTAAATTAACAATAAATAATTTTTTTAACGTCAGTGGATATATCCCTTTAAAATAAATTGTTAGCGTTATAATTGTTGAACTATGAATTTTTTGCAGATACCTAAGACACTTTTAAAGCTTCCCTTAAAATACCTGAGTGCTGGGTGGCTTCGAAAATGCATAGTGAATTTTTAAATTAACAATAAATAATTTTTTTAACGTCAGTGGATATACCCCTTTAAAATAAATTGTTAGCGTTATAATTGTTGAACTATGAATTTTTTGCAGATACCTAAGACACTTTTAAAGCTTCTCTTAAAATCCCTGAGTGCTGGGTGGCTTTGAAATTCCATAGTGAATTTTTAAATTAACAATAAAATTTTTTTATCACTTCAGTGGATGTACCCCTTTAAAATAAATTGTTAGCGTTATAATTGTTGAACTATAAATTTTTCACAGATACCTAAGATGCCTTTAAAGCTTCTCGTAAAATCCCTGAGTGCTGGGTGGCTTTGAAAATGCATAGTGAATTTTTAAATTAACAATAAAATTTTTTTTCACGTCAGTGGATATACCCCTTTAAAATAAATTGTTAGCGTTATAATTGTTGAACTATGAATTTTTCACAGATACCTAAGACATTTTTAAAGCTTCTCTTAAAATCCCTGAGTGCTGGGTGGCTTTGAAAATGAATAGTGAATTTTAAAATTAACAATAAAAATTTTTTTAACGTCAGTGGATATACCCCTTAAAAATAAATTGTTAGCGTTATAATTGTTGAACTATGAATTTTTTGCAGATACCTAAGACATTTTTAAAGCTTCTCTTTAAATCCTTGAGTGCTGGGTGGCTTCAAAAATGCATAGTGAATTTTTAAATTAACAATAAAATTTTTTTTAACGTCAGTGGATGTACCCGTTTAAAATAAATTGTTAGCGTTATAATTGTTGAACTATGAATTTTTTGCAGATACCTAAGATACTTTTAAAGCTTCCCTTAAAATCCCTGAGTGCTGGGTGGCTTCGAAAATGCATAGTGAATTTTTAAATTAACAATAAATAATTTTTTTAACGTCAGTGGATATACCCCTTTAAAATAAATTGTTAGCGTTATAATTGTTGAACTATGAATTTTTTGCAGATACCTAAGACACTTTTAAAGCTTCTCTTAAAATCCCTGAGTGCTGGGTGGCTTTGAAAATCCATAGTGAATTTTTAAATTAACAATAAATTTTTTTTATCACTTCAGTGGATGTACCCCTTTAAAATAAATTGTTAGCGTTATAATTGTTGAACTATGAATTTTTGCAGATACCTAAGACACTTTTAAAGCTTCTCTTAAAATCCCTGAGTGCTGGGTGGCTTTGAAAATCCATAGTGAATTTTTAAATTAACAATAAAAATTTTTTATCACTTCAGTGGATGTACCCCTTTAAAATAAATTGTTAGCGTTATAATTGTTGAACTATGAATTTTTTGCAGATACCTAAGATACTTTTAAAGCTTCCCTTAAAATCCCTGAGTGCTGGGTGGCTTCGAAAATGCATAGTGAATTTTTAAATTAACAATAAATAATTTTTTTAACGTCAGTGGATATACCCCTTTAAAATAAATTGTTAGCGTTATAATTGTTGAACTATGAATTTTTTGCAGATACCTAAGACACTTTTAAAGCTTCTCTTAAAATCCCTGAGTGCTGGGTGGCTTTGAAAATCCATAGTGAATTTTTAAATTAACAATAAATTTTTTTTATCACTTCAGTGGATGTACCCCTTTAAAATAAATTGTTAGCGTTATAATTGTTGAACTATGAATTTTTGCAGATACCTAAGACACTTTTAAAGCTTCTCTTAAAATCCCTGAGTGCTGGGTGGCTTTGAAAATCCATAGTGAATTTTTAAATTAACAATAAAAATTTTTTATCACTTCAGTGGATGTACCCCTTTAAAATAAATTGTTAGCGTTATAATTGTTGAGCTATAAATTTTTCACAGATACCTAAGATGCCTTTAAAGCTTCTCTTAAAATCCCTGAGTGCTGGGTGGCTTTAAAAATGCATAGTGAATTTTTAAATTAACAATAAATTTTTTTTAACGTCAGTGCATGTACCCCTTTAAAATAAATTGTTAGCGTAATAATTGTTGAACTATGAATTTTTTTCAGATATCTAAGACACTTCTGAAGCCTCTCTTAAAATCCCTGAGTGCTGGGTGGCTTCAAAAATGCATAGTGAATTTTTAAATTAACAATAAATTTTTTTTTAACGTCAGTGGATATACATCTTTAAAATATATTGTTAGGGTTATAATTGTTGAACTATGAAATTTTTACAGATACTTAAGACACTTTTAAAGCTTTTTTAAAAATCCCTGAGTGCAGGGTGGCTTTGAAAATCCATAGTGAATTTTTAAATTAACAATAAAAAATTTTTTTAACGTCAGTGGATGTATCCCTTTAAAATAAATTGTTAGCGTTATAATTGTTGAACTATGAACTTTTTGCAGATACCTAAGATACTTTTAAAGCTTCTCTTAAAATCCCTGAGTGCTGGGTGGCTTTAAAAATGCATAGTGAATTTTTAAATTAACAATAAATTTTTTTTCACGTCAGTGGATATACCCCTTTAAAATAAATTGTTAGCGTTATATTTGTTGAACTATGAATTTTTCACAGATACCTAAGACACTTTTAAAGCTTCTCTTAAAATCCCTGAGTGCTGGGTGGCTTTGAAAATGCATAGTGAATTTTAAAATTAACAATAAAAATTTTTTTAACGTCAGTGGATATACCCCTTAAAAATAAATTGTTAGCGTTATAATTGTTGAACTATGAATTTTTTGCAGATACCTAAGACATTTTTAAAGCTTCTCTTAAAATACCTGAGTGCTGGGTGGCTTCTAAAATGCATAGTGAATTTTTAAATTAACAATAAAAAATTTTTTTAATGTCAGTGGATGTACCCCTTTAAAATACATTGTTAGCGCTATAATTGTTGTACTATGAATTTTTCACAGATACCTAAGACACTTTTAAAGCTTCCCTTAAAATCCCTGAGTGCTGGATGGCTTTAAAAATGCATAGTGAATTTTTAAATAAACAATAAAAATTTTTTAACGTCAGTGGATATTCCCCTGTAAAATAAATTGTTAGCGTTATAATTGTTGAACTATGAATTTTTTGCCGATACCTAAGACACTTTTAAAGCTTCCCTTAAAATCCCTGAGTGCTGGGTGGCTTCAAAAATGCATAGTGAATTTTTAAATTAACAATAAAAAATTTTTTTAACTTCAGTGGATATACCCCTTTAAAATAAAAAGTAGAGGGACGTAGAGGGGTAGGAAGGAGACAGGCTTCCTGGTTGAGGAATATTCGTGAATGGACAGGTATACGTAGCGCGGGGGAACTGTTCCAGCTGGCGCAGGACCGTGAAAGACTTGCCAATGTAATTGCCAACGTCAGGGGGACCTGATATGGCACTTGAAGAAGAAGATATTTATGTTAAATTTTAAATTCGTAATCTGTTAATAAATGTCTTAAAAAAAAAAACAAAAACCATAAATTTTGTAGAAAAAAGAAATATATATCTCGATAATTAGTGACGCCATCTATAACTTATCTGAATCATTCAGTTTATACTTGATAACGATTAGAGATATAACCTAATCGAAACGTCGTAAAAGTAAAGACAATGCAAGTGCGACAACCATACTTTAATCGTTAAGTTTTTACTTATTATTTTGCCTATTTGGTGATAAATCTTTCCATTTTTAAAGTGATAAATTATCAGATTTTTATCAACGATGCTGGTTTTCTCAGTGACCGCCCATCGCACCGCACGGTTTAAAAAAACTACGAAATTCACCATGTGTGAGTGTTGGGAAATATTAGAGTGTATTGAAAAATGAAAATGCACTATTTTCACTTTATCGTATCAATACAGTACGCAAGCTATGAATATTTTTAGCTGTTTAGATTGAAATAAATAAATAGCAACAACGCTTTGTTAGAATTCCTTTCATTGAAAGCAGCGGCGGCGGGTGCGTGAAAAAAAGTAGGGGTTGCAATTTCAATGATACCTTAAAAACATAGATACGTATAAAACCGGCCAAAGGCACTGGTGGATGAGATAATTAAGTTAATATGAAAAAAAATTGATTTAAATAAAATCATTAAATTATTAGGAAAAATTGAAAAAAATATTATTATGTTTTATTTTAATTTACAATACTTTTGGGGGTTGCACAAATCTGCAGTCCTAAAGAAAATCCGCCACTGATGAAAAGTGAATTAAATACGATAGTGATTGGCGAATGAGTTTCATTTTAACTCATTGTATATTTTGATTGGATTAGCCTGTTTAAAATCAACCCAAAAACCTTTTTTATATTCACGTTAATAAAATTTATTTAGAAGGAACAAACCGAGCAACAAAATGGGAAACGCAGAGTTGACAGTTCTTTTCTTATTTACTTTTTCCTGCCCTTAAATCCTTTGTTGTATTCTCTCTTTAAGGCAGCGTTAATAGAAAAAACGACAAAAGTTCCGTAAGCGATACAAAAAGATAAAGTGCTTAGGTTTAGAGCTCATTCCAGCCCGAGTTTATAACTAAATTATTGTTCGTTTTAATAAAAACGATTGTTCTTAAATCTGAAGGAATTCTACAAAAGATTTATTATCAACATTTGTATTTATGGAAGATGAAATGGGATATATCAGGAGTTTTACAATTTTTTTCAGTTAGCGGCGGGCTTAACAGGTTTAGTATTTTGTCACGGCACCCTTGTCGATATATGTATACAGTCGTATTCAGTAGTTGTACAACGATTGTGCTTTACAATCTGCCTACTATATAGTAGGAAACAACAACATTTCATTGAACACGACTGTACATTGACATTAATGGCCAAACACAAAAATGAAAATAATCACAGTGTCATATATATATATATATATATATATATATATATATATATATATATATATATATATACAGTGCCTTCATTTCAAAACGAACCATCCTTAATAACTTTGTTAAATAGAAAAATTTAAAAAAAAAGAAAAAACAGTTAGATATACAGGGGGAAGTTTAATTTTGCATTTGTTAAAAGTCTGTCAATCACCTCCTCACCTCCAGCTAACCTCACTTTGATATGTCAAATGGGAACCCCCACCTTGTGACACATCATTGTAAGCAGCATAAAATTGTCTATCCAACCGTATAAAAAAAATTAAATCGGTTGACGTACAAGCGAATAGTGTGCAAAAATGTCTTGTAATAATGCATAATATATCGGCCTCAAACTTTGGTATGTCAAATGATTACCCTATAGTGTGATACACCATTTTAAAGGACGTACGATCTGCTATCCAATGATGTCAAAAAAAATTAAGTTAATAGACGTTATAGGCAATTAGGATGCAAAAATGTGTGTTAAATATAAGCAGTTTATTCAGTTTTATTCAGTTGAAGAAAATTATTTTATTAAATGTTCAAAATGTGCGCCGTTATTAGCGAGACAATAAAAAAGCCTATTTTGAAATTCCCCACGAACATTGGCAAGGGTTTCTCTGCTAATTCCTCTACATTCCCGAACAATTCGATCTTTTAAATCGTCAATATTTTCAGGTGGGGTTTTATAAACCTTGCTTTTTAAATACCCCCAAAGAAAAAAGTCTAGAGGGGTTAGGTCTGGAGACCGTGCTGGCCATTCAATTGCACCACGTCCGCCAATCCACGTCCCTGGAAAATGTTCATCAAGCCACTCTCGAATTGCCAAAGCGTAGTGCGGGGGAGCTCCATCTTGCTGGAAATGCAAATTATTTTCATTTAGTACCATAACAGCATTTTCATCCACTTGATTTTCTAAAGATTGCACAATGGCAGGGTATATTGTGTTTTCTAAAAGGTTTAAATAAATTTGCCCAGTTAAATTATCTTCCAAAAAAAATGGCCCGATGATTTCATTGCCATAAATTCCTGCCCACACGTTAATTTTTTCGGGATATTGAGTATGCCCTTCTCGGAAAAGGTGCGGATTTTCATTATCCCAGTATCTGCAGTTATGTCTGTTAACCAGTCCATTTAGAAAAAAAGTTGATTCATCACTAAAGCAGATATTCTTAGGTAAATGGGGGTCCTCATCAATTCGTTGGCACATTAATTCGCAAAATTGAATTCTCCTATCAAAATCGTCTTCTCCGAGTTCTTGAAGAATTTGAATTTTGTAGGGAAAAAAATTATTTTGTTTTAAAACTTTATGCGCAGAAATGTTGGTTAAATCTGCGACCTTTGAGATGGATAAAGTTGGATCTATTGCAAACTGTCCTAGTACCTCGATTTGGCATGCTTCATCTACAACCCTTTTCTCAATATATTTTTTATTACAAACGGATCCCGTTTCTTCAAACTTTCGTACCAATTCGAGTACATATTTATGGCCCACGTTTTTGTCTTGATGCCTCTCGTTAAATGCTCTGGCGGTTCTACGAGCGCACCGATCTTCAGCTCCATAGAGAAAAATTATTTCTATTCTTTCGGCTAGCGTATACACCATTTATATTCACGTTTCAACTAGGCGTCACAATGACAATTTTAACAATAATAAACAACTGGTGTTTAAAGATCTTAAAAATTTTATTTATTGCAGTGATTTCTTGTACCTATCAGGTACCGCAAAAAATATCATTGAAATAAATACACTAGATTGATTAGACTGCAATGAATTTTGCGATGAATTTTAAAACAGGCTTAGTTTTTTTCTTGCAAATATTTTAACTGTTTATTATTTTAAAAAAATATTTATTTTAAATTTAAAATAATATTTTACTCTATGAAGTAGCCATTTGACATAATAAGTCTAATGTGATAAGGTGTCTATTATTACCACACATCTTTTCTTACTATTCGCTTGTAAATCAACAGATTTTGTTTTTTTTTATTGGCTAAATAGGAGATAGTATGCCCTTTAAAATGATGTATCACACTATAGGGTAATCATTTGACATACTAAAGTTCGAGGCCGATATATTATGCATTATTACAAGACATTTTTGCACACTGTTCGCTTGTACGTCAACCGATTTATTTTTTTTTATACGGTTGGATAGACAATTTTATGCTGCTTACAATGATGTGTCACAAGGTGGGGATTCCCATTTGACATATCAAAGTGAGGTTAGCTGGAGGTGAGGAGGTGATTGACAGACTTTTAACAAATGCAAAATTAAACTTCCCCCTATATATCTAAATTGACGTGTTTTTTCTTTTTTTTAAATTTTTCTATTTAACAAAGTTATTAAGGATGGTTCGTTTTGAAATGAAGGCACTGTATATATATATATATATATATATATATATATATATATATATATATATATATATATATATATGAATGGTTTGGTTTTTCCGGGTTTCAATCCGTTGAACTATCAGAAATTTTATTGTTGTAGTAAATTTATAAAAGCTTATAATATTTAAATATAATTAGATTTACGGCAGTCCTCAGTTACCTGCCGCACTGGAGCAGGTACGTTGGAGGTTTCTGTAACAGTTTTATTACTCTCTCTCTAGTTCTTGAATAGAGTATAGGAATGTGTATGCTTGCGATCACTCTCCCCCCCCCCCCCCCTCTTAAGAGCTTTGAGTTCAGGAAAATAAAGCAGATTCTGCCTCTTATGTTAGGAATGTGTATGCTGCTTGCATACCCCTCCCTCCTGTTGGCAACATGTTTTTCGTGTTATCGCCACCCTCCCTAAGAGCTTTAATTTCTGAAAAACAGACACGACCCCGCTTTTCCTTTTACACTAAAAATGGGAATGTTGCTGGTATATCCCCCCTTCGTCGACAATTTGTTTTCGCTTGCCATACTGTACTTTTGTGATATCACCGCTATTCTTGTCGATAATTTTAAAATAAAATAGAAAATTCTTGGCTGTGCGGACGATATAAGATTATTGATAAACATTACCGTCGTGTTAAAAAATACAGATAGCTCCAAGACAGTAGAGAAGCGCCGGATCCGGAAAATGACGACAGCTCTGTTTCGTTCTAGTATGGGACTCATCAGGCCATTGCATCCGGTACATTCCATCAAATTGCCCTCTTGCCATATAAACAGTTTTTAGAATGAAAAAACAGCCAACAAGACACGTGGCTATTTCTTTACATTTATTAACACACATTTTGTTTTTTCTTTCTTCTTACTTCTCTTCTAATATCCTCAGGTGCCTCCTTTCTCTTGGATTTTTTTATTGAATCATTTCGTACCTTTGTTTCTTTATTTGACTTCCTTCGTCCATGAAAGCTTATTCCTTGTTTTTCTTTGTTTGTGTCATATCGCTTCGCTTGCAGCTTTGTGTATACTTCTTCTTCTTCTTCTAGGTAGAACCAAGTTCTGTTATCTATACAATGCCTCATCGATCCTCGTTTGAGGTCGAAATCCAGCTGTCTTTCCATCTTTTGGGTTTCTCTCTCATCACGGTTTTTGCTAGTCTGTCATCGTCCATTCGTTCCACGTGATCTCTCCACTGCCTACGACGGTTTCGCACCCACTTCACAACATCCCCCACTCCGCTGTTCTCGCGTATTTTTGCGTTTCTTATTCTATCTCTTAAACTTGTTCCCGTACTCATTCTCAGCGTTTTCATTTCTGTGGTTCTCATAATTTGTTTTGTCTTTGTGGTTTCATTTCTTGTTTCAGCGCCGTAGGTCAGTATCGGTCTTACACAGACCTTGTAAATTCTTGCTTTACTCTCAACCGTCATATGTTTATTGTTCCAGATTATGTCTCTTAGTTGGCCTGATATCATGGCCGCTTTATTGGCCTGTGTGCGTACTTCTTCCGTTACTTCCCTGTTACTTGTTATATGTGCTCCTAAATCTTTAAACTTCCCAACCTGTTCGATATGTTTGTCATCAACCATTAGTTTGCATCTTACCGGTTCTTTTGCTATTACCATTGCTTTGGTTTTCTCCACAGATATCTTCATATTATACTGTTTGGATGTTCGATTGAGATGGAAAAGCATTCTTTGTAAGTTGTCCTCGCTATCTGCTGTCAAGGCAACATCGTCTGCAAAGCATATAATCTGAACGGTGTTGTGTCCCATTGGGTACCCAATATTTGTGCTTTTTACCTCATCAATGATTTCGTCCATGATTACAGTGAAAAGTGTTGGACTTAGGCTATCACCCTGTCTTATTCCTATGGATAGAGGGATTTCCTCTGTTAGAGTGTTATTTGCTTTAATTATCATGGTGTTTTTGGAATTCAGTTCGTATATTGTGCGTATGATTGCTTCGTCTACTTGTTTTCTTCGCAGTAATTCTGTTATGTGTTCCAGTTTGACTCGGTCGAACGCTTGTGTAAAGTCCACACAACAAATGAACAGCGGTTTATCGTATTCGATAGATTTTTCAACCAGCTGTCTGATAATAAATATACCGTCGATAGTAGAGCGGTTATTCCGGAAGCCCTGCTGTTCTTCGCACGCCCCTAATTTGTCTACGATCCGTTGTGACAGTATTTTGGTTAACAATTTGACTAAACTATTCAGTAGGCTGATTCCCCTGTAGTTTTCGGGTTGTTTCTTTGATCCTCTTTTGTGGATCGGAATTGTGATGCTTTTCCGCCATTCGTTGGTTACTGACGTTGTGCGGAGTATTTTTGAAATAGAACAGTGTGCTCTGTGTATACATTCGAATTTATTCCAAGTTTTCACCCTGTATTTCTCAAACCTCGTGAACTAAAACGGATACTTTATTGCAAGAGTATTATTGTTTCTATCCATATTCGAATCAAATTGGCAAAATTACGGGTCCGCATCGAAGATTTACCGACCAAACTATACATCATTATACAAACTAACAATCGAAGATAATTTGCCTCCAATCAGTCCAGAGATACACCTATGTGATTTGTTATTATTGTCCAATTAATTCAATAGGACATATATCCATAGCTATCGGGATTTCGTGCTTTTGATATGCAAATGATGGACAAATGACTACAAATTCTGATTGGCTTACGGGTGTAAACCTATTCGATATTAATACTCGATATATACATATATGTTATACAGGTCTGTAATTTGCCTTTTAGTGTGTATACCACGCGTGCATCATCCTTTATTACAAGATTACAGTAACAACTCAAATACATGTCTGTTAATTTACTTTTTCTACGGGAAATGTTTAAAAGGAACTACTTTGTTTTATACCACTAAATTTATTAAGAAAACAGTGACTGCAGTTTCAACTCACAGAATCATTTTCAAACTGAATTACAAAGGTAGACTAAGTATTCAATACAGAAACATGAGAAAATTTAACAATAAATAAAAACTACCTGAGAAATTACATTATTACAAAGGGGAGGTACTAAATTTTGGGAACTAATTATTATTTGGCGACAACAAATAACGGGGAAAACCCAAGTTCTGTCTGGTCATTAAGCAAATTTACATTTTTATTTATACTATGTTTATATATTTCTAAAGATTCAAGAATATATAACTTTTGGCCCTTTGTTTAATAATGTAATATGTCAGTGTTGCTTAAATCAGGAAAACTGTGGCTGTGTTCTAAGCAATGGTTGGCAAAGCTCGAGTCTGTTTGTTGTAGGCTATATGATCGGTGGTGTTCTGAAAAGCGAGTTTTAAAGCTTCTACCACTTTGTCCAATATACAAGCTATCACATTCTGAACATTTTAACTTATAAACTCCTGATTTATCTAATTTATTAATTTTATCTTTAGCATTGTAAAGGATAGTGGACAGATTGTGTTGAGATTTAAATTTTCTTGATCTCACCATATCTCACCTCAATAATCAGTGTAAATTTAAAATTTTTAGAAAACCAACGTTTACAGGTAATACTATATCTAATGATTCTTTTCACCCCTTACAACACAAAATGGCTGCATACAATTCAATGATACATAGAGCATTCTCTTTGCCTCTCTCTGAAGAAGATCTTCAAAAGGAACTAAATATCATTGAAAGGATTGCAGTATCAAACAATTTCTCCCAACAAACCATAACGAAATTAATAACTAAAAAACAAAAATAAAAAATGATAAAGACAGTTCATTCATCAACCCCAGATGAATGTTTTATACTTATCCAAGAAATCTTACAGGAACGAAATATAAATCCAATAGTTACTACTGAAATCTTGTCCTCTTTTGAACTTTGCCTGTCACAAACCTATTTACAGTTTAATAACAAATTTTATTTACAAAATTCAGGCCTACTAATGGGTTCTCCACTTAGCCCTCTCCTAGCAGACATTTTCATGTCAAACATAGAAAACAAAATTCTTAATTCCCCTTTAAGCAAAAACCATGTTCAATTTTGGTACAGATATATGGATGATGTTCTAGCATGTTTTCAAGGCACTACTAGACACCTTCAAAAATTCTTACAATACATTAATAATTGCCATCCAAAAATTCAATTTACTCTGGAAACTGAAAATAACCATAAAATAAATTTTCTTGATCTCACCATATCTCACCTCAATAATCAGTGTAATTTTAAAATTTTTAGAAAACCAACCTTTACAGGTAATACTACATCTAATGACTCTTTTCACCCCTTACAACACAAAATGGCTGCATACAATTCAATGATACATAGAGCATTCTCTTTACCTCTCTCTGAAGAAGATCTTCAAGAGGAACTAAATATCATTGAAAGAATTGCAATATCAAACAATTTCTCCCAACAAACCATAACGAAATTAATAACTAAAAAACAAAAACAACTAGCTTTTAATTCAATATATCCTAAAATAAAAAATGATAAAGATAGTTCATCTTATATATCTTTGTCATACTGTGGTGCCCTTTCAGAAAACATAGCTAATACTCTTTCCAAACATAACACAAAAGTAGCCTTTAAATCTCAACAGAATTTGTCCTTTATCCTTTACAATGCTAAAGATAAAATTAATAAATTTGATAAATCAGGAGTTTATAAGTTAAAATGTTCAGAGTGTGATAGCTTGTATATTGGACAAAGTGGTAGAAGCTTTAAAACTCGCTTTTCAGAACACCACCGATCATATAGACTACAAAAAACAGACTCGAGCTTTGCCAACCATTGCTTAGAACACAGCCACAGTTTTCCTGATTTAAGCAACACTGACATATTACATTATTCAACAAAGGGCCAAAAGTTAAATATTCTTGAATCTTTAGAAATATATAAACATAGTAGAAATAAAAATGTAAATTTGCTTAATGATCAGACAGGACTTGGGTTTTTCCCGTTATTGGTTGTCGCCAAATAATAATTAGTTCCCAAAATTTAGTACCTCCCCTTTGTAATAATGTAATGTCTCAGGTAGTTTTTATTTATTGGTAAATTTTCTCATTTTTCTGTGTTGTATACTTAATCTACCTTTGTAATTCAGTTTGAAAATGACTCTGTGAGTTGAAACTGCAGTCACTGTTTTCTTAATAAATTTAGTGGTATAAAACATAGTAGTTCCTTTTAAACATTTCCCGAAGATGATTAACTACCACATAGTAACGGCTACCAGCATCAACTTTTTACTTTTTCTACTTTAATCTAAATTTTTGAAGTCTATTTCATTTAAAAAGGAAATAAAAAGTATTTATAGGAAATTCAAAAAATTTCAGTGAACAAGATGGACGATAAATAATTTAACCAAAACATATTTGTCAAAATTAAATTAAATGTCCAAATATATATAGTTTTATCAATTATAACGTACAAAAGCATGTAAAGCGGACAACTAAAATATGCCGGTTGCAATTTGCAATTAAGCCAAAATTATAATTTGTTTGAGGGAAAATAACACATTTTACAGAGATACATCAATGAGAGAATATAATTTTAGTTAAATAAGGTTTGTTTTTGGTTAATTTATACAACTAAAACAAACTTTTTGGATATGTAAATGGGTTTCGAATTATTTATGACACGTACAGTTTTAATAGACACGCAGGGATAAACTAATTTAACTTTATTTATTACGATACTATTTTTTTTAATCTTTTTTATTCCTAATTACTTTGAAACCATTAGTATTCGTTTGAAGAGGTTTCAAGATATTTGCTGATCGAAATTTTGTAACTATTTTATAAATAAAGTCATTAGATATGCAAACCGTACAAAGGTAACTTCTATATTTTTTGGCATAGGCATAACTAGGATTATTTGGCTGTAGGGAGTCTAGATTTATCTTCAAACACATATACAGTGTGACCAGTAAATACACCATCATACGGGATTATTTTTTGTTACTTAAGCTTTCTCATTATTTATACTCGTATATATATATATATATATATATATATATATATATATATATATATATATATATATATATATATATATATATATATATATATATATATATATATATATATATACAGGGTGATTCAAAAATCGATCACGAAACTTAAGGGGGTGATTCTACTTGACAAAATAAGGGTAGAGCTTCATATAATTTTTTTTCAAAATGTCATTCGTTTTCGAGTTACAAGCCGTCCAAGTTCAAGTTTTTATTTTTTGTTTTTTGAATTATTCGCTTACAGGAAAACCGATTTGACTAATATTTGAAAGATAGGCTAAGTCTTCTGCGCTTCATCATTTTAGTAACAATTCACATTGATTGTTTGCCGCTAGAGGGCACTTTACCTACATTGAAAATTGTTTTTTTGTCATAATTTTTTAGTGTTGACAGCTACAGTAGTTTTTGGTATAATTTCTGAAAAACTGATGCCAGACCTTTAAAAAAGGTGCTCTTTATTTACATCGCTAAACCCAACGGTTTAGACGTAAATCACCCTTAAAAATTAAGTGGTAAATTTACTTTTCTCATTTCATTACCACCAGCTACCAGGTAAATAGCTATCAAAGTATACTAGAGCTGTCAGTTTAACATCAAATAAATTCGCTTTTTAAACTATTTAATTTATAATCTTAAAATAACTAATAATGGCTAATCACCAATATTCAAATATCGAATATTGTGATATCCATTTTTGTTATGGAAAAGCAAATGGTAATGCAGAGTTGGCAAGAAGATATTATATGGAGAGTTATCCGGAAAGAAATATCCCTCATGCTCAAACATTTTCCAGTGTGCACAGGAGGCTTGCGGAATATGGTTCCTTTAAAAGTTATAATGGAAATAGGGGAAGACCTAGAACTGCTAGAAACGTGCAACAAGAAGAAAGAGTGCTTGAAATTATTGAAGATAATCCAGGTATTAGTACTAGAAAAATTGGGAATGAAGTGCGGCTCTGTCAGGCTAGTTCATGGAGGATACTAAGAGAAGAACAACTCTACCCGTTTCATTCAAAAAAGGTGCAGGCTCTTTATGACGATGATCGGCCGAGACGGTTGGAAATGTGCAATCAGATCCTAGCTAAGTATGAACACGATAATCGATTAATTGGCGTCATATTATCCACTGACGAAGCTGGTTTCACTCGTGATGGCATAACAAATCTACACAACATCCACACATATGCTTACGAGAACCCAAACAATGTGGTAGAAACGAAACATCAGCGTAGATTTTCACTTAATGTGTGGGCAGGGATAATAGGAGATTACCTTATTGGTCCTCATTTCTTTGATGGCCCATTAACTGGTGACGTATACTTAGATTTTATCCAAAATCGTCTCCCATTGTATCTGGAAGATGTGCCATTGGAAGTAAGGGCCAACATGTGGATCCTCCAAGACGGAGCTCCGCCCCACTTTAGTATACGTGTCCGACAGTATTTGAATGCAACGTATCCTGAGCGATGGATAGGACGAAGTGGACCATTGGCATGGGCAGCGAGGTCACCAGACCTTAATCCTATGGATTTTTTCTTTTGGGGTCATTTGAAACAATTGGTGTACGATATTCCAGTAATCAACGTCGAGGATCTTCGCTTCAGGATAATCGAAAAGTGCCAAATTATTAAAGAAACACCAGAAATTTTTCATTGAGTTAGGCGACATTTTTTGAAGAGTGTTAGGAAATGTATTGAAGAAAATGGGGGACATTTTGAGAATCTTTTTTAGTTTGTTTAGTACTGTTTTATTAATTTTTATCAATTAAATGTATATCGCAATAATCCATAATATGAATATTTACTGATTAGCCATTATTAGTTATTTTAAGATTATAAATTAAATAGTTTAAAAAGCGAATTTATTTGATGTTAAACTGACAGCTCTAGTATACTTTGATAGCTATTTACCTGGTAGCTGGTGGTAATGAAATGAGAAAAGTAAATTTACCACTTAATTTTTAAGGGTGATTTACGTCTAAACCGTTGGGTTTAGCGATGTAAATAAAGAGCACCTTTTTTAAAGGCCTGGCATCAGTCTTTCAGAAATTATGCCAAAAACTACTGTAGCTGTCAACACTAAAAAATTATGACAAAAAAACAATTTTCAATGTAGGTAAAGTGCCCTCTAGCGGCAAACAATCAATGTGAATTGTTACTAAAATGATGAAGCGCAGAAGACTTAGCCTATCTTTCAAATATTAGTCAAATCGGTTTTCCTGTAAGCGAGTAATTCAAAAAACAAAAAATAAAAACTTGAACTTGGACGGCTTGTAACTCGAAAACGAATGACATTTTGAAAAAAAATTATATGAAGCTCTACCCTTATTTTGTCAAGTAGAATCACCCCCTTAAGTTTCGTGATCGATTTTTGAATCACCCTGTATATATATATATATATATATATATATATATATATATATATATATATATATATATATATATATATATATATATATATATATATATATATATATATATACTGCTGTAGGTAGGTCCTCCGCTAATAGACAATTTGCATTTAATAGGTCATCCCGGTGCGATAGGTCATCCAAACAGATAACTACTGTTTTTTTTTGAGAATATTATGGCGACATTTTAGAACTATTTTTAAATGATTTGGACATCTTTACTAATAACCCCGTCCCCTTTTACCCCTTATGACAATTCTTTTGAAGAAATTGATTAATATTTTTTGTGTTTCAAAAACAACTTCAGAAAATTCTTCGTAACCTTGTTGATTTATCTTTAGAAGCGCAGATTTATATGTATTTATGAAAAGTCCTTGAAGTTCACCGGATCGTCTTCGATTTAGTAATAATTTTCCAACAAGATGATATATGTTTGTTCGTTTCCATTATTTTCTTTTTATTTGAAAAATGCGTCATTTGCCTTGTTAATAAGGCATTCTTCTAGTAGCTTTAGATCGCTTGCTAGAGCCACTAAAGTTACCTTACTCCATTTTTGTAAATTTAAGTCACTTGCTGCTTGACTGGAAACATCGAATTTCCAGTGACCTTCAATTACCTGAATTAAGGTTTTAAAATGGGCCTCAGTACTTGCTAACAGTATCGATGTTTCTAATTTTTTAAATACATACATAAGAGCAACAGCACAACACTGTTTTAAAGTGGTTCCCATATTCATGGTAAATGTGGGAAATTGATAAACGTGATTTTCTGGATCCTATTTTGAAGCTGCTTGTGTGGCAGATACCAAAATGTCGTAATGTTCGGGTTTAAGAGCTTCAAAAAGATCTTTTAGAGAAGGTCTAATTTTTTTTCTCTTCAATAATAAGCTTGGCCAATTCACGCATTTTCCTTGAAACAACCAGAATGAAATGCTTTTCCCGATGAATTTTTAAATATCTCGCTGCAAAAGCACATTTAAGTGGATCCTTCTTAGCTACAAGAGAAATTTGATCAACTCTCATACGGGAAAATACATTTTCTTTTAATTGAGGATCTACTCTTAAGTTGCGTACTAAATAATTTTGCGCATTGCTTTAAGAATTTTTCTCGGAAGTTCTTTTATTTGGATTTGCATCACAATTTTTACGATGTCGCCATAGATTCCTAGCAGTGTAAAAGCCCAAACAGTATGTACATGGAAGGTAATTAGTAATCTCAGCACCTTTTCTTATGGGTTTTGTTACTTCACTGTTGGTTAAGTAATTACCTTTCTTTCTTAGAGAAAAAATCAATTTTTTTCATTCTTTGCATAGAGGTGGTAGTGCTAAAATCTTTTCCACTTCTGTTTCTAATTTGTGATTTCTAAATGAATGTCTGGGAAAATATTTTTCGCAGTGATAACAAAATACTGTGTTCTTAGAACTAGAGTCTAATTTTATTTCGTTAAGTTCGTAAGTAAAATTATTCATTGTTGCATATTCATCTGCAGTCTTCATTTTAGAATGTTCTTAATTTTCGATGTTATATGGAGTTGCAGTTGGTTCAGTACTTTTACTATCAAATTTATTATTTTTATTCTGAGGCGAAATTTCGGGAGAAGAAGGTGGTGTATCACATATTTGAGCGGAAGTCATCGATATGTCCTAAAAGAATATTATTTAGATTAATTCTTACAAAAATGAAAGTAAAACATACCGAAGAACAGTCATATTCTGAAGGATTAAAACCGGAATCTGCAGGATCATTAGTAGGCGTGGAGTCGGAGTCAAAAACTATTAATTATTAATAGCTTTATTCGAAATTTAACTTTGACATCAATTTCTGCTTTGATCGAGATGAAAACTAACTAAAAAATAGTAGTCACGTGATGAGCATTATCTGTCAAATTTAAATTTTTTTCCAAAAAAACCAAAGGTGAGGTTATATCCCAAAATATCGAAAAAAGTTATTGTGAAAAAGGAGTATACGCCCGGGTGACATAAATACCGTGATTTCGTTGGAGGACGTAAAGATAGGGATTTATGTGAAAATTAAAAAATTTTATTTTTATTATTTTAATGGATTTATAATAAGAATAACAAAGTACTCTATATACATGACACAAATTATATATATATATATATATATATATATATATATATATATATATATATATATTCACTATTTCTGGTGGATGACCTAAAGATGCGCCACATGAGGAGGACGTATCTACTGAGTAATGTAAATATATATATATATATATATATATATATATATATATATATATATAATTTCAGATAAAGTTGTCGCCCTGTACAGTTTAATTTAATATACAAAAAAAAAGAGAGAAAAGATATCAATATTCGCCCTTCGGTGTACTCTCTTTTCTCTTTTTTCTATCTCGCCGTTAACTTTTACAAATTCGCTTGTCACTCGCATATGTGGAAAATGTTACAATTTGTCACCATGTCATTTTGTTCGTGTTACACATGTATGTTTTTTTTTCATGTTTTTTGTGAAGTTCTTTTCTTTTTTAAATACGGAAAATTTATTAGGTGTGTTTTAATTGTTTTTATTACGATTTCACTTTTGTTAACGCAGTGGAAAAGACAACAGTAGAATAATAAGGAATGGGGAAAAAGATCTCTTGTTGCTATGTGTGAATATTCTCACAGGGCTGCTTTATTCACAATATCGTGATTAGGGATGGGTAAATTTCACTCTCGGTATAGTTTTGAAATTTCAAGTTGAAATTTTCATGAAATTTATGAAATTTATTTGAAATTTATGAAATTTTTGAAATTTATGGAATTTGGAAATTTTCACTGAAATATTTGTAACTTTCAATGAAACATTGAAACTTGTACAAATTTCCCTGAAATGTATTAATATTTCCTGAGTTAATTTGGTCACAAATACGATGTTTTTCTTTTTTGTAATTACCCTACATGAAATAAATAAAGCCAATATTTTTTTACTTTTTATTTAAAAAGTAATAGACCACAGAAACAAAACTTAACATAAGTAGGTATATGTACTGTAAATTGGCTTTATTAAATGAAGCCGAATGGAACAAAAATATAGATAGGAAAATCCAACATTTATTAATGCAGATAGGTATAGAGTGTGTCTGAAATTGGCCACGTCACGACCCACACCCAGAAACTATAAAAGTTAGGAAGATCGTTAAATGGGGAAAGTCTTAGGCAGTTACGTTAGTGATTTAACAGCACTTGGGGATTGATTGCAGGCTGTTATGGTTTTTGAAATATTTCCAAAAAAGCAAAACATTGCATTTTCGAAAAACCACAGTAACTTTTTTATTTTTGGATATTTCTAAATTTTGTAAAGACATTACTAGAGCACCTTTTTATGTAGAATACAACTGTCAACTCAAATTTTCAGTTCAAAGTTTCGGTTGCGTGGAACTGGAGACATCATTGTTTTTTTAAATACGGACTTAAATTTTTTTATTTTGGATTTGAAGATCTTTTGATCTCCCAAATTTAATGATGTATCACACTTATCTCTTAAAAGATTATTTTAGGTACTTTCCATAAGAGCCTGTGTGTTAGAGAGTAACTCTTAGTCTGTCTCTATCTCTAAGTCTTTAGCACAGAGGCTCTTATGGAAAATATCAATAATAATCATTCCATATACAAGTGTGATACATCATTTACTTTGGGGGATCAAGAGCTCTAAAAATACGAAATAAAAGTCCAGGTCCGTATTAAAAAAATACAAAGTTGATGATGTCTCCACGCAACCGAAACGTCGAAATAAAAAATCTGAGTTGGCAGCTGTATTCTACGTAAAAAGGTACTCTAATAATGTATTTACCAAATTTAAAAATATCCAAAAATAAAAAAGTTACAGTGGTTTTTTTCGAAAATGCAACTTTTTGTTTTTTTGGAAATATCTCAAAAACTAAAATAGTTACAATTAATCTGCGAGGGCTAATAAATCATTAACATAATTGCCTAAAACTTTTCCCATTTAACCGTCTTCCTAACTTTTATAGTTTCTGAGATACCAATACCGTCGTGGCGTGGCCAATTTCGAACACACTGTATAAAAGGGAATAATGTAATAGTGAACTTCTAGTATTTTTCTTTATTATCATCAGTATCGTCATTTTCGCTCACATCAGTCATATTCACATCGAGATCATCTGATGACGAATCATGCAGAGAATAACTCTCTTCCTCAGAGTCTGCAGAGGGCGAAGAAGAGACATAATTTTTTTCACTTTCATCTTCCAAATTCTGACTACTTTTAATTTTTTTATACTGGGTTATTTTCAGCTGCTTACTTATTTTTCTTTTGTTTATTAATTCATTCTCCTGGACTTGGGAGACAGGAGCATCCGTAAAAGCCACGACATTGGGTGTTTCTAAAAGAAAAATTATTCTAATTTAAAAAAGCATACGAAATAAATCTAGGAAAGAGAGAAGAAAAAAATAAGTTGTTTTTTTTTCATCAAGGAACTTGAAAAAAGTTAGTATTAAAAACAGAAAACACACCTACCTAATTTTGAGTTATTTTCCTCATTCTGATTACCAATTCTTTTGAGAAGTCGATAATTGTGTGAAATGAAACTTAATTTAACAGTTCGAGCAGTTGTCAATCTGTTTCTTATCTTTCTGTGTATTCTACCAAAAGTACTGAAACTTCTTTCAGTGGATGCCGAGGATGTGGGCATGGAAAGAACTCTGACTGCAACTTCTGCCAGCTGTTTACTATTAATACTTCCAACCCCTTTCCACCAACTAATAGGCTCTAGATGATTGACAGTCTTCCAAATGATTTCTTTCATCCATGCACCATCTCTATTCCGGTAATTAGTCAAATTCGATAAGATAGTAACAGAATCGATGTCATTCTCGTTCATATCCTTAGATATGTTATCTACAAAATCCATGGCAGATAGAATTTGTTCCGAATTAAGACTAACACCTTGGTCTTTAGGATCGAAAATAACTGCTGCGTAATGAATTGGCTGAAGAGCATAGTCTTTACGAAAACAAAATTTTTCCATCACAGTACGCTCTTCCTGTGTGGTGGTGATAGGACTTAAAGGAATCCTCTGAACAAGATTAGACTCTATGTCAGTAAAAGCATATACGACTTTTTGTATAACTGGTTCATCCGACTCTAATGTAAATATCCACTTGACAATAGGACGGATCAGTTCTGCAAGATTTACTACTTGCACCAAAAAAATTTCATTGTCAAGTATTTTTGATCTATTCTCTTTCGTAAATAGATCACATGTTGACTCATCCACAGCTAATTTTTGGAGTGTAGATTTAGCTTTTATAAAACCATCCAATGCTTTGAGGTTACTTCCCCATCTTGTGCTTACAGGAAGTGATAACGATATCTGAGCATTTTTTTCCTTGTTGAAAGCTGCAGTCAAGATGTGAGATTTCTTGACATGTTTAACAATGTCCACAACTTTTTTTATAATTTTGTCAATCGAATCGATTTTTAAAATATCCTGAACTAAGAGATTGAGAGTATGTGAAAGACATCCCAAAGGTATGATATGTTTGTACTTCTCTTTTAAAAGCATTGCTGCTTTTCGTTCGTTAGCAGCATTGTCTGTCATGACAACCAAAAACTTATCAGCACCATATTCTTCTAAAATATTTGCCATTTGTTCAGACAAGTATTCTGAGGTGTGCCTCTGCGTTTCACTGGCAATACTTCTTATGAAGTGTGGTTGCGGATTCATAATAGTAAAATTTATTATAGCTTCATTCCTGGAAATGAAAATGCAGACATATTTTACTTTTAGGTTGCACACTCTAAGCAAACTACCACCACATACCACATGTCACAATATGTGAAGTGAGACGTGACATATCGTGGACGTGGAAGTAAAAAAAGAGTGTTATTTTTTCGTTTTTTTTTATAACTTACCGCATGTTGCTCCATGAATCTGTAGCCAAAGCCAAGTTTTTCGACTCCGTGATTGAAAAATTCACTTCAGCAGAGATTCTATTATATTCCTGATCTAATAAAGGCCCTGAAAGTGTTTTCCTGGTAGGGCATTTCCAGGATGGCCTAATAGTTTTAAAAAATTCGATCCAAGCTGACTGATCTGTTAAACTTAGCGGAACTTCACTAGTATAAACTGCTCTAGCAAAAAGAACATCCAGTTTAGCCTACAATCAAACAACACCAATGAACTAATGCATTTTAAATAAAATTAACTACTATTCTCACTATTAATTTGATACTAAAATCAACTTACTTGTTCATTAGGTAACATTGTGTCAGTGTATTTCAAAATGCTTGAGCCTGACCTGCTCGACGAAGTGATTTTTGGTGATGCATGGTATTTTCTTAATGAAAGAGAAAGAGATGCACCACTTTGGCCGATTTCACTCGCTTGACTCCCTTCCGAATTTATTTCATTGGTGAAACTTTCCGTACTTTCATTTTCTGAAATTAAATATCCATAATGTTTCGGGTAATAAAGCGAAGTAATATGTAAATTTGTTTTTAATGGAATGAATCACCCTACACTGTACTACAGTACTACTGTACCGGAGAGGGTGGTCAAAATAGGTCCTTTTTATTAGGAAACATCTTGAATTCTTGACCCAATGCCAATAGCCAATAGGTTGGACTGGGACTCGGACTGGGTTAAATGACTTTTTCTGCAGCCGTCCCGAAAATATAAGTTCCGGTATAATTTATTAAACCGAAAGTGCCACTTTACAGAAATCGTACCGAAAGTAACTTTTTTTTTACTTTCGGTTTCGGTACGATTTCTAAACTAACTAACTTAAATATTTTCGGGACGATTTTTTCCACTAACCGCGAAAAGATATCAAAACGCAGTTTGCATCATTTAATTTTTCTCTAAATTCCCGAATAGAAATGACCAATTTTACCCACCCTGTATATACCCATTATTGCCTGTAATATTTAGATAATTAGATATTTTATTACTTACCATTACCGCCACTACTGTTATCGTGGGCATTGGATTTATACTCCACTTTTCTGACTTCGCCAACAGTTTTTGTAAATTTCCCTTTTTGTATTTGTTCTTTAACAAAAGTCGGGGTTTTGAAGCATTTAACTAAGTGTTTTTCTAATCGAGTTGCGTTTTTATAGAAAACAGTGTGACAAAAAACACATTTCACTCTTTTGTCGTCTTCGACTTTAAAATAACTCCAAATACTTCCCTTTGGTTTAACCATATTCCATATTGCATTTATAGATTGTAACGTAACGATGTTAGTTGTAACTTGTAAGCAAACATGAACGAACGTGAAGAAATCTGGAAGAAACCCACGTCGGAGGAGTTGGCGTTGGCGAATGGCGAGGGCGGCTGGCAACTGGCGACTGGCGAGTGACGACACCGACACCATAATAAACGCGGTGCGAATGTGCGCTGGATCGCGACTCGCGACTTGAAAGGACGCGGACTGACTTATTTGGATTGTAGAGGGAGGGTAGCATGAGAAAGTTTCGCGAAATTTATGAAATTTTCAGTGAAATTTATGTAAATTTCTAGAAATATATTACTTGAAAATTTCACTTGAAATTTTGGAAACTTTCATTGAAATTTCAAATTTTAAGGCAAGTGAAATATTACACTTTTAAAAATTTCAAATGTGAAAATTTCATTTGAAATTTTCACACGGCACAACCCTAATCGTGATATATGATTTTCACACATTTTTTATTAAGCTATTTTCTTTAAAACATGTTTTTTTCAGACGGCCAATTTTAGATTTATTTTGTTCAGAATGACGTTCATTATAAACTTTGTTCTACGAACTAACAAGCGGCCGAGATACTTTAAAATTATGAGCGACATCTATGTGTTGCTTTCCTTTCTCCAATGTAGTAATAAAAGTTTCTTTAAAGTCACTAGAATATTTTTCATGCTTAGGTATGTTAAATAAACATTAGTGTAACGACACAATGCAAAACTCACGCTGTGATGTAACAGTGTCTTCGACAATAATACAATTTTCTTTTCTTCATTATAGGTTCTTTCTTTATCATTAGAAATAATTTTTCTTTTATGACCACGTTTCGCTCATTGTGTGGAGAATTTTCAAGTCAATTTTCTAAATAAATATAATTTTTTAAAGTTTAATAAATGTTTTGATATTGATCTGATAATAATGCTAATATTATGAGTAGATTCATATCTTGACTAAAAATATAACTACATTAACTGATCTCCCAGATGATAAATTCTATTCACTTGGTTTTCTTAACATCAGTTATATTTCACGTATAAAATTTTTATAACATTTTCAGCACTGCTTAGAAGCATATTTTTGCCATCATATCTTTTGAGGCCAGCTTTTATCACACTTTTAGTTATTGTCTCTTTTAATGTTCTTAACGTTGCAATTTTTAATTCGTTAGTACCAAAAAAGGCAAAGTTCCATTTTAGTAATACGCGATCGATGTTCATCAAAACCATGAGATATCTCGTACCCACTTGCATATTCCGAAACCAAAAACTCAGTGAACCCGCGTTTGCGCCATAGTGATTTACACAAATACACATATATAATTCTTCTCCTTATATTACCTTATATTATCTGAATATGGTAGAGATGGTAGATATTTATTTAGATGATAACTGTACCAACAAAAGAAAAGATATTGAAAATCTCAGTGTAATCTACTCTGACCTCTTGTCCACCTTAAATAATAAAAATACTAGACAACAAGCCTCCCAGCCTTTTGACTTCACAGTTTCTACATAGTTTTCTGCAAATTACGTAAGTGCATTTTTGTCACTTACCTATAACAACTACATTGCTAATAGATATTTTGAAATTTTGAATATTGATTATAACATACCATAATAAAAAACAAAGATATGAATTACCAAAAATTACAGATAAAGGATATGATTGAAATTAAAAAAGATAAAAACACTGTTAACGACAGAACGGATATGGGAAATTTAAGCACCATTTACACAAGCCTAATTTAAACAAAAATATTAAGAATTCGATCCTGTCAAATAAGAATCAAAAATTGAATATCCTCTTAAATATAAAACTAAACGTATACCTTATTTGTTTTTTTATGCATTGTAAAATATAAAAAATATAAAAAAATAAAACACATTCGCATTCCATGTATCCTCAGTAGACGATGTGAAGTTTGAATTTTATTTAGTAATAAAGTAACAAAATGTCAAGGTGTGTACCGGTAAAATTAAATATTTTTAAAAATTTTAAAAATTTAAATACTATTTTTAAAGTGTCTTGTTTGTTTTTTGAAATTGTAGATATGTTTTTTATGTGGGTGTTTTAATTATATAAAAATATTTTTAGGAAAAAAAATTTTTGAAAATGCCTTAAATAAAGGGCGAAACGTCAGTTGTTTTGCATTTTTTGTTGAATATAGAACTTAAACCCAAGAGAAGAAAAACTAAAGGAAAAATGATTATATATATATATATATATATATATATATATATATATATATATATATATATATATATATATATAAAGAGTGAGAGAGAGTTTCTGTTAAGATAATTTAATATTTTACTGTATTAATTTATTAATCAAGAACTACGAATTCGAAAATTGTATACGAACAAAAATAAAACCAGTAATAACAAGTTTTATTACGTTAACGCAAGCGTTAACGGTAAAACACGTCCGAAATGAAAATAAATGGGAAATCAGAGATTTTCATTTAATATTTTCTTTTCACGTCGACGTTATATTGGATTAATTCTTACGCATGGACAGGAAATTATATACGTAAGGAAACAGTAGAATGTTATAATGATTCATGAAGAAAAATAAAGATTCCTCTCTCTATGAGTTATTATTTATCTCGAGCAAATATTGTTAATAGGGAGCTTTTCAATTTAACAATATGTGAGTCAAGGAACTCCAAGGTAATTAGAGGTGGATTTGTATTTTTTTTATGTTATTATTGTGCTCATTTCGGTTTTATTCCTTTTTGTTTTTTTTGCACACGTGTGCTGTCGTCTAAGTCTTCAAAAAGCTCGTTTTTATTTTTTTTTATTATTTTTTATACGGGGTGTCCCATTTTCATAGATATAGTGTTGGTAATAATTATTTTGACATTCCCTTCATAATAATGGAGCTTTAATTTAAGGAAAGCCCTTGAATTTGAAGTTTCTTTTCTCTTAGAAAACTAAAATATTGATAACACTTAAAAATTATCATACATCATATCCATAAGATTAAACTTGTTACCCTTAGATTCACAATTTGATTCTAAGGTAAAATTTTATATAATTATTAAATGCTTTATAACTTACCAATTAAATAAATTCCAATTTACCAGATGATGTATTTATTACACGTCATACGATGAAGAATCGCATTTTTTAAAATACCAGAAAAATCTTTAGAATTCACGTTCCTGTCTAAAATTTTCAGTAAAACTTGACATAAAATGTGTTAAAATGCATAAAACAGCAAAATCAAAAATAAATTATTGTTAAAATGAAAAATATTCAGTCAGTGTCAAAAATACACTTTCACCAATATAATAAAAACTTAGGGAATTCATTGTTGCCAAACCAATTATTTGCACGTAATGGCACGGAGCATGGTAGGGTCATTTTTAGTATAAGAGAGGTATTATGCATGAGCAGTCCAGTTTTATATGTAACTAGCGACCCGCCCCGGCTTCGCACGGGTGCAATGCTGATACTAAATACACTACAGAAAAACTGTGACTATTTATTTTATTTTTACAACAGTTATTACATCGGCCTCCGACGCGCTATTTATAGGCACGCTGCCGCCGCCTCGGTCGGCCAGTACCGCCGCAAGCGCTACTTCCCGCAATTTTAAATCTGTATTTCATTTAAATCTTGTGCTGTAAAGGACCATATAGATCTATGTTAAATCAACAATGTATTTAAGCTATTTAATTGGATAAGGATTAATGCTGTATTGGTTAAAATCGCTTCAAAATTTGCCATTATTTGTCGTAAAAAGTAAATGACAAAAAAATGTTATTGTGGGATATCCATGAGAGATAGACATATACCATCGCGGAGTTTTCTGTAGACCTTTTCAATGTGTACAAATAATTAGTACATTATTTTGATAAATCTCGTAGGGTTCAGCCTGCGTTTGCAATGTAAGCGGAAAAAAATATGATAATTAACGACATCACATTAGAAACCTCAAAAATAACAGTATTTCTCCACTATTTAATGGATGTTATTATACATATAAACCTTCCTCTTGAATCACTCTATCTATTGAAAAAAACCGCATCAAAATCCGGTGCGTAGTTTTAAAGATTTAAGCATACAAAGGGACATAGGGACAGAGAAAGCGACTTTGTTTTATACTATGTAGTGAAGTTCGTGAATATCCCCTAAAAGTGTCGAAAATGGGACACCCAGCACACAAGCACTGTCTTTAAAAAATTCGTTTTAAAATTTTCGAATTAATAATTCATAAAGAAAATACTTACGACGCAAACAATTCCTAAAAACATTAGTTGCTACTAGTAAAACTATTGTATCACTATTTACAACATAGGAAAAACAACAGTCGTCATAAAACTAGAAAATCCGTGCACTAAAACCGCGGATAACCAAGAAAGCTAGTCATAAAAATAAAGCATTACTTTTTACCGTGTTCTGGAAGTCGGAGATAACGTGCTTAAAGGCATGCCCGAGGATTTACAACTAGAAAAGCATCAGTATGTGCGGGCTTTAGGTTAGAAACATCTATACTATGATCTAGATTTGACGTGTTTTCATGTAGAAATGTTACTCAACTTACAGAATGCGCCACAAAATATGCACCATAAGGAACGCTCGTAATTCCTCGGCGCGGCTTCGCCGGTTCATTTGATGGGGTCTTTAAATAAAAAACACAATAATATATAGAAAATGATAGAGAATGGAGCATTTGATTCTACTTGCATTTTATCTTGTGTTGTATATTTGTGCTAAGGCCTTTAGTAATCCCTGAAAAATCCCCCCCCCCCCCCCCTCCCATTTTACAAAATGTAAACGAATAAGCTCTTACGCAAAAATAATTCCATTAACGTCATTCGAAGTTCAATATAATCGTCAACGAATTCGTTTTTCAAATCTTTTCTTTAATATATATATATATATATATATATATATATATATATATATATATATATATATATATATATATATATATATATATATATATATATGAAGTAAAATGCGAAATAGTAACTGCAAACTTCTCTCCATCATATCCTTTCTGTGTTAGAGGTTGCACAGTTAGAACAAATTGTTATAAAACACAATTTATCTTATTCCACCACCATCGAGATGGTGGCCTACCTATACCACCATACCGAGAAGAAAGACAAAGTTTACCCTCCCCGCCACAGTGATACGGAAGAGGTACATGTTTCGTCTCTCACTAGACTCATCAGGGTACCGACATACACCTGGTTGTGCAAAGGACAGGCCGGAAGGAAGCATGCAACACTGAACGCGACTTCGCCGACCTCTCGTCGAATGGGGAATATATGTTTATACGGCTTTCATGGATTCCTCCGTGTGTGAGATGCATTAGCAGTTGTAGTGCTGAAATCACATTCAGCAAACGTACAACTATATGCAACTCCGTATGTAAATGAAGTAAAATGCGAAACAGTAACTGCATGTCCATCTTGAGGGTTACGAACACATAGCTTCCCTTACTACTTCCGTCCAATTCCTTCGGGGTCTTTTTCCTCTTCTTCTACAGTACTTTGGATACAATTACATGGTTTATTTGGGCAGTAGTGAGTCATATTTATGAAGGCGATACAATAGAATGTGCATGAACGCGCTCAGCAAGTGTTTTGGCAGCTGCTGAGTTATAACAATACATAATTGATTCTTACACATTTTTCGTAGTATACAAACAGTTAAAGGTCGGCTTTCATTTAGAAAAATTGTTTGAGATCTTGATATACACTGTGAGTCTGCAGGCAAACATGAATGCCAGGTCCTTAATGCAGTTAACTAGCCTTTGAAAAGCACCGTTGATAACATAATCATGCAGCAGATGCACTCTATCTCTTGAGAATGACATAACATTACACTTGTCTTCATTCAGAGGCAGTTTGTTTTTTAGACATCAAACATTTAATTTCATAAGATACAGTTAAAGGTTCAAGTAATCGCCAGGATTCGGTATGTCTCGGAATATCTTTAAATCGTCTGTATAAAGTAGGCAGCTATTGTTCACCCCACATGTGATATCGTAAATAAAAAATATATTTACGATATCAGTGGGATTAGTTACTTCCTGATCTTGATAAGACATAGCAGATGGCAGAGTACTATTAGACTTCCTAAGATTGATGTAGGATCAAAATGATTGGGGGTTCTTTTTAAATTTAGGTCAACATTTGCAAGATAAGTACTGTGGAATGTAGGGATAAGATTTTTTACAAATGTCCTCTACAAGTTTCATTAGATCTTTTTTATTCCCGCCATAGCAACTCCTTATTTTTTAATAAGCGAATTGCCTCCTTAGTGAATCAAGGTGGGTACTTACTATGCTTGAACAAGGTCTTTGGTACCGTCTTATTAAGAATTACATCTATATGTTGATAAAATGCCGCCACAGTCTCTTCAACAGCAAGAGCCTCACGCAAAAAAGACCAGTCACTGTTGAGCAGAAGCTGGTACATCCTAGGAAAATCAGCCTTTCTAAAATTTTACATGTACAGTTCTTTTAATGGAGGATAATGCACATCAACAGGTAACATTACCGAATCAGATTCAACAACTCTGCAAGAGTTCAGTGGAGTAGTGGATCTGGGAAGGCACTGTTACACCGGATGGCATGTTCCATCGACTTCTTCACTTCTTCAGCAATGACCTTGAAAGAACTACCCTTAAAATGCAAGAACTACCCTTAAAATCAAAGAATTCTAAGAAATATGAGTGACGTAATTGGTTCTTCGGCATCGAGGTTCATTTGGGGTGGTTTTTCCATCGGCTTCTTTACTTCTTCGGCAATGACCTTGAAAGAACCAGAAGCTTGAAGAAAGAAGCCGAAGGATACCGAGCTAAGCCGAAGCTTGAGCGAGTTAGTAACAATTGTTTTCCAAGAATTTCACTTAGTCACCGCTAAAAATAACTTCTTCGGCACTCGATTGCAAGAAGTAAAAATGTCGTAATTTGAATGATTCATACATAAAGTGTGACTAATAATATAAATTCATGTTTGTTCAGGTTAAACTTGGGCTCGGCTAGATGACTACATGCATGACCTCATCCTGGTTCGCGGAAGCTCATTTTATGCGCAATAATTAAAACATTTTTAATATATAATGAGTATAATTATTTTAAAACAATATTGTTTGTCTTTGACAACAGATTGAATAACATCAGTGATTATTTAAATTAGTTATTTATTTAAAAAAATATAGATTTAAAAAAAATGGATTGTATAAGTATGTGGGATGATATATCAGGTTTTCCTGATTTACCTTACAAATTTATGATTTATTTTCAAAATTATTTGAATTGGGAAATTGTATCAAGAAGACAAAAATTAAATTCGGATTTTATACGAACATTTCTAACAAAATTGAATTGGGAAGAATTATCAAAACATCAACAATTATCTGAGGAGTTAATTGAAGAATTTAAAACATGGGTAAATTGGAATTCTATTAGTAAATATCAAAAACTGTCTGAAGAATTTATTAGGAAACATAAAGATGAAGTTAATTGGATGATGATAATAAAATACCAGAATGTAGATAAGGAATTTTTAGATAAAATGAAATTTTCTATTGAAAAACACAATGATAGCACTGAATATTGATATTATATTTTAATTTTTATAGTTATATTATTTTTTAAAATATATTTGTATTATATTTTTGTATAGATAATTTCATTAAAAATTAATATTATATTTATTTTAATTTGATTGAAAAAAAATAAAAATACAGTTTAAAAAAAAATATATATATTTTGTTTTATTTGATATATACATTATTTTTATTCAAAACTATTTTTATTAATCCAACTATTATGTTTATTATCAAAACCTAACCATTTTACAAATATTTCATTACCTTTACGCTTAAGTACTTTTTCTACTAAATATACATCAGGATATTTAACTTTTTGTAATTGTAATTCGTAAAAGCCTCCTTTGATTTCTTGATTATTTACATCTTTAAGTAAATAAGTAACAGGATTAGTTAATTGGATTTTTCTAATAGCAAATATTTCGTTTGACCAATTAGGTTTATATTTTTTATCAAATACACCTCGATATTTTGATATACGAACATGATCTCCAATATTATATTTCGGTTTTGATGTCATTTTAATTTTATTATAAACATTATTAAGTAAAAATTTTTCATGTTTTTTAGTTACATCAATAGGTTTAAAACCTGTGGTGCTATGTTTTTTGTTATTATAAATATTAATAATTTTCGGTAATATTTTAAGCCATTTATAGGATCCTTGGAAACTAAATTCTTTCCACATTATATTTTTTATTGTCCGATTTACTCGTTCAACAATAGAAGCTTTTTTTTCACTATAAGTAACGTAATGTTTAACATTATATTTTTTCAATAAATTTTGTACTTCTTTTCCTGTAAATTCTCCTCCCGAATCTGTACACAAGTGAATTGGTCTTTGATTTTTGAAGACGTTTTCCAGTGCATTTGCTACTTCCTTTGATGTTTTTGATTTTAATGGATATGCCCATACATATTTTGAAAAACAATTAATTACGACTAAAATATATTTATATCCATTATTTTCAGATGAATATTCTTGCATATCAACTAAATCAGCTTGCATTAAATCTAGTAATGATTTTATAATTACTTTTCTACGTTTAAAATTTATTCTAGCAGGTTTATGTAGTTCTTCAACAATTTGTCTTTTAACATCAGTTTTATATTTTGACATTTTAATTTTCTTAATTGAATATAAAATTAATACTGATTAATAAATAAAAAACAACCTATTTTTATATAGTTTATTATGAAAAATAATTAATATTCCAAGTTAAATCTTTCTTTATAAATTGTATTTCTATGTTCAATGGTTAAAATTTTATTAAGTGTATCTTCTAACAATTTAATTCTATTTCTAAAACGACATCTATCTAAGACCATTTCCATATATATATTTCCATTTCGAGCTTTGCGATAAGCAAAATTCCATTTATATAATAAATAAATTTTATTTTTGGATTCATTAAAAGTAACACTCTTTTTTTCTTTATTAATTTTTGTGTTTATAGTTAAAGACATTTTAAAAAAATTATTCAATTATATTGGCTTCATACAATTCTTCAATAATTGAATTAATTTCGTTTCGATTACTAGTATTACCAGCTGCTTCTGATGCAAGTAACAGATGAAGTCGTTCAACAAGTTCATTTGGGTCGTCCCAATAAATATAATCAGCTGATTTATTATTAACATTCATTAACATACCTTTGCCTTGAGGTAAATTTAATGAAATCTCTGATTCATCAATATTAGAATTATGATCATTGTCACTATTACTATAATTTTTAATTATTTGAAATTTTTTATTTGAGCTTCTCTTTATATTTTTTAAAACGTTTGTTCTCTTTAAAATGTTAACAAAATTTTTGGCATCATCTTTTGTATAAACAGTCGGTGGTTTTTGATTAAAAAGTAATCCATATAGACCTTTAGTACCTTTGTATTTTTTTCCTGCAACTATGATATCCGGTCCATCAAAATCAATTTTTTTATTTCCAATAGAAAACTCGCTACTTTCCTTTTCATTATATTTTACACGTAATTGATCATTTGATTTATTAATATTTGGATCATTAATAAGTTTTTTAATATATTTAAGTGGTAAAGGGTGAAACTGGTCGTAATAATCTACTAATGACTTTTCATGTATTGATTTGTTAAGTTCATTTTCATATTGTTTTTGTCTATTAATATCGCTATTTTTTAAATCGTCATCAATCTTTTCTATTAACATTTTTCTTAAATTATACGGTTTTTTTCCAACGGTACTGAAACTTAATTTTCTTTTAAATTTTTTTTTTGCTTTTTGAGGTGATGAAACTGTACCACGTGTTCCTTTGGGAGTTAAATCCTCTATTGGAGTAGAAGTTATCGGATCAAATAAAATGGATTCTTTATCGTTGTTTGTTGTTTCTTTAATACTATCATTTTCAAATAAATCAGAATATTCATCTTTTCTCTTAATAGGAGAAAATAATGATTCATTTTTATTTATATTTTTTATAGTAGGTTTTAAATTACTTTCAATATTTTCTAAATGCTTGGTTATAGGTTGAAATAAGTCTTCATGAGTTTTTTGACCATGTTTTAGAATTAATAATTTATTTTTTATATTTTTTCTCTTTTCAATTAATTTTTCTTTTATATTTTGTTCTAATCTATTAGATTTTCTTTTCTTTTTTAAATTTACTAAATGATTAATTTTTCTTTTCTTTTTGAGAACCATTGTTCTTTATTCACAGATTTAATAAATCTAACTAAAATTTTATTTTAATATTAAATGTATATATACTTATCAAAACCATAACGATATCGACCATTGTTTAGAGAATTATCTTTAAAAATTGAAATAAATCCAAAAGGTGATTTCCAACAATAAGAACATATTTTTTTAAATTTTTCAAATGACATATCTGTACCAACATGATCTGTATATATGTGACGTAAATTTAGTTCATCTTGTTTAAAACAGATTAATATATTAGCATTATCTCGAATTAGTTGCTTAGGTATTTTTGAATAAGTTTGACAAAGATAGAAACAATCTATTTTGTTATGACGTCCCATACTAAAATATTCTCTAATAATATTCTGTTTATCACATGCAACATCGTCAAAAATAAATAAAGAATTTGATTTTGCTTTAGATGGTGGTATTATATTTTCACTATTGTTAAATTCATAATAACCTAGTCCTTTAATTGGTTTTAATAATTCATGTAAATATTTATATTTTGATTGATATAATGATTTCGAATACAAATAAATATTTTCAAATTTTAATCCATTAGGATGTTCTATAAGACTTAACATAGTGTTTGTTTTTCCACAATTTGATGGGCCTGTTATTATGCATCTTATTGTGTTTGGAAAAAGGGCGCTATGTTTTAAATTTTTTGTATGTGTTGTATCAGTATCGTGATTATCTACAGTTAAAGTAGTTTTTTGTCTTACAACCTTTTTCATATTGTTTCTAAACTTATAATACTTATAAATAAGTGTTGTTATTTAATATATATTTAGTTAACGTTTGAATTTTATACCGATAACAAAAAAAAAAAAAATGAGATATTATTTAAGTCACGGTGAAATTAAAGGAAAAGGTTTATTAAATTCTTTTATAAATAAATTGCCATTTGAATTGCATTTACCTGGCTATAATTACTGTGGACCTGGAACAAAATTAGAAAAACGTCTCAGTCGTGGTGACGTAGGTATAAATCCATTGGATGAAGCATGTAGATTTCACGATATAGCATATAGAAATAGTTCAGAATTACATAATCGTCATGAGGCTGATCGAATTTTACTTAAAAATGCATTATCTAGAATTACTTCATCGGATGCATCATTCAATGAAAAATTAGCAGCTTTAGGTGTTTCTACTGCAATGCATACTAAACTTAAATTTGGAATGGGTGGAAGTGGAGAAATAAATCAAAATGGAAATAAAAATTTAAAAGGAAAATTAAATATAAATAATAGTCAGTCTTTAAATGTAATGCACCAGAAGAACAATACTATAGTTAATATGCAAACTGCGGATATATTACGAAAAAGTGCTAAAAGTATGCAAACCTATCTTGATCAAATAAAATTGTTGATAAAAAAACTTGAACCTACAACTCATATGGAAGGAAAAATACAAAAATTGCAAGAAAAAAAGAAAAAAAGATATTCGAAAACTAAAAAAAAATCTGATGAAAAACATATTGATAATTATCATGAAAAAGCAATAAAAGATAAAATATCACAAAAAAATTTAAAGAAAAAAATTGAACAAGATATGTTAAAATCCAGTAATGAATTATTAAATGAATCTCAAAGTAGAAAGAGAAAACTTATAGAAGATGATAGTAATAACGCTATAGATATGTTTAATATTAAAAAGATGAAACTGGATACATCAAATCAATTAAGAAAGCGTAAATTTGTAGAAAATGAAGAAAATGATAATGCAGTTGATTATTCAGATAGTAGTGCATTTAAAAAAATTAAACAATAATTTTTTTCCTATAAAAGAAACGTCGATAGTTAATAATATGTTATTTTAGTTAAATCTATTATAATGACTAGAACATTATCTCGAGTAAGAAAACGTAACAGGCAAGTAAAAAATAGAAAACGTAAATTTAAAAAACAGTTAAAAAAAGGAAAACGTAAATTTAAAAAGAAATTAATGAATTTTCAATCTGTAACGAAAAAAATTAAAAATGTTATAATGAAAGAGAAACCTAAAAATCTTCATAGTGCTCTAAAGATAGCAGTTAAAACAATTAAAAATAAAAGTAAACAATTAAAATCACCAAGAGTAATTAAAATTCCAAAAACAGGAGGTATATTACCATTAATACCGATTTTTGCGGGACTTAGTGCTCTTGGAGCACTTAGTGGTGGAGCGGCTGGGATTGCCAGAGCTATAAATGATGCACGAGCAGCCAAACAAAAATTGGAGGAAAGTAAACGTCATAACAATACCATGGAAGCCATTGCAATGGGTAAAGGGTTATATTTAAAACCACATCATGCTGGTTTGGGTCTTTTTTTAAGTCCAACTTATTCGAGTCCAAAAAGACGAAAAAATTTCCAATAACTTTACCTAAACATGCTTTAACCAATGTGGAAATTGATTTTTTTGCACATAAATTAAATATACCAAATTTTCGAGGAGTTTTCATGAAAGATCAATTACCAACGAAGATTTATCGAAATGAAATGGGTGTAATTAATTTAGATAATTATTCAGGTCCTGGAACTCATTGGACTGCTTATAAAAAATTTAATAAGAAAATTTTTTATTTCGATAGTTTTGGAAATTTAAAACCACCCATTGAGTGTCAAATTTATTTTAATTCAAGTGGATCTTGCAATATTTACTATAATCATAATCCATATCAAACATATAATTCTATTAATTGTGGTCATTTATGTTTAGAATTTTTGTATTATCCTATTTTAGGTTAATATAAGTATTATGTTTTAACTATTTTTGTTTCATTTACTATTTATAATTCTTTGTGTTTACATAGTAAAAAGAAATGTCTTATACATTTACATTATCAGCAAAAAGTTCAATTTTATCAACAAAAATATATCCTCCTATAGTTCTAAACAGTGAAGATGAATACGTATTAGGACTTATAAACTTTGAAAGTTATAACACAATTCCAAACATTGATAGTTCAAATAATATATTTTATTTTGGTGACAATAATAAAATTGTATTGCCAGAAGGTTCTTATGAAATAAATGATATTTACCAATATATAAAAAATTATGTTTCTACTCATACTACGAACTCTTTAAATATTAATTCATTCATACCAAAAGGAATTGATAAAACAGAAAATTTAATATATAAAATGACCGACGAAGAAGATATAATTGAAATATTAGAAGAGCCATTCCAACTAACTCTTAAACCTAATAGAAATACTTTGAAATGTGAAATTTTATGTAATTATGATATTCATTTTGAAAAGAAAAATTCAATTGGTAATTTATTAGGTTTTAGTAATAGATTACTTAAAGCTAATCAGTTGCATATATCAGAACATCCAGTGGATATATTTAAAGTTAATGCTATTTGTATAGAATGTAATTTAGTTATAAATTCATTTAATAATGGAAAACCGGTTCATATTATTCATATGTTTTACCCAACGACCGCACCCGGATTTAAAATAATTGAAAAACCAACGAATGTTATTTATTTACCAATTAGTACACATTATATTGATGAGATCATACTTAAAATTACAGATCAAAATGGAGATTTAATTAATTTTAGAAATGAACTTATTACAATACGTTTACATTTAACAAAAAGGCAAAATTAATTTATCGATAATTAGAAATAAAAAAAATATATATGTAATTTTTTTTAAACCCCCCGCCACATTACCTTAAAAATTTTTTTAATAAAACCTAAATAATAGTATATATTTACCATTTAGTATATTTTACATTGATAAGATAACACTAAAAATTAATTTCTTTTCTAAAAAAAAATATGGTATTTCTTTATAATTATAATTCTTTAACTTTACCTAGTTCTTTTGATAGTCCTAATTTAAATCAATATAAATACGCTCCAGTTAACAAAAATAAGTTTAGTTATAAACGAAAGAGAAAACAATTAACATTAAAAAATAGAAAGTTCCTTAAATCTTTGGGATTTAAATTAAAAAAAACTAAGAAAAAATAAATTTAAAAGAGTGTTGGTGTAATTTAAAGATACATATTAGTGTAAGAGCTGTAAAATTTTTAATATTACTTAAGTGTAAAAAAAGAAAAAAAACAAAAAGATTATGAGTTATAATATATTAAATGTTAATGAAAATATAATATATGATGACTCAGTTACAAGTTATCAGTATCATACCCACCAACCATATTCATCTTCAACTTTAAATAATAATGATGAAATTAGAATACCTATACAAACTCAAGATCTCTATACACTACCAAGTCAAAGTTATTTATATATTGAAGGAAAATTACTAAAAGACGATAATACATTTTCTGATAATGTCCAGTTTATAAACAATGGAATTATGTTTCTTTTTGATGAAATTCGATATGAATTAGGAGGACTGGTTATTGATCGAATTAGAAATCCTGGAATAACTACTACAATAAAAGGATATGTCTCATTTACCGAAGCGGAAAGCAAAAATTTAAATAATACAGGTTGGAATGAAAATGAAAATCCCTCACTATTAGATGGTAATGGTAATTTTAATGTTTGTTTGCCATTAAAAATGATTATGGGATTTGCTGAAGATTTTCATAAAATAATAATGAATTTACGTCAAGAATTAGTTTTAATAAGAAGTAATAGTGATTTAAATGCAATAATTCAAATAAACGATAAAAAAGAAACTTATAAAGTAAAACTTGAAAAAATTCTATGGAAAATGCCTCACATTATGGTAAACGATAGTCAAAAACTACGTTTATTTAAACAGTTTGAAAGTAATAGAGATTTAACCATTGCCTTTAGAGGATGGGAATTACATGAATACCCTCAGTTACCCCAATCGAAAAATCATATGTGGACTGTGAAGAGCTCTAATCAACTTGAAAAGCCTCGAATTGTGATTTTCGGATTGCAAACTAACAAAAAAAATAATATTTCAAAAAATATGAGTCATTTCGATCACTGTAAATTATCTAATTTAAAAGTTCATTTAAATTCAAAAGTATTTCCATATGATAATTTAAATGTTGATTTTGATACTAACAAATATGCAATTCTTTATGAAATGTTTACGCAATTTCAAAAATCTTATTATTATAAAAATGAAAGTTCAGCTTGTATTTATCCTATAAAGTATAAAAATATTGCTCCATTGGTAGTTGTAGATTGTTCACGACAAAGTGAAGACATCCTGAAAGGTGGTGCTATTGATATTCGAATAGAATTTGAAACAAATTCCTTAATACCTGCGAATACCACAGCTTATTGTTTAATATTACATGATAGATTGATTAAATATAATCCGTTAACTAATAATATAACAATATTTTAATATGGATGTGTTAGATGTTCAAGGATTTCAATATAAAGATACTTCATTTATATGCAGAGAAATTGCTATTTTAAATATAAGAACTGGAAAACTATTTCATAAACATATTTACTTACCTTTGTCTTCCCAATGGTTGAACAATGAATTTAACCAACAAGTTAATTGGAGTACAACAAAATTACATGGACTGGAATGGGATTGCAAACTTAATAATAAAGACTCTATAGTAATTGAAAATATTTTTTCCTTCATTAGGTATGTAATAGAAAAGAATCAAAAAGTTTTTGTTAAAGGATTGGAAAAAAAGAATTGGCTACATAAAATTATTTCCAATGAAATTATAGATTTAGCTGATTTAGGATGTCCAAATGTTAAAAATATTATCAGTTCATATAATGTTAAAAATCTACATTGTAATAATCATTTGTATAATAATTTAAGATGTGCCAAACAAAATGTATTTGCATTAAAAGAATGGATTGTATCAAATAATTATCAATAAATAAATATTTTTTTTTAAAAAAGGTTTGTTTTTTTTTTTAAAAAAAACTCATTGAATAGATTCATTTTTTTTTATTTTTTTTCAAATAATACATATTAGAATATATAGGGAATACATAATATAAGAATACATGTTAGAATATATAGGAATACATAATATATAAGAATACATAATATATAGGAATATATATAATAAATATTAAAAATATTTTTGAGAATTTAAAAATAAATCCTCTTCATCCGGAATTGTTATTTCAATTCCTTGATCCTCTTGAACTTTTTCTGAAACATTAGTTGGTTTCTTTCTTTTAACTGGAACTAGAGGGGGTGGAGGAAGTAGAAGAGTATCTGAACTTGATGAAGACGACGGCAACATCGATTCATCTTCAAGATTGAACGAATATTTCTTTACTGCCTTTTGGAATAATAAAAATTGTTCATCATCTTCAAGTTTGGCACGTATATATTGAATAGGTAGGTTTCCAAATTTTTTCAACAAAGTTACAGTTTTTGGAGAATATGTTAACTGTATAAATATTTTATCACCTTTTAATGTTATATCTTTAACACCAAATCTAAAAAAAAATAAAAAAACAAAGTTTTAGATTTTTAAAAAAAATAAAATTTTTATAAAGTTTTTTTTATTCTATTTTTAAAAATAAAAAAACTAATATATTAATTTTTATATAAATTTTAAAAAATATTTTTTATTAAAAAAATATATCATAGGTTTTTTTGTAAAAATTAAAAATATCTAATTTATTTTTTAAATTAAAAAATACTTATTGTTAAAAACGAAAAAAAAATACTCACTGAAAAATCTGTTTCATGACCACCATTGCCATTTTAAGAGGAAAATTCACTTTGTCTGTAATTGCCACAATAATTGTACAAGGTGTTGTAGACATCTTTTTTTTCTCGCAGATACGTAGGAAAAGAAGGAATTTCAAAATATAAGTGCACTTGTAACAAAATGTTCTGATACAATTTGAAAGAAGAACCTGTATTTATACATATTGTTTGTAAAAATGTAGGAGAACTTGGAGTTAATTTACTCTACAACAAATTTGGTAAGCCGAAAAGACATTTGGAGTTAATCTACTATACAACAAATTTGGTAAGCCGAAAAGAAATTTTTTGAAAAAATTAAGTCACAAAAAAATTTTGATACTGTATCTCCAAAACATAATGAACAATGTGTATGGCCGGAAAAATGGTAATGAATTTTTAGAATTTCAATAGGTTTAAAATTAATAGATATTTTTCTAATTATTTTCATAAAATCGTGAGTTTTATAACAATTTTTACATATTAATGCCCCAATTGGGGTAATATTATGTGGAAAATTTGGGGAACTCCAAATGGCATAAAATTTGTTACAAGTAATTTCATTGGTCGTATGTTCTAATTTTTTAAAATATTTTCGAAGACAAATTTGGAAATTGGATGATAAATATGACGTTGCATCAGGCGAAAGAGTTACATTAACAAAATCAGGTTCTTCAATTAAAAGATTATTTAATATTTTTTGCAACGCCATATGCGACCAATGAGTTTTACTATTCATAAAACATCTCACTTTACCTTGAAATTCCTCCTGTTCGTCTGGTTTTAGTTGGGTCACTTCCACTGCATCTTCCTCTGCCTGTTCCTCATCTTCATCCCAATCGATATAATTCATCTCTAAGACCTCTTCGACTTCTTTTTTAACTTCACAATCAATTTCTTGTATGACTTCTTCATCAACTAAAACCAGCGTATCTGAAAGACTTTCTGATTTTACGGACATGGTAAAAAAAACAAGCTAGTTGTATAAAAGTTAACAACAAGTTACTAGATAGTAAAATGAATAATAAAACTTAATATTCTCCTATTTTTATAGTAGAACAATTAATTCAGTGAATGTACAGGAAAACCTTATACACAATTAAAAAATGATGCAATATTGCATCATCCAATACTTGACTTTCAAATTATGCAAAAATAATAAATTGCAATAAGTTTTTCATATTGCGTCATTCTAAAGAAATAACAAATTAGTATTCAATTTAAAATGAAAACAAAAGAACAAATAAATGCAAGGAATAAATAGGATGTAATTATTTCTATTAAATGCAAGTGCTCATTAGTATTCAATTTAAATGGGAAAAAAACAAGTAAATTCAAGAAATAAATTAACTATAATAAACAGAATACGATTATTTTAATTCGATGCACATGTTAATTGATATTCAATTTAAGCGGAAAATATTTTATAGTGAGATAATTATCTAAGTACTGAATAATAGGTGTAATTAAAATTTCCATTTTTATTTAAAAAATAAATTGTTACTATAATTTAAATTTAATTATACCATTAAGCATTGCATACATTTTAAAAGTATAATAAATAAAATGTAATTATTTTAAATGAAGTAAAACTACTTTCGATAATTAATTTTCCTTGTTTAGTTTTTTTTGTTATTGCATTAGTAAAAGGTATTTTTATATCATAAACCAGGTGAAAAATTAGTCATTTATAGTTGAAATATATATAGAGAATGAACGCTCCAACAGCTTCAACTAGTACCTCAGATAATTTTAATACAATAGTTAGTTCAGTGGTTGAGAAGATAATACAAGTAAGTAGATTAATTAAAACAAAAAATGATTATATATTTTGGATAGGATATATTCGAAAAACAATTAAATTAATTGAAAAATGTGAAAAAAATAAATTAAAATGTTTGGGTAATTTGGCTGCAATAGAATCTAATTTAGCAATATTAAAATATTACAAAACAATTTTTAAAAATAAAAAAAGATATAAATTTAGTAATTCTATTAATTTTAAAAATTTAAAAAAGAATTTAGAATGGCAAGATCTTGAATCTTGTTTTCAAGGAAGAATAAGGACAGGTATCATTTTAAATTTAAATATAAAAGATCCTATAATATTTTTAAATAAAGCATATAAAAGTTTTTCCTTAAAAATAAAGAAAGAATTAAAACGCTCTTTATTAAAAGTAAATACTACTTTTTCAGCCATGTTTATAAAACCACAAACTTTTCAAACTGATCTTAAATATTTTTCTACTAAAAACCAAATCATAGATAAAAATACTAATTTAAAAAATTGGTATACTGAAAACGTTAAAAATAAAATTTTATTAAAATTAGAAAGTTTTCAAGAGAAGGACAGCGGATACGCTCTTTATGAAATTATAGGATTAAAAGTAAATATAAATAATTATTCTCCAATAAACTGTGGTTATTCAACATACATTAAATTACCAAAATTTATTCAAAACACAAAAAGCGTCATTAATATTCAAAATAATGATGAATATTGTTTTTTATGGTCTATTGTTTGTGCTTTATACCCATGTCACTCAATGAAAAATAAACTACGTACTTCTTCTTATCCTCATTTCAGTGAAGTATTAAAATATAATAATATTAATTTTCCAATTCAACTTCATGATATACCAAAATTTGAGGATTTAAATCAAATATCTATTAATGTTTTTAAAATTAGAGAAAAAAAATCTGATATAGTTCCATTATGTTTAAGTGAAAAAAAATTTTCACCAAGAATTAATTTATTATTACTTTCTAATAAAAATATCTATCATTTTGCGTTTATTAACAATTTATCACGATTGTTAAATAAACAAATGGGTAATATAACTAATAAAAAATGGTTTTGTGAAAGATGTCTTAATCATTTTAAGACGCAAAATAATTTAGCTAAACATTTTGAATTATGTAAAACAATGAATGAAACAAAGATAACTTTACCTACCAAAAATAATAACATCTTAAAATTTACTAATTTTAAATTTAAACAAAAAATTCCTTTTGCTATCTATGCAGATTTAGAAAGTATTTTAATTAAACATAATAATTTTGGAAATGATAAAACAAAAATATTTCAAACGCATGAACCTTTCAGTATTGCCTTCTATTTAAAATGTTCTTATGATAATTCTTTATCAGATTTTAAATTGTATACAGGTAAAGATTGCATAGATTGGTTTGTTAATGAACTACAAAAAATATCAATTAAAATTAAAAATATTTTCGACAATATAATACCAATGGATCCTCTAAACAATGAAGAATGGCAGAATTTTAAGTCCTCAAATCATTGTCACATTTGTTTAAAACAATTTAATGAAAACGATAAAAAAGTTAGAGATCATTGCCATTTTACGGGTAAATTTCGTGGTGCCGCACATAACTCATGTAATTTAAATTTTAAAACTAATTTAATAATTCCAGTTTTATTTCATAATTTATCTGGATACGATGGACACTTCTTAATTAAGGCCCTTAGTACCAATATAGAAGGAAAAATGTCTCTTTTACCAATTAATAAAGAAAAATACATTTCTTTTACTAAATATATTAAAAATTCAAATATTCAGTTTAGATTTTTAGATTCATTTCGATTTATGGCTTCAAGTCTTGATGACTTATCTTCATATTTACCTAATACTAAAAAAAATATTTTAAGGTGTTATTATAAAAATGATGAACAATTTAATTTATTAACTCGTAAAGGAATATTTCCTTACGAATATTTAGACTGTTGGGAAAAATTACGAGATACTCAGTTACCATCCAAAGAATTGTTTTATAGTTCTTTAAAAAACGAACATATTTCCGAAGAAGATTATAGTTTTGCTTGTAAAGTTTGGAATAGTTTTAAAATTAAATCTTTAAAAGAATATGCTGAAATATATCTTACAACTGATGTGCTTCTTTTAGCTGATATTTTTGAAAATTTTAGAGAAACATGTATAAATACATATAAGTTGGATCCTTTATGGACTTATACTAGTCCAGGTTTAGCATATCAAATTGTACTTTCATTAGGTATTGAATTAGAATTATTAACTGATATTGATATGATTTTATTTATTGAAAAAGGGATACGAGGTGGTATTTCACAATGCTCTAATCGATATGGAAAAGCTAATAATAAATATATGGAAAAGAAATACGATCCAAATTTACCTTCATCTTATATTATGTATTTTGATGTAAATAATCTATATGGAACAGCAATGAGTTTACCATTACCAGAAAAACATTTTGAGTGGATAAATAATAATTTTACTCCTAATGATATACTAAATATTCCAGATAATAGTCCTGTAGGATATATTTTTGAAGTAGATTTAGAATATCCTAAGGAACTATTTCATTTACATATGGATTTACCATTATGTCCAGAACATTTACGTCCACCCTCTTCAAAATTTAAAAATACAAAATTATTAACTACACTTTTTCCTAAAAAAGAATATGTTATTCATTATATAAATTTAAAACAAGCTTTAAAATTAAATTTAAAACTAATAAAAATACATAGAGTTTTAAAATTTACTCAGTCTAATTGGTTAAAAAATTACATTGAATTAAATACAGAGTTACGAAAGCAAAGTAAAAATGATTTTGAAAAGAATTTTTTTAAGTTATTAAATAATGCATTTTTCGGGAAAACAATAGAAAATGTTCGAAAACATAAAGACGTTAAATTAGTAACACACTGGTCTGGTCGATATGGTGCTAATTATTATATTTCTAAACCAAATTTTCATAGCTGTTCTATAATAGCTGACGATTTAATACTTATTGAAATGTCCCGTTTAGAAATAAAATTAAATAAACCAATTTATGCAGGATTCAGTATATTAGACCTTTCAAAAACATTCTTATATGATTTTCATTACAATTATATAAAAAATAAATTTCAAAATAAAGTAAAATTATTATATACAGATACAGATTCACTAATATATCATTTTCATGTGGATGATATCTATCAATATATTAAAGAGGATATTCATAAATTCGATACATCTGACTATCCTGATAATAATATTTATAATATTCCACGTAAAAATAAAAAAGTTCTTGGTTTAATGAAAGATGAACTTAATGGAACTATTATTAACGAATTTATTGGATTAAGATCAAAAATGTACACTTTAAAAATGTATAAAACACATTTAGAACTAGAAAAAGATGTAGAGAAACTTAAAATAAAAGGTACAAATAAAAAAGATATTGATAATTTTATTAAAAATTATGGTACTATTAGGAAAGCTAAGGGTATAACTAAAGCTGCTCTTAAAACCATTACATTTGATGATTATTATAAATGTCTATTTAATAATAATATTTCTGAAACTAGTCAAAAAATTATTAAATCAAAATTACATCAAGTATATACCATGGAACAACAAAAAATTGCATTAAATCCATATGATGATAAAAGAATAGTAAATTATTCATTAACAGATACTTTACCATGGGGCTTTAAATAATCATTTTTTTTTTAATTAATCGAAATGTTTGTAATTATCAAAAAAATCATTGAAAAATAACAATTTCAAAAAAGTATAAAAAAGTATTTTTTTATATATTATTTAAAAAATTATGGATATCTAAAAAAATATGACCTAATGGAATTTAACTACTCAGGTAATATTTTTATTTTATATAATATATGTTTTTTTTTCATTTTTTTTATTTTTTTTTCCAGGTTAAAGTTAAAAAAATTCATCCAAAGGCAATTATTCCTACAAAAATAAAAAGCAAATCTGCAGGATACGACCTGTACACTTTATCAAACGTGTCAATTAAGCCCGGATCAAGAGTTTTAGTAGGAACTGGAATTCAACTTCAATTACCCAACGGTCATTACGCTGAAATTAGATCAAGATCTGGTTTAAGTCTTTTCTATGGAATAGAAGTTGGGGCTGGAATTATTGACGAAGACTATCAAGGCGAGATAAAAGTTGTCCTGTATAATCATTCTGATTCTACATTTATAGTTTGTCAAGGCTATAGAATAGCTCAATTAATTATTAAAAAATCAGTCAATTCCATTTTAGTAGAAACCACTGAAAGTGAGGTTTTAGACCTATCACAAAGAGGAACTGAAGGTTTTGGGTCATCTGGACTTTAGAAAAAAAAATTACTATGGAAAGATTTAATCCATTAAATCAAAATCGTATTAAATTTATTTCAAAAAAATTTCAGCCTTGCATACAAGATAATGTATTAAAAATTATAATATCCATAATATTATTTTTAAACGAAAAAAAATTTAGAATATGTTGTGCTGGAGGATACGCTTCTTACATTTTTAAGCGTACCAGTAAATATATAGATATTGACCTGTATATAGAAGAAACAGAATCCTTTACAAATTTTTATAACATAAATTCACTTATTTCCAGTGCCTTAAAACAAAAAACATTATCAATTTTTGAATCAGGAATATACTATTTAACACCATTCAAATCATATGGAATAAGAATAGACATTGAAAACAAAGAATATATTATTAATATAGTATTCATTCAACCAAATGCACAAATTAAAAGTATGGAACATTGGGTCTGGACAATAATTAATAATAATTTCGATTTGGATATTTGTAAAAGTGCATTTTATATTAATGAATTTAAAGAAATACTTCAAATTGTTGTACCACAACAAATATTAGTTGAAGATTTTAAAGATACACAAGATATTATACTATATAAAAAAAGAAAATATATTGATCGTTCCTTGGAAAAAAATTGTCAACCAATGTCTTTAAAGACATTATGTTATAAAAAAATTACTAGTCTTCGTTGAAATTTATAATTATTTTTTTTTTTTTGCTGAGTTGGTTATATGGTCTGCCTTTCTTGGCTGAAGGGCCAAGATTTTGATAATATTTTTTTTCAGGTTTTATTTCTTAGTATTATATATTTTTCAGGTATTGTTTCTTAGAATTATAGATATATATTTTTTTTCAGCTATTTTTTTTTGCTGAATTTTGATTATATGGTCTTGGTTTCTATTTTTTCAGCTATTGTTTTTTTGAATGTTTTTTTTTTTTTGCTGAATTGGTTATATGGTCTAGATTTCTTGGCTGGAGAGCCAAGATTTTGATAATATTTTTTTCAGGTTTTATTTCTTAGTATTATATATTTTTCAGGTATTGTTTCTTAGAATTATAGATATATATATATATCTTTTTTTCAGCTATTGTTTTTTTGTTTTTTTTTGCTGAATTTTGATTATATGGTCTTGGTTTCTTGGTTAAAGAGTCAACATTTTAGTAATCGGCTCTTCTTTTTAGGTTTTTCCGTATATATTTATACCGTTATTATTAAAGTTTATTTTCAGTATTTATAAAATGGTTTCTTGGTTAAAGAGCCAACATTTTTAGTAATCACCTCTTCTTTTTAGGTTTTTCTGAATCTATTTATACCATTATTATTAAAGTTTATTTTCAGTATTTATAAAATGCCAGTCCCAGCAAGACATAAGTGTCCTAAATGTAAAGGAGAATCTGATGTTCCAAATGACAATTGTTTAGGATGTGATTTACAGCAATATTTTAAAAATGAAGATAAATCTAAACATTTACCCTCTGGTTATTTAGAGAGTAAGGAAAGAGAAGGAAATATTAGAAACAATAATTATCGAAACAATAATCAAAACAATGGTCACCAGTCAAATAGATAAATTTACTTATATATGTATTTTTTAAAATAATTTTATTTAGTATAGTTTATAATTTACAAGAGAAAAGTTATTTTCATTGTTAGTATAAAAGAAGATATAATGGAGAATAAAAAAATGTGTTTTGTTCGTGGATGTCGTGAATCAGCTATTAATTGGGTAACATATAAAAGAAGTGGTCGAAAAATGGTCTGTGAACTTCACAGTTTTTGTTGTAAATGTGGCAAAAATCGAAGAGAGAGATTCGCAAAATTTTTTACATTTAATGAAAATTTATATTGCAGCGATTGTGATCCATTGTATCCAAGAGATCCTGTCAAGCATAATCCATCCGAAATTGAAGAAAATATAACCCATTATGTAACTAAAGATTGCCCTATTTATTGGAATTTAAATTTATTATAATGAAAATGCTCCCATTTTTACATAAAAAAAATTTTAAATGTATATATTACTATGTCAATAAATTTTTTTTGTATTTATTAAAAGTCTTTTATTTAAGCTAATAAAAAAACACACATATATATATTTTTAAATAATCATTTTTATTTAAAATTAAAAAAAAACAATTCAAATTTATACATTCATGTTTTTTTAATTAGATCAAAATTTCATCAATACTCATTTTATCAAATTCAATATCTTTTAGGCTTATTTTATCTGATTGATCTTCTTCTTCATTATCTGCTATATAACCATTAGATATATCTTTTTCTTTTTCGTTGTCTGTTGTATAACCACTAGATAAAGTACATTCTTCATGATAACCACAAGGGAAAGTACATTCTTCATAATGTACATTTACGCTTACCGAATCATAATCTTCTATCAGAAAATTATCAAATGCACAATCAAACATATATGATTTAATTACTTTAGTAGAAATTAATTCATTATTTTTATAAAATCGCAACTTTACAAAACATAGAGAACCCATTTTTACTTAATATACAACTATATTCAAATATAAAATAAAACTAAATAAATAATTATTAAAAAAAATACTTTAAATTAACAAAAAAAAGCTTCCGCGAACCAGGATGAGGTCATGCATGTAGTCATCTAGCCGAGCCCAAGTTTAACCTGAACAAACATGAATTTATATTATTAGTCACACTTTATGTATGAATCATTCAAATTACGACATTTTTACTTCTTGCAATCGAGTGCCGAAGAAGTTATTTTTAGCGGTGACTAAGTGAAATTCTTGGAAAACAATTGTTACTAACTCGCTCAAGCTTCGGCTTAGCTCGGTATCCTTCGGCTTCTTTCTTCAAGCTTCTGGTTCTTTCAAGGTCATTGCCGAAGAAGTAAAGAAGCCGATGGAAAAACCACCCCAAATGAACCTCGATGCCGAAGAACCAATTACGTCACTCATATTTCTTAGAATTCTTTGATTTTAAGGGTAGTTCTTGCATTTTAAGGGTAGTTCTTTCAAGGTCATTGCTGAAGAAGTGAAGAAGTCGATGGAACATGCCATCCGGTGTAACAGTGCCTTCCCAGATCCACTACTCAGTGGGTCAAACACTAAGTCAAGAAGCCGATTGTTATGATTTTTTACTTTATTGAACTGATATAAGTTATAGAAGTTAATAAAATTATTAATGGCATGTAGTTTTGGACTGTCCTACTGTTTGTTTGAAGGTCATAGACAATGATGTTTCTTGCGAAGTAGTAGATATCTGTTGAATTTCCATTGTCTTTATTTTTGTTGAATATCACGACGTTTCGGCTAGTAGCTATCTCTAGTCGTTTTCAAGCGAAACTAGAAAGACCAGACCTTAGCAGAAAGAACATCTTTACCACCGCACGCCATTATGGACTTGTTGGAAAGTTGTTTGACTAATTCCTATTTTCAAGAAAAGGAAAAATTCTACATCCAGGATGATGGACTACCGATGGGATCTTCACTCTCATCGGTGATCGCAAATATTTTCATGGAATGGTTCGAGACGTTTGCAATTGAATCCACAACTAAGAAACCAAAGTTATGGCTCAGATACGTAGACAATACTTCGAAACTTCCTTTTTCATCTCAACAATATCAGCTCAACTATTAAACTCACTATGCGGAAAGAAGTAGAAAATAAATTACCATTCTTAGATGTCTTGGTTGAAAGAAATGGCAGACAAATTCGAACTTCGGTTTACAGAAAAGCCACGCACACAGGACAATACCTTAATTATTCATCTAATCACTCCAACAACACCTAACAAGGAATTATGAGAAATCTCGTAGATAGAGCCTTAACTGTCTGCAACTCCAATGAGAACTTGATGAAAGAGATAGATTACATTAAAAATGATCTGAGCCAACGGATACCCAGTATATCTAGTGGATAAATTTCTTGAACAACGTAGAAATAGGACAATATCGACAACGAATGAAGAAAGAAAACCAGTATTGAACATTCCCTATGTTAAAGGCATTTCAGAAAAAGTTAGAAGGATAGGAGAACGATATAAAATCAACGTTGTTTTCAATTCAAATACCTCTCTGAGAAGTCTATTGTCAAACCAACAACTCAAAGAGACATGAAGAAATGGGTATATCAGATACCATGTGAATGGGGCAATTCCTACATTGGCGCAACAAAGAGACCTCTTGACATAACGATCAAAGAACACCAAAAATGCACATCTCGAGGAGAAACAGAAAATCTGGTGCCGCCAACCATGCCTGGACCCATGGACACTACATAAAATGGTCTGAAGCTAAAATACTACACCAAGAACAACATTGGAGAAAACGGAAATTCAAAGAAGGCGCGATTATACATCAGAACCCGAATTGTTTTAGTAAACCATCTTTAGAGAGTGTGGAAACCACTTCTTAGTAATTGTAAACTAAAACTAAAAGGATTTAGCCATAGCAGGCAGGACTGCACCCATCTCAGTCATGTCTGCATTTACTTTTAGTATAAATAGTCATGTAGCTAAGGAATTTATTTAGTTTCACTTGAAAACGGCTAGAGATAACTACTAGCCGAAACGTCGTAATATTCTACAAAAATAAAGACAATGGAAGTCCAAGAGATATCTACTAACTATAGGTTGTAATTACAGTAAAACAATTTTACACTTTCCACAAATTTTTAATTTTAATTTTAATCACTCGACATGTTTCGCAAACACTGTTGCTTCTTCAAAGGAGTATTACAAAATTTTGTAATACTCCTTTGAAGAAGCAACAGTGTTTGCGAAACATGTCGAGTGATTAAAATTAAAATTAAAAATTTGTGGAAAGTGTAAAATTGTTTTACTGTAATTACAACCTATAGTTATAATGAATTTCCACCAAGTAAAAGCCGAATCTATAGTTTAGATATCTACTACTTCGCAATTTGGACTGTCCCTTGCACAACTGATGTCCGCAGACGGATATTCGGGAATAATAAAATCATCCATACTTAGATTTTATCCACAATCGCAAAAAAAAAGTCGTCAAAAGCGATGAAAAATTGAATGCTGTAAAATGGAATTCAAAATAAGTATATCTCCGCGTCTAACTGTGAGGAGTGCCCTTGCAGTTCTCGCACACTGCCATGCGTCTTACTAAATTTTCACCGAGTGATGCCTTTTCTTCCCACCCTCTCATTTTTGGGAAACATCGAGTAGCTTATTTTTCCCCCCTGAAACCAAAAAAAAAGCCTTGTATTTTTATACCTACAACTCTCATTTTTATCCTTATTTATAATATACCCGCTTTTATAGTTATGAGAACTTGTGAATCGTATATTCTTATATTGCGAACAAGGATTTACTTGTGTGGTATTACCAGGATATGTTTTTTTTGTCTTAAAATTTATCTTGTTACTCGTGTTTTCGACTAACAGTTCATATTATAAGAAAAATTATGTTAAAGTAACGGTTGTCGCAAAAAGCTGGTGATTACCGCGAGTTTATTTTTTTATTAAAAAGAAAAGGGAACAGGCAATGTAAATGTGCAGTAAATGACAAAAAAAAAATACAAATAAATGCAGTGTTATTCCGCTTAAATATTTAAATTTATAATTTGTAAATTAATTTTATATTCTCGAATCTAAGCCTGCCCTTTCAAGTTTTCAATGTGCAACAATAAAAAACGTCATGATGCGGGCTTAGAAACGTCAATTAAGCAGTTTTCGAGGTGATTGATTGCCTGGATTAGCTCGGGAAAGTGATTATCTGGGTGGGATAAATTTATCGGAAAAAATTGCGATTGATGGAGAACTTTTCGTATGGTAAATCCGCACCGAGAGAATATCGGGTTAATGTGTTAAAAACGAAATTTTTTATATAATAAACAACTGCAATTTGTTACCAAGGTAATTGGGCAAACTACGGTTTACTTGAAATTTTAATGTTGTATTGTGTTGGCTGTTACTTGTTGGAAATTCATTATAAAATAGTTAAATAATACAACATATTATAAAGTTAATGCTGGTAGCCGTACTATGTGGTAGTTAATTATCTTCAGGAAATGTTTAAAAAGGAACTACTATGTTTTATACCACTAAATTTATTTAGAAAACAGTGACTGCAGTTTCAACTCACAGAGTCATTTTCAAACTGAATTACAAAGGTAGACTAAGTATTCAATACAGAAACATGAGAAAATTTAACAATAAATAAAAACTACCTGAGAAATTACATTATTACAAAGGGGAGGTACTAAATTTTGGGAACTAATTATTATTTGGCGACAACAAATAACGGGGAAAACCCAAGTTCTGTCTGGTCATTAAGCAAATTTACATTTTTATTTTTACTATGTTTATATATTTCTAAAGATTCAAGAATATTTAACTTTTGGCCCTTTGTTGAATAATGTAATATGTCAGTGTTGCTTAAATCAGGAAAACTGTGGTTGTGTTCTAAGCAATGATTGGCAAAGCTCGAGTCTGTTTTTTGTAGTCTATATGATCGGTGGTGTTCTGAAAAGCGAGTTTTAAAACTTCTACCACTTTGTCCAATATACAAGCTATCACACTCTGAACATTTTAACTTATAAACTCCTGATTTATCAAATTTATTAATTTTATCTTTAGCATTGTAAAGGATAGTGGACAGATTGTGTTGAGATTTAAAGGCTATTTTTATGTTATGTTTGGAAAGAGTATTAGCTATGTTTTCTGATAGAGTACCACCCCCAGTACCAATCCCAGATATCTCCATACTGGTTTCTTTTGACATAAAAAGCATGTTTTCTAATATTCCAACAGATGAATGTTTTATACTTATCCAAGAAATCTTACAGGAACGAAATATAAATCCAATAGTTACTACAGGATGTTTTCATCTGTTTTACTGATTACCAAAAAGCCTTTGACAATGTTAGACATGGGCCACTTTTGGAGAGATTGCAGCAAATTGGTATTGACGATAAAGATATAAGAATAATAAAAGAACTGTATTGGAACCAATCAGCAGAAGTCCGCATTAATACCGATCTGTTAACGGACACTTTTGGCATATTAAAGGGAGTCCGACAGGGGTGTATTTTGTCCCCTATTTTATTCAATATTTATGTTGAGAAAATCTTTCAACTAGCTTTGGAAGAAGAGACACGAGGTATCAAAATTAACGGCATACCAATGAATAATATTCGTTACGCAGACCACAATACTAGCCAATAACATCGAAGACCTTCAGGCAATATTGAATAAAATTAACGAATCCGGTGAACAGTTTGGGCTACGAATTAATATTGCCAAGACAAAGATGATGGTGATTAGTAGGCATCAACGCAATACTCCCCTCAGTATCAACGGGAACATAATTGAACGCGTCGCGAAGTTTACATATCTCGGAGCTACCTTGAATGAAAAGTGGGACTGTGATGAAGAAGTGAAAGGACGAATAGGCCGAGCAAAAACAGCATTTTTTAAAATCAAGAATTTTCTTCTTTGCAGGCATTTACCACTAAATACCAGAATACGTGTTTTGAAATGTTATGTCTGGCCTATGGTATTGTATGGCGTTGAAACATGGTCACTTAAAGTTAGAACACTGAATAGGATCGAAGCCTTCGAACTATGGACACTTCGTCGACTGCTACGTATTCCCTGGACTGCTCATCTCACAAATGAAGAAGTTTTAAGAAGGAGTGGCGTAGAAAGACAACTGCTGGACACGGTAAAGCAGCGTAAAGTGTCTTACTTGGGACATATGTTGAGAGGATCCAGATACTCCATACCAAGGTTGATTTTGCAAGGAAAAATAGAGGGAAAGCGCGGACCAGGCAGAAAACAACATTCTTGGCTACGAAATATAAGAGACTGGTGTGGAATATCGGACGCCGCAACTATATTTAGACAGGCCGAAGAGGGTGTCCTGGCCGTCTTATAACTTTAGAAGAGGAATGGACATTTGATCGCCGACGTGCGGCTTTGCACATGGCACCAGAAGAAGAAGAAGTTACTACTGAATTCTTGTCCTCTTTTGAACTTTGCCTATCACAAACGTATTTCCAGTTCAATAACAAGTTTTATTTACAAAATTCAGGCCTACCAATGGGTTCTCCTCTTAGCCCTCTCCTAGCAGACATTTTCATGTCAAACATAGAAAACAAAATTCTTAATACCCCTTTAAACAAAAACCATGTTCAATTTTTGTACAGATATGTGGATGATGTTCTAGCATGTTTTAAAGGCACTACTAGACAGTTTCAAAAATTCTCACAATACATTAATAATTGCCATCCAAAAATTCAATTTACTCTGGAAACTGAAAATAACCATAAAATAAATTTTCTTGATCTCACCATATCTCACCTCAATAATCAGTGTAATTTTAAAATTTTTAGAAAACCAACGTTTACAGGTATTACTATATCTAATGACTCTTTTCACCCCTTACAACACAAAAGGGCTGCATACAATTCAATAATATATAGAGCATTCTCTTTGCCTCTCTCTGAAGAAGATCTTAAAGAGGAACTAAATATCATTGAAAGAATTGCAATATCAAACAATTTCTCCCAACAAACCACAAAGAAATTAATAACTAAAAAACAAAAACAACTAGCTTTTAATTCAATATATTCCAAAATAAAAAATGATAAAGATAGTTCATCTTATATATCTTTGTCATACTGTGGTAATTATTTCGGTGATTGCCTTTTCATTGATATTATTATTTACTAGCGACCCGCCCCGGCTTCGCACGGGTGCAATGCTGATACTAAATACACTACAGAAAAACTGTGACTATTTATTTTATTTTTACAACAATTATTACATCGGCCTCCGACGCGCTATTTATAGGCACGCTGCCGCCGCCCCGGTCGGCCAGTACCGCCGCAAGCGCTACTTCCCGCAATTTTAAATCTGTAATATCTTCGAAAATATTCATTTAAATCTTGTGCTGTAAAGGACCATATAGATCTATATTAAATCAACAATGTATTTAAGCTATTTAATTGGATAAGGATTAATGCTGTATTGGTTAAAATCGCTTCAAAATTTGCCATTATTTGTCGTAAAAAGTAAATGACAAAAAAATGTTATTGTGGGATACCCATGAGAGATAGACATACACCATCGGGGAGTTTTCTGTAGACCTTTTCAATGTGTACAAATAATTAGTACATTATTTTGATAAATCTCGTAGGGTTCAGCCTGCGTTTGCAATGTAAGCGGAAAAAAATATGATAATTAACGACATCACATTAGAAACCTTAAAAATAACAGTATTTCTCCACTATTTAATGGATGTTATTATACATATAAACCTTCCTCTTGAATCACTCTATCTATTGAAAAAAACCGCATCAAAATCCGGTGCGTAGTTTTAAAGATTTAAGCATACAAAGGGACATAGGGACAAAGAAAGCGACTTTGTTTTATACTATGTAGTGATTAGTGTCTTTTTCACTTTTTACAGTATTCTTGGTCGGAATTATGGAGAAGTTAGAGAGATAACATGATCAGACAGCCCGATTATAACACTATTTTTTTAGTTTTTGAGTGATTAGAGAAAGAGTTTAGATATCTACCTGACCAAGTTGGTTTGGTATATCACTCATTTAAATTTTCGTTTTCTTTCTGCGTATAAGTGTCATATCTAGAAAATTTATTTTATTATTATTTTCTGTTTCGGACGAGAATTGTAATTTTTCGTTGAAACTGTTAAACTTTTGGAAAATTTTATTGATTTTATCCTGTGGCTAGGCTGCTGCGCAATCGTCGACAAACCTTTTGAAAAATATTATATTAAAATTTAATTTTTCTAAAACTTTTTCCTCTAAATATTCTATTACTAACTGAGCAATGGTAGATGAAATTGGTGATCCCATAACACATCTATCGAGTTGTTTGTAAAAGGTATTTTCGTACTGAAAGTAATTTGTATTTAGAACGAGGTCAAGAGCATCCATAAACTTATTTTTTGATGGTGATGTATGTTTCTTTAAAATTTCCCATTTTTCTGCTAAAATAGTGTGGACAAGTTTATTTGGTATGTTTATATACAAATATACAACATCTAGCGAAATGAGCCTGTAATTTTCGGGTAGGTTTACTGTCAATCAATGCATTTTTTTAACGCGAATGAATCTTTCATAAAAAAAAAACGTTATTTTCTGTAATATTTGAAATGCAACCCGATAAGAATTTTGATAAACGATAGAATGGCGATTGTACACAAGAAACAATAGGTCTTAATGGTATATTATGTTTATGTAATTTTGGGAGGCCGTATATTTTTGGTGGAACAGCATTGTGAATGGTTAGCCTTTTTGCATCTTTTTCAGTTAGTTCTTTTGCATTGCAAAGTATTATTTTTTTATTGATATAAGTTAGTTGGATCTATCTTAATATTTTTAGATGTATTATCGTCCTTTAGTAAGTTGTTCATTTTTGTCACATAATCTGCCTTGTTCATAATTACGGTTTTATTGCTTTTATCAGGCTTTGAAATAATAATTTGAGGATTGTCTTTTATAAATTTTTTTGTTCGATTCAATTTTTTTGGAGACTGTTAACTTTTTTGTCTTATTTTGATTTTATGATTGGTTATGACATTAGTTACTTCAGCTCTAATTGTGTCCTTTTTGTCATCTGGGTCATTGCAAATAGCAGATTCAATTGAGACTATATATTCTGTTATTGGGATATCTTTTTCTTTTGTAACGTCTAATGAGAAATTTGGACCATAGGATAAAACTTCAGTATGAGATGGTATGACGGTATCATATATATTTTCGATCCATTTGTTTCGTTATAAGTCTCACGCTTTTTAAATAATAGGTTTAATTTTTTTTTGGTGCCTTTTTTGATTTTTCTATGCAATTTCTCAACAATAAATGAAGAGCGAAACCTCAATTGTTGGATTTTTTATTAATTAAAGAATCTAAATCCAAGAAAAGACAAAATAAAAAAGGATATATATATATATATATATATATATATATATATATATATATATATATATATATATATATATATATATATACAGTGCCTTCATTTCAAAACGAACCATCCTTAATAACTTTGTTAAATAGAAAAATTTAAAAAAAAGAAAAAATACGTCAATTTAGATATACAGGGGGAAGTTTAATTTTGCATTTGTTAAAAGTCTGTCAATCACCTCCTCACCTCCAGCTAACCTCACTTTGATATGTCAAATGGGAACCCCCACCTTGTGACACATCATTGTAAGCAGCATAAAATTGTCTATCCAACCGTATAAAAAAAAATTAAATCGGTTGACGTACAAGCGAACAGTGTGCAAAAATGTCTTGTAATAATGCATAATATATCGGCCTCGAACTTTAGTATGTCAAATGATTACCCTATAGTGTGATACATCATTTTAAAGGGCATACTATCTCCTATTTAGCCAATAAAAAAAACAAAATCTGTTGATGTACAAGCGAATAGTAAGAAAAGATGTGTGGTAATAATAGACACCTTATCACATTAAACTTTATTATGTCAAATGGCTACTTCATAGAGTAAAATATTATTTTAAATTTAAAATAAATATTTTTTTAAAATAATAAACAGTTAAAATATTTGCGAGAAAAAAACTAAGCCTGTTTTAAAATTCATCGCAAAATTCATTGCAGTCTAATCAATCTAGTGTATTTATTTCAATGATATTTTTTGCGGTACCTGATAGGTACAAAAAATCACTGCAATAAATAAAATTTTTAAGATGTTTAAACACCAGTTGTTTATTATTGTTAAAATTGTCATTGTGACGCCTAGTTGAAACGTGAATATAAATGGTGTATACGCTAGCCGAAAGAATAGAAATAATTTTTCTCTATGGAGCTGAAGATCGGTGCGCTTGTAGAACCGCCAGAGCATTTAACGAGAGGCATCAAGACAAAAACGTGGGCCATAAATATGTACTCGAATTGGTATGAAAGTTTGAAGAAACGGGATCCGTTTGTAATAAAAAATATATTGAGAAAAGGGTTGTAGATGAAGCATGCCAAATCGAGGTACTAGGACAGTTTGCAATAGATCCAACTTTATCCATCTCAAAGGTCGCAGATTTAACCAACATTTCTGCTGGCTCTGTGCATAAAGTTTTAAAACAAAATAAGTTTTTTCCCTACAAAATTCAAATTCTTCAAGAACTCGGAGAAGACGATTTTGATAGGAGAATTCAATTTTGCGAATTAATGTGCCAACGAATTGACGAGGACCCCCATTTACCTAAGAATATCTGCTTTAGTGATGAATCAACTTTTTTTCTAAATGGACTGGTTAACAGACATAACTGCAGATACTGGGATAATGAAAATCCGCACCTTTTCCGAGAAGGGCATACTCAATATCCCGAAAAAATTAACGTGTGGGCAGGAATTTATGGCAATGAAATCATCGGGCCATTTTTTTTGGAAGATAATTTAACTGGGCAAATTTATTTAAACCTTTTAGAAAACACAATATACCCTGCCATTGTGCAATCTTTAGAAAATCAAGTGGATGAAAATGCTGTTATGGTACTAAATGAAAATAATTTGCATTTCCAGCAAGATGGAGCTCCCCCGCACTACGCTTTGGCAATTCGAGAGTGGCTTGATGAACATTTTCCAAGGACGTGGATTGGCAGACGTGGTGCAATTGAATGGCCAGCACGGTCTCCAGACCTAACCCCTCTAGACTTTTTTCTTTGGGGGTATTTAAAAAGCAAGGTTTATAAAACCCCACCTGAAAATATTGACGATTTAAAAGATCGAATTGTTCGGGAATGTAGAGGAATTAGCAGAGAAACCCTTGCCAATGTTCGTGGGGAATTTCAAAATAGGCTTTTTTATTGTCTCGCTAATAACGGCGCACATTTTGAACATTTAATAAAATAATTTTCTTCAACTGAATAAAACTGAATAAACTGCTTATATTTAACACACATTTTTGCATCCTAATTGCCTATAACGTCTATTAACTTAATTTTTTTTTGACATCGTTGGATAGCAGATCGTACGTCCTTTAAAATGATGTATCACACTATAGGGTAATCATTTGACATACCAAAGTTCGAGGCCGATATATTATGCATTATTACAAGACATTTTTGCACACTATTCGCTTGTACGTCAACCGATTTAATTTTTTTTTATACGGTTGGATAGACAATTTTATGCTGCTTACAATGATGTGTCACAAGGTGGGGGTTCCCATTTGACATATCAAAGTGAGGTTAGCTGGAGTTGAGGAGGTGATTGACCGACTTTTAACAAATGCAAAATTAAACTTCCCCCTGTATATCTAAATTGACGTGTTTTTTATTTTTTTTTTTAAATTTTTCTATTTAAGAAAGTTATTAAGGATGGTTCGTTTTGAAATGAAGGCACTGTATGTTCATGTAATGGCGGATAATAAGGGGAGGGCGAAACAAAAATTATTTACACAAGCAGTTCACTTTTATATGTTAAGTTTGTGAGTCTATATCATCCTTATTATGAAGCTTGATATTATTACGGCTACAGTTCTGTGTAAGTCGGTAGATTTTCAGTTAAATGAAGTGATTTGACTATGACGCGAGATAAGAATCTGGCAGTTACTGTTAAAGGGTGTATAATAGAGGTGTTATCGACTTGGGCTTACATGAAACCTCATTAGTTTTTAAACTGAAAAAAAGCATCGTTTATGAGCAATTTCTTTGCGTATAACTATTAATAGAGATGATATATTTTAATGCAGTAAGGAGTACTGCAAAGAGCGGTTTTATAAAAGTACTAATTTTATTGCTGCATTTCAGCATCCCTTTTCTAGTAGCAAACATTTTGTTGCATTTATTTTCCATTTATATTTAAGATTAGCGGTGGAAACGTAACTTTTTTTTGCGGCTACATTAAACTAATTTCAATTTGCCTGAAGTTTATCAATTTAAAATAATTACCCATCAACCGATCCCATTCAGGGCAGTAAAATGCTACTAATTACTCTCTAAATTGCCCTTAATATCTGAGAAAGGTTCCCTGCAATAAAATTTAACAATGTCATTAAGTCTAACACACTCCTGCGAAAAAGATAAGTTTATTTCGAGGTAGTAAATTCGAGTGGATCTCTATTTTAATGCCGGGTTATAAGTATTCATTGCGTTTGTAGTAAAACGGCAATTTTGGTTGTTAATTACCGATTTATGGAGGTCTTATAATTGTCTATTTTAAAGCAGTAATTTAATAATTAATATATGTGTATAAGGGATAATTATTGTTTTGAAATTTCGAAAACCAGCATTTATTTTGTAAAGAGTTTTAATGCACAAACTGAAATACATTTTTTGACAATATCGCTTCTTGTAAGGCTTTGAATTAATTAAAACTTGATTCGCCTGCAAAATATCATCGAAAAAGATGAAGAAACAATGACCATTATCTGTACTTCCATTTATTTTACAATTAAAACTAATATTTTTTGACACTTTGTTCTAAAGTACTCACCATTTAATATATATGTTATTTTGTGTCGTATATCTTGAAAATAATATTTTAATAAGCATGATAAATAAACATAATTTAACAAAAATGGTGTTTTTTTTGTGTTTGAAATTTTATCCCAAAAAAAAAAACTAAAAAAAATTAATGCAAAACTATATTTAATTTTAAGTAAATGTATTATTACTAAGACATAATCTTACAAAACGGTTTAAAAAAAATATAAATTTCATTAAAACAATTAAAAAAACTAAATAAATTACACTAGTTGGCAACATTCCCCGACTTATCACGAAAAAAATGATCGGCCATCGTCGAAACAACCCGGAACTAACAACGGCAACCGCTTCCGAACAACTGACTGTCCCGACTCGGAAAACTCAGAAGGCCGTGGCGACAGGCACAGCCATCTGGATGCGAAGAGCCTGCGGGTAACTATGGCAACGTCGAGGCGGAGTGGGACGCTTAGAGTTGACAACACGGTAACGGGCGGGGCGAGGGGGGACCGCGAGGCCGTAGATTTGGGTTATAAATTTTTGTTTTGGAAAATAGTTGGTTAGTTGTGTAGTTGTTGCGTTTTCGGATAGATTTAGGTCCGAGTTTTTCTCGAATTTCGCCACAATTTGCTTTTATTTATGTTTTTAGAGGAAAGGAGGCGGGGTTGTCGTTCTTAGTGATATAATAAATAAATTGGATTTATATTAAATGAAAAAGTCAAAAATTTATGGAGGTTCAGGAATAGGGGACCATTTTTTATAAATCATTTTATCCATAACTAGCGACCCGCCCCGGCTTCGCACGGGTGCAATGCTGATACTAAATACACTACAGAAAAACTGTGACTATTTATTTTATTTTTACAACAATTATTACATCGGCCTCCGACGCGCTATTTATAGGCACGCTGCCGCCGCCCCGGTCGGCCAGTACCGCCGCAAGCGCTACTTCCCGCAATTTTAAATCTGGAATATCTTCGAAAATATTCATTTAAATCTTGTGCTGTAAAGGACCATATAGATCTATATTAAATCAACAATGTATTTAAGCTATTTAATTGGATAAGGATTAATGCTGTATTGGTTAAAATCGCTTCAAAATTTGCCATTATTTGTCGTAAAAAGTAAATGACAAAAAAATGTTATTGTGGGATATCCATGAGAGATAGACATATACCATCGCAGAGTTTTCTGTAGACCTTTTCAATGTGTACAAATAATTAGTACATTATTTTGATAAATCTCGTAGGGTTCAGCCTGCGTTTGCAATGTAAGCGGAAAAAAATATGATAATTAACGACATCACATTAGAAACCTAAAAAATAACAGTATTTCTCCACTATTTAATGGATGTTATTATACATATAAACCTTCCTCTTGAATCACTCTATCTATTGAAAAAAACCGCATCAAAATCCGGTGCGTAGTTTTAAAGATTTAAGCATACAGAGGGACATAGGGACAGAGAAAGCGACTTTGTTTTATACTATGTAGTGATTTGTTCCAAATTGAGGATCAAGACTTTTTGCATTTATTGCTGTAATAGAATGAATGGTATTTTGGATTTCCTGCTCATTTGTTGATTCCTCAAAACCAAGAGAGGAATTTTGGTGTTCATAGGACAAATGGTGCAACTTTTAAAAAAGTGTCTTTGTCTTTTGAATCTATCATGATAAGTCTTACAATTGGTTAGACAATATGTAATAACGGTTTTGGCTAATGTTCCGAAACTGAGACAATTGGTATTACTTAATCTTCCATTAAACTGTTAATTTTGATTTTGTTCTATCACCACTCTTCACTAACAATAGGTTTGTGATTGTGCTTTTAACGCTGATGTATTAGAGGACAGCTTCAGTCTACCATACCTTGTTTTATTTTAGTTTATGTGCTTCCTCCTCGTCTAAGCCTTAAGGGGGGGGGGGGGAATTAGCATTATTTTCGTGGCTGGTATCGAGCTGCTTCTCATAGTTTCAGTAATTCACAGACTATTCTTTACAGTTTAGTAAGCTTCAAAGTTGTATCTCAGTGGTTTTTATCCATCATACAACCGAGCCAAAGGTATCACTCTTACCACTACTTAGTACAAAGTATGATTTTAATACCCATATTTTCTCTAGAGCCTTTTTTTGTCGATTCATGTTAGTTATTTTACTTTTGATTGTAAGGGAGAGATTTAGGAAAGCTTGGCATCCAGGGTAGCTATTCTCGTTCTTGAGAGAACGATCATCTTCATGCAAAGTGGGCGTGGTTCTCACGAAAAAGTATGAAACCGTATTCTGGTTATTTTAAGCGATGGTCACATCCATCAAATCTTGAGAGAACTTGTTCTACTAGTCCGAACCAAGAGAACGGCGAGATTTTGAGATAACGATACTGTCATTCCTGTCATTATGCGATATTTTTAGGTTATAAAAGTTCAAGAAAATTCATGATTGTTTTGAAAATTTTATAAAATATTTTAACTCGAACATTTTTGGGTCGTCATGAAGCACCTTGTCGGAGCGCAATAAAGAAATTGGTGAAAAAATTCGAGCTGTTGGGACAAGTTAGTTATGTGAAGAAGAAAACCCGTGCACGTCGCTCAAGAACAGCCGAGAATATTGCTGCTGTAGCCGAAAGTGTTGAAGAAAACCCAGGTTTGTCCATTCCTCGTCGTTCTTTGGAATTAGGGATTCCACAAACGTCATTACACCGTATTTTGCATAAAGATTTGGGTCTTAAGGCTTATAAAGTTCAGTTAACGCAAGAACTCAAGCCGGCCGATCATCAACAACGTCGTGCCTTTGCTGATTGGGTTCTTGAAATGCATGAAAATGATCCGGAATTCCATCGAAAAATCATCTTCAGTGATGAGGCCCATTTCCACCTCGATGGCTTCGTCAACAAACAAAATTGTCGCATCTGGGGCTCGGAAAACCCAAGAGTTATTGTTGAAAAGCCTCTCTATCCTGAACGTGTGACTGTTTGGTGCGGTTTATGGTCCGGCGGGGTCATTGGACCTTACTTTTTCGAAAATGAGGCTGGAGCAACAGTTACGGTGAATGGATTGCGCTATCGAGAGATGATTAATGATTTTTTATGGCCGGAATTGGATGGTATTTATCTGGACCACGTTTACTTTCAACAAGACGGCGCTACGTGCCACACAAGCAACGAAACCATTGATCTTTTACGGGAAAAGTTTCCGGGCCGTGTTATCTCTCGAAGAGGTGATCACAATTGGCCACCGAGATCTTGTGATGTGACACCTTGCGATTTCTTCCTTTGGGGCCACGTGAAAGACAAGGTCTACGCCAACAGCCCAGCGTCGATTCAAGACCTCAAAGATGGAATTCGTGAGGCTATCGAGGACATAGGGCAGCCACTTTGCGATTTGGTTATGGAAAATTTCATGAAAAGGATATGGTCCTGTAGGCATGGTCGTGGTGGTCATTTGGCTGATGTTATTTTCCATCATTAACGGCATACCTTCCTCTTTATAATGTAATAAATATCCGATCATTTATCTTAAAAAATGGCATTTTTCTTTGAATATCAAAATAACACCTCTTATTGGAAAACCCTTTACATATATAAAATGGGTATTGAGGAAGTAATTTTGAACCACGATGGACCTGAGGATGTCAGATTAACCGAAAAGCAAATGGCAAATTATAATCGTCGATTTCTACCACGGTTGTGTCGATGTGGAGATTTAAATGATTCAGAATTCACGAAGCTGTTTAGATAAGTATCTATTATATAAGTATTTGTGGAACTTGGCGGACTCTACTTCATTTAATTTATTTTATTGGTTTGGTAAAGATCGAAGAAGATATCTTGTACTAAAAATAACCCAATTTATAGAATTCTCAGGGCTTGAAAGGAGGTAACATCATATTTGCCAAAAGCCATGGTAATATTTGGTAACTATAAATTTAGCATTTGCAAGAGTAGCAAGTCATTAATGATTTTTTTACTTGGTTGGATTATACATATTTGTAATATATTACCTGCTTTAGTTATTCTTAAAATATTTGGAGAATGTTAAGCTAATATTAATTTTTCTTTTTAGATTTAGGTACCCATATTAATATAATTTTATTAAAATATAAATATTTGTAGGTTCTTGGATTTTTTGCGACTAGCAGCTACCACAAAATTACTGGGTTGAATATATTTCTGGAGTGAGTCGCCCAAGTGTCAGTTGGAGTATTGTAGAAGAAAAACCCAGATGCTTTAAATAGAGACGATGCTATTTCAGAGTGGATCTAATTGCTACAAAATTTAAATGAATTATGAGCTTGTACAATTGGGTAATTTTTTATTAAATTGTAAATTATATACAGCTAGTAGTAATATGTATTTAGTAAACTTAAAATTTAAATGTAATTTGTTTTTTTAGAAAAGAATTAAAACTGGTGTTAAATAGGTAATATGTAAGATAATTTTGAAATATACCGAGATTTTTATAATGTTTTAGGTTTTATACTAAACATAATTTTCCTGGTATTTTACGGTACATTGACGGCACTCATGTTGCAATTACAAGATCAGTAACAGATGACTTAGAATTTGCGATGAGACTTTATAAATCATGAATATAAATGCTAAATTTCTTAGTAGTACCCATGATTCTTATATTTGGAATGAATCTAACATTTCCAATATAATGGAAATGATCTATAGAAGAAACCCAGATTTATTTTCCCTAATTGGAGATTCAGGTAAATTAATTGTAGAGTAAACTGATAATTTGTTATTAATTTAGAATATGTTTAAATATATAAAGGAAAGTGAACCAAGTTTATTTTTTTCAGGATTTCTTGTAAGGTTATAGTCTTTAGAAGATATTTCACAACTGGGAACACCAGAGGGAAGATTTAATAGATATCTGTTCATTATGGAGTACCGTTGAAAGATGTTGTGGTGCCTTGAAGAATAAATTTAGATGTTTTCAAAGATAGATAATAATTTTTTAATATGGGAATATATATATTTCAAGCATGCAGAATGTATTTTATTGATGAAATAAATTTTTACATTTTTTTCATTTTGTTTTTTTACTTTGTATATTCATTCCCTGATATTTATGAGGAGTATAAAAAATAGCATTTTTACAAAAATAAGGGAAATCTTTCTTTTACCAACCCAGTAGAAAATAAACTAAATTCCTATTTTAGGAAATAAAAATGTTAATTTTATTTCGCATGATATCCTTTACATCTTTGTAGGTGATACTAATTTCACGCATAACGGCCATTTTACCAGTAAAATATTTCGATTTGTTTTTTTACATATTTATTTTTTTCTCTATAAAACTCGCTTTCTAATTCTTTTCTCTCATTAAGAATATTAAATAGGTTAAAAATACTAATTATTATATTTTATTTTAAATTCGAACATTTGCTTGCTAAGTAGGGTTATGTCCATATTCACATGCTTTTTTTAGGGTTAAATGCACAATTTATATGGTTACATACACTATTGACGTTTGGCAACATAGCTTACTAGATTTTGTTTCTGATCTCCCATCACATCCTACGAGAATACGGTAATATACGACCGAGAGAATAACCGTAACCCTATTCTTTCAAGAGAATGATCACTTCCTATGAAGAACCAGAATAGCTACCCAGAAGTAATCGTCGGTGTCGACTTCCAGGTTCATCTGCAGTGGTACCTTTACCTCGTGTTGTGGAACTTAACATCTCACCACCGCTTTCCGGCAAAACTAGACTTAAATAGAGGTCCAAGTTTGTGGAAAGTACAAGAAGGATGTCTGGGAAAGATACCGGTGGATTTCACTGATGAGTCCACCACCGGTATCGAGACGAAATATCTGGGTACCTATTCTCGTTCTTGAGAGAACGAGCACTTGGTGGAAAATGGGCGTGGTTCTCACGAAAAAGTAAGAAACCGTATTCGGAATACGAATTCGTACTTTTTCGTGAGAACCACGCCCACACTCCATCAAGATGATCGTTCTCTCAAGAACGAGAATAGGTACCCTGTACATTTTAGGTGGTAGCAAACTAGATTGTGATTATATGTCTTTAACACCAGAGACATGATTGCAACACTCGTTAAGCTTCCTTCAGGAGGTACTTTAAGGTTTTCTTTAGCCCACCACTTCTCCATGATAGTCATAGTTCCCTCCATGACCTCCGATAATATTTTGCTAACCTTCCCAACGATACGTATAACTAGATCATCAATATGCTCCTGAGGGACTTTGGGACGTTAGTCACTTCTTTTTTAACCGATTTTAAAAATAAGAGAAAGTTCTTAGTCCAGCCAAAACAGACAAAAAATGGTGATTTCGCAAACAGTTTCATAGAGTTGAAAATTTATATAGGTCTTAAATACACTATTATAAATAAAATATTAAAAGTTCTCTTCGATCCTACATTTTTTTGTCAATATTCTACAAAATTCTATAAAAATTGGTACTATACTTTTTCTCCTACAAATCACTTTTTTAAATCTATTTTGACCGGACTAGTAGGTTTATTTAAGCTGGTTAAAAACTGAAAAAAATTGTTATGGACTAATTTTATCGCGTTTCTGTTATTTTTACCAACTATACGAAGACACAACCAAGAAATGGGGCATAAATCAAAAGCTATTTGAACACTATAAATACGAAATGCGAAAAATACCAGTCATAAAATTAATTAAGGAGGAATTCCCTCAATTACTGCGGCGCCGACTTCAAAAAAGAGCTAAGTAAATAATAAATCAGCAATTAAATTAACTGGAACTGCTGGCCGGTTGATTTGAACCAGTGCTATAAAACTGAACACACGCACACATAAACTGAGTCAGTGCAATATTTTTTATAGTAAAGTTGAAATTTAATTTTAAAAAATTATTAACAAAATTTTGACTAAGTAAACCAAGAAAATAAGAGTTTAAAGTTCACAATACCGAGATGAGAAAAGGATTTAACTCAGTTCAGATATTTATTACAGCATTACCTTTGGCAGAATGATACTAAGGTGATTTATTTTTCCTGAAAATTGGATTGGCTGTGTTTTGCTGTGCAATATAGAGAAAACATATCTCTCTTTTAAGTTGAGTCTTGCTTGTTTATCGCATCGTCCCGTTTATTTTGTACAGATGAAAATAACGGTAATTTGAGATGGCAATTTTCTATATGGTGTCACTTAAACTTATCTTTTAAATATTAGTTCAAGTTCTAGAGATACGTGATGTCTCGTTATATATTACCAATGTAACCGTAAGAATGCACGTGGTATATTTGTATTGTTATAACAATAGCAGGGTGCGACGTTGCCAAATACACGCTTTTTAAGTTACAGAAATTTTACATGACTTGGCAACACCGCATGGGTGATCTCCAGGGATGACCCCCACATGCGAAGTACTAAATAAGGGAGATATCCATTAAAACCCATGTAAATCGATTTCTATGTTTGCTTTGTACTGAACAGTCCCTATATACAAACAAATTAAAAACGCCACTGTCGCGAACATTATGGAATTGAATCGAAAATTCTCGAGAAGGGGGGGGGGGACTAGAGGCTGCAAGATAGCTATATTTTTCTTTTGTTGGAAGCGATTTGAGTTACAGATTTGTATTGTGGGGTTGTTGCAGCCAATTCCGTTTTTATTTTACAAAAAAGAGCAATTAGGTGTATTTCACCTAAAACCCCTTGAGAGCCTTGTAGGATATTATTCAAGGATTTAAAAATATTGATACTATGCTGTTTGTATATATTATAATCAACTTGTTTAATATATAAAAAATTCAGAAGGCATCTTATTAACATTTGTTCTAGTAAACCCTATAATACCTCCCAGCCATTTCAACTAAAATTCTGCGCTGAACCAGAACACAACCAGTGACATGAGCACGAATTATTACCCCTTAACAATTTATAGTTTAAATACTAAAGAGAAGTTGCGACAAAGAAAAAAAAATTAGGAAAATATATGGTTAAGTCATCCTGACTTACTTTCTATGAGTTCTTTTTTAAAAAAAAAACAAAAGAAACGTGATTTTCTAAATCAAAACAATGATTTTTGATTTTTTAAAAAATCCGAACCCAAATCTGCAATCATTATTAAATTAACTGCAATATCTCGAAAGCATTTTTGGATAGACCTTAAATATATATGCATATCCCTCCGACCCTTATCTCCGATATCCTGATACGATACTGATTTAACAAAATACACACACCTAACATTCCACTGAATAATGTAAAATTCGGGACGCAGCATTACTTTGCTTTTCCCTGAATTCAAAATTAGTTTGTAACTCTGTTGTTAATTCTGAATTCTATGGAAGAGCTGCTGCAGTCGCTACAGACAATACGAAATTCCTACTGAGCCAGAGACAATATAGAGTATTAAAATCACTTCTTACATGTTCTTAAAGCTTATATTTGTATATATCTGAAATATTTGTGTCCCAAAACAATGGGGTTAAAAGCAGGGCGTCAAAAAGTTTCAGAAACTACGTGGTTTGAATATTTTCTTCATTTATAATAAATTCATTATCTACGCCAATCAAAAACACAAACAAATTTAAAGGCATTATATATATATATATATATATATATATATATATATATATATATATATATATATATATATATATGGTAGAATAGATATTAGTTAATAATATGTAAGAATTTGTATATGAATCAGGTTTTAAAAGGACATAAAATGCCTATAATTGTGTAAGCACATGATAAAATGTATAAAAATTAGAGTGAAAGGTTGGACATTAGTGCCTTTAAATTAACAATATTAAACATATTTCTCTCCAAAAGACATACAACAAATAAACTAATAAATAATAGATACTTTTAATAAAGTGTAAAGTGTTATTGATCAGGGACAGTGACTAAAAAAGGAATTTTGAAACAATATAGTGAAATCCACAAAGAAAAAAATCTTGAACACCCATTTTAAAACTAGTGAGGGTAAAGATAATATTAGTGAGAATAAAGGTAAACTTATAATCATTTAGTGACGTATAGACACTATTTATCAATAAATACTAATAATCTATTAGTTTTAACTTATTCCAACAACAATATTTATAAGAACTATGTTAAAAATATGGTAAATCTGTCAGAATAGTATAAAAAAATGTAGATTATAAGTTAATTTTAACAAGAAACTAGAATAAAATAGTACCTAATTGTAGGTAAAACATTGTTAAAGATGATTATAATATTAATAAAACTAGAATTAACAATTTCAGCAAGTTATAATTAAAATTTAAATGTATATGTAATTTTTTTTTAGATATAATCAAATTTTATTTATCAATTTTATGTGCTAAATAATAACCAAAAGTAAAGTGTAGATATATCAAAATGTCAGGAAAAGTCCAAAATTTACATAAATCATAATTTATGTTCATCAAATATAAAATTTAGTTCATAATATCAATAAAATATCACCATTTTATCATGAATTCACAATTAGGAATCCATTTTGGTTTTGTGTTTCAAAGCTTAAAATTCCATCTAGTTGCCATTTCACGTTAGATGGCCAACCAATCAGAAAAACATTAAAACAAAAATGTATACTATGTCACCGCAGACTATAAAAGCCAAAATTCATTTTTTTAAAGAAGTGCAGGTCCAACAGTTGTACAGTAAATATCGTTAGTCTTTGTTCGTAAAAAGTAACATAACCTCAAAATTTTCATTTGTTATTTTAAAAAATAAAAGAGGGAGTGGCTATTAATCGGTTGTAGTGTAAAAATCGCTAGTCTTTTTCATTAACAGTACCATAAGTTCAAAACTTTCATTTGTTATTTTATTAAAAAAAAATTTAGAGGAAAACAATGCGGATTAATTTGTGGTAGAGTTAACATTGCTGGTCTCATTCATTAAAATTTTTAAAAAGGGTGAAACATAGAGCGTGGATAAAAATTTTCTGGCGATTGAAAGACAATTGTAAAGGAAGGAAAAGAAGTTTACTAAATTAATAAATAAATTAAGCAGTTGTGAAAACTTTTTAAAAGTTACAATAGTTGGCAAAAGAGAAAGGATTCTTAAGTTTTTTTTTTAAAGAAGAAATCTAAAACGTGGATATAAAAAAATTCTGGAGATTAAAAGGTATTTATTTAATATGTAAGAAATAGAAATTTTAGACTTGTCTGAAAATAATTTGATAAAATAAATATATACTAACCTTATTCTGAATATTTATAGTTAATAATAAAATAAATTGTTTAATTTGCACTGTAACAATATCATTTTTAATAATAACGGCACACAAAAATTTATTTTTAGATTGTTTAAAATAAAATTACATATATTAAGACACTGGTAATTTTTAACCGTTCGGACATTTATACAATACTAGCGACCCGCCCCGGCTTCGCACGGGTGCAATGCTGATACTAAATACACTACAGAAAAACTGTGACTATTTATTTTATTTTTACAACAATTATTACATCGGTCTCCGACGCGCTATTTATAGGCACGCTGCCGCCGCCCCGGTCGGCCAGTACCGCCGCAAGCGCTACTTCCCGCAATTTTAAATCTGTAATATCTTCGAAAATATTCATTTAAATCTTGTGCTGTAAAGGACCATATAGATCTATATTAAATCAACAATGTATTTAAGCTATTTAATTGGATAAGGATTAATGCTGTATTGGTTAAAATCGCTTCAAAATTTGCCATTATTTGTCGTAAAAAGTAAATGACAAAAAAATGTTATTGTGGGATATCCATGAGAGATAGACATATACCATCGCGGAGTTTTCTGTAGACCTTTTCAATGTGTACAAATAATTAGTACATTATTTTGATAAATCTCGTAGGGTTCAGCCTGCGTTTGCAATGTAAGCGGAAAAAAATATGATAATTAACGACATCACATTAGAAACCTCAAAAATAACAGTATTTCTCCACTGTTTAATGGATGTTATTATACATATAAACCTTCCTCTTGAATCACTCTATCTATTGAAAAAAACCGCATCAAAATCCGGTGCGTAGTTTTAAAGATTTAAGCATACAAAGGGACATAGGGACAGAGAAAGCGACTTTGTTTTATACTATGTAGTGATTGCCAGATTTAATAATTTTAAATCCAATAAAAGAAAACAGTGAACATTAAATAATATTGATAATTTTAATTAGGAATAAGTAAGGTGATTTATAAATTTTACATAAAACTGCACCCACTGACAGAATTGTATTATTTTAATAAAATTTGTACTTGTGTTTATGAATCATTGGTTTAACTTTTTCTAATAATAATAATAATTTCATCTGAATAAATAAATAATTTAGTTAATTTTTTTTAACGGGCACATTGCGCAGTCGCGAATAAACGACTAATTATAGCAATATATATATATATATATATATATATATATATATATATATATATATATATATATATAATGAAATGACTCGTTGAACATTTGACAAAGCAAGTGTATTAAACAATAAATAAAAGGAAAATTCAAGTCTCCAAGAAAATGCATTTTCTCTATCCAATTTTCGCGAACAATAAATATGTAATCTTATTGTTTCATTTTGTCAACAGTGTAGTTGTAATAAACATTCGAGATAAAAGAAATCCTCGCCTGAACTCTATTGTGCTGTGTAACTTATCTTACGATATTTCCTAGAAATACATGATTTTAAAGAGAAAATTCAATATCCTTTGGTGAGCTGACATATCTCGTTTTTACATGCTCATTTACTTTCTTCTTATATTACAAGATTCGCATTCTTTATCAAATTGCTCCTTTTTCTAATTTTCTTGAATACTCACTCGCTATCTTTTATTTTTATAGTTCTAACTATAATTAGCAGTTTTTTAATTGAAACCTTGACATTTATGAATATATGGCGTTACATAAAGAACAAAGCTTTTACGGCTTTGTTCAAGTCGAAAATCATGGTTCTTGAGTTTAGATCGTGTTAAATTGGAATTATTATTTGACTTTTGGTCTACGATTGCACTACACCTACGCCCAAGCAGAAATAATTCGTCAACAAATCACTATGAAGTAAAAAAATTAAATTCGAAGGACTTTTGAGCAACAATATACCAGCAAGCGCACCAATGAACACAGTTGTCAATTTTTCAAGTATACAACTTACCGAAGCAGAGAAAACTATCTCATCCAAAGAACAAAACTTCGTCATCCCTCCAAGGCGCATACCAGCGGAAGAAATAATTTCTAGTGTCGAAGCTTTCATTAGAAAATTACCCCCAGAACATGCAGATAAGATTCGATACAAAACAGCGATGATCATAAAATACTTACAACCTCCTAAATCAAATATTACCTCAGCAGAAATGAAGGCTAATTAAAAACTGAACGAGAACAACACCATCTTAGTTCTCCCAGATGACAAAGGAAATGCAACTGTTGTTATGGGTATGGACAAATATACTGAAAAAATAAACCAGCTCTTGGACGACAATACTTACAAAGTCATTCGGACGCATCCAACAAACAAAATTGAAAGAAACCTCACATCTCAAATTAATGCCTCCAGCCTCACTCCAAAAGAAAAGAAAGCCGTTAAACCAAGCAGCTCCAAGATTCCACGCCTCTACGGATTGCCTAAAATACATAAAGAAAATGTACTTCTACGTCCAATCGTCAGCACAATAGACTCAACAAGCTACAAAATAGGTAAATATTTGGCCAAACTTTTACATTCCTTTACAGGAAAAATCAAATTCTTTGTTAAAAACTTTGGACGCCACCTTACTAGAATTAATTAAAGCATGTCTGATTTCCACTTATTTTACTTTTCAAGAAACTTTCTACGATATATAAGAAAAAGGTAACTTCTCAAAAAAATTAACGACAAGAAGATGTGGGTCAAATAAAACTCAATAAGTGTCAATAATAATTCTACTCTTTATTTACTGATAAAGGGTGCACTTGTTGAAGTCCTTATGGGTGGTTCTAGGCTTTCTTGTGCCCAGAGGGTGGATCTGGACTGTTCTTATGCTCAGAGGGTGGACCTGGGTATCCCGAAGAGTGGACCCCGATCTTCTAGGATCAGACTGATTCCTTTGTTGACCCATACAAACTGCCCAAAATCCCTGTCTCAAGGTTTATCCCGATAAAAAAAACCATAACTGCCAACCTGGCAAAAGTTACGGTATACATAAAAACTCAACAAAATTACCGGGATAATTTTCGACTTTCCATCTCAGAATCCCAAAAATTTGACGACTAAAAATTGAGATGAAAGTCTGCAGCTGCTTCGGCCGAATCAAGTCAGGAAAAAAGTGAAAAATAAAGGCAAAACGACCTCCATTTATAACCATGGCCCTGCTTGCGCACTAATCGACTTCCGTTAGGCGCGTTCAATTACCACGCGTGAAAGAAATGACAGCTCAAAAAGAAAGATACCGGGAAACAACAGTTGGCTAAAATGCATTTATTAGTTAAGTCAATTCGTTAATCATTATTATTTTCCACCTAAAACAAGAATAATAAATCTAATAAGTATCTCAGTAGTTATTTTTAAATTCAAGAAATATAAATTAATACATCAATAGAAATTTCCTAATTTCTGCAACCCAATATACATACATTCCCATTAAATGTAAATATAAATGGCCGGAAAAAAAAAACAAGATCGATCTGAATACAAAAAAACGGAGCAACAAGTTTGATACTGATGAAAAAATACCTAAGCACAGTGTAGTGAAATACCAAAGTAGGACAAAATAATGGCAAATAAAATTAATCGAAACTGTACTTAATGAAATGCTTTCCTTCAAAGAATCTCTGGGAAATACTCAAGGAAAATGATACTGTGTTGACCATAACGACAGTAGTTAGAAATAAGGTTAAATTAAATAAATTAGACATAGTGAGCTAGTGAGGGCAAAATTGAACCGTGGAACTCGTGGAATTCGATGGTAACACTGGATCACGGTTCGTTGAGTACCAGTCGGGTATAAATACCGGGCTGTTGCCCCTTAATAGTCATTCAGTGTTCTAATCTCGCGTAGTAAAGATATATACAAATACTTGGGATATGAAATCGCTATTAGGCGAGATAATCAGACGCACGAAATCCAGCGAAGAATGGGTTTATCGTGGGCGGTATTCAGTAGACTCAGATATATATTGAGATCTGATCTTCCTATATGCTTGAAAAGAAAGGTCTTTAACCAGTGTCTCTTGCTTGTTCTCACGTATGGACTTGAGACACTTACTTTGACAAAAAAGAACATTAACAGAATACATGTCATGCAACGAAAAATGGAATGGTCAGTGTTGGGAGTCACTCTTAGGGATAGAATACCCAATCACATCATAAGAAACCGAACAGGAGTAAGAGACGCGGTGAAATGTATGTACATCTTAAATGGAACTGGGCAGGACATGTGACTAGGATGACTGATGGCCGGTGGACAAAGAAACTTGTGGAATAGAGGCCTATAGAAGTAGAGGACGACCTCCTAGTCGGTAGACAGATCACATAAAAAGAGTGGCTGGAAATTGGATACAAGTGGCACAAAATAGAGATGGCTGGAATTAAGGGAGGCTTTCGTTCGGCAGTGGACAGGATCAGCTAAATGATGATGATGACATGGCGGTAACAAAAATCTCATGTTTTATTCCTGGAACTGGGTTTTTGTAGCCGATGAATAGAAATGACTCCAGCAAAATGTTTTATATATGTTTTAAGCCCCTAATTACGAATATCAACGTAATTTATTATAAACAAAAAAACTGTAAGTAATTTTAAAATATTGTTTTTTTTTCAACTATTATAAAGTAGGAATTTGTATAATGCAAGCAAACTATAATATTCTAAATATTCACATTGTAACAAATTATTATTTGACATATTTTTGTGGTTTATTATTTTTTTATCTTCTAAAAGAAAAATAAGTAACAATTTCCGGCGGAAACAAAGAAAACTTGATAAAGTGACCTTTACTAAACATTTTCGTTTCCGTTATTTACGCACCGCCTTATAGACCCATGTTGACATCGGAAGAATGTCGTCGTGTCTACCGTTTCGACTGACGGACATGTACGGTGACTTTATTAACGTCGGCTACTAGGACGGTGCGGTAGCATTCACGACGAATATCGGGTTGATATCGAAGCTTTGAGAAAGATATTGGTTAAGAAAGGAAATATTTGCACGGATGGGGCAAAATTTCAATTGTTTTTCTTTTGAAAAAAATAAAATGCCATTTTTTTACCCCCTATTACGAGGTAGTAGAACACAATTCTGACTTCAGTTTTTCAAAATTTTTCTTCAATTTTGTGGAAAACAGAGAAAATTACTTTTCACTTTGGGTTCATTTCTTTTTCACTAAATCATTAAAACTTTGTTATAACCATAAATTCCACACTGATAGAAGTCTCTGTGTTATATAGAAATTAAATGCACGTTTTTCATCGAAAAAATCAATAAAATTTGCAATAAAACAAATCAAAAGAAATATTAAAACGGCTTCCGCCATTAAAATAATAGCTTGCATAGGTCACATTAAGAAGGCGTGCTTGTTACTGTAGGCGCTGTTGCCAGATTACAAATATGATTTCTTTGAAATTTCCATATATTTTTTCTTACAACATGTTTGTAATGTATCAAAAAGGGTAAAATTAATTTTAACCACATACAATTTTTGGTTAGTTTATTTTGTTTAGTTCTGGTTAGTACAGGTTTAGCTTGGTTTCGTTTAGTCTGAAAAACTCAAAACTAACCTGAACTAACCTAAACTGATGATCTTTCCCAGTATGCTTTTTTGTCCCTCCTTCATTTGGTCTCTGTTGAACGATAAAATTTTTAATTAGCAAATCTAGGTCAGTTTCAGTTTTTCAAACTAACCAAAACCAAGCTAAACATATACTAACCAGAACTAACCAACAATTTTGGGTGGTTAGTTTTGTTTTGATTTGTTCTTGATAATTTTCTTGATTTTTCCGATAAAAAGGTACACACTAAGAGAAGCATCTGTATATAAAAAAATTCATAAATTTTCACTTTTTTTATCGGAAAAATCAAGAAAATTACCAAAACCAAATCAAAACAAACAGAAATAAAATGGCACCGACCAGAAGAATTTGTATTATATAAAAATTTATAAATTTGCTCTTTTTTTTTCCGAAGAAATCAAAAAAAAATTATCAAAAACAAATGAAAACAAACAAAACCAAAATGGCACCCACCTCTAGATTTACTCTAATTCGAATTATTACCTTAACCAAAACCAACCAAAAATTTTGATTGGTTAATATTATTTTTACCCAGAAACTGTATTAAACATTAAACAAATTGTGTATGTTGTTGACTGAGAAGGACAAATTTCATAGTTTATCTCACGAAAATTTTTTACATCTGGCAACGTTGCGTAGATAGTTTGACGATTGATGATGTTTCCGAGACATATTTTTGATCTTTCGTTGAAAATTAAAGTTCTTCTAAATTGGCTTGTCAAAATTTGTGTAAAAATAATTGAAATATAATACATTTAATTAGTTCCATTGAAAATAAATACGTAAGTTCGGTATTTTAACTGAAATAAAAGTGCTTTGTGAAGTGACGCTTCTTTTTTTGATTTTTCCGGGAAAGTGAGGAAAAATAGTGAAAAATCAAGGTCAGAATCGTGTTCTACGACCTTGAAATTTTGTCCTAGTTTTTTTACTCCTTACGAATTTTTACAGCATTTTTTAACAATAGTTCAAAAAAAAATCCATCTATGCAGCCAGTCCGCTCCCGCTCCTTCTTTAACAATCCAGCACCTTCTATGATTTCCTCGACCCGGTCTCCATTTAACGCAAAGCATTTTATTGTGGGTCCCTTTATTGGATTTTATTTACGGGCAAACAGCTTATCACAACCGATACAAAAATGATGAAAACGACCGAAAACCGAATCTATTCGCTTTATTTCTCTCGTTTTAAAGTGTTTTGTCGACGACGGGGCGGATTTTTAACGTTTTGTATCATGAAAACTTATTTATACATCAATATAACTCTTTTGATGTGTTTTTTAGGGTATGAAATAGTCAAAATATACATTCACGTAGACGTTTCTGCGAATGATACATCTTCAGTTTTTCACTGACTTTCCATCGTTTTTGAATGAATTAATTTTTTCTTACTCCATTCAAAAAACGCCACGCGTCGAAAAAAAAATGCCTTTTAGCAGTTATTCCATGGCATCGGTAATCTTCCAGCCTCCCGGGTATATTTAGCGTTATTGTTAGGGTAAATTCGAAAGATTTATTACGAACGTCTAAACATCAGCCCTAAGATAAATATTGGCCATAACCAAAACTTATTTTCATCTTTAACCCGACCATATAAAAAGCAATATTTTTACCCTTTATACAAAGGGCAGCTATCTCATTTTATTCATCTAAAGGAGATATATTTTAGATGTTTGCCCTTTAGATGAACTCGAGATAATATACCTTTTGAAAGTATACGGGGTGATAGTGTTTGAGAGTGTAAATTGAGTTCAAATATAACGACTAGTAATAAACCTGAAGTAGAAATATTTTTAGAAGATTCCCTACAACAGCAATTTTCAATCTTTCTCTTTTTGCGAACTCTTTCTAAAAGAGTACAATATAATATATATATATTGTTTAAAATAGTCAATGAACTTATTGATAGCTCTGAACTTTTGTAGTTAGTAAATTTTCATATTCCTAACCGTGTTACTCGCCAAAATATTTTATTTTGTCTAGAATTTTATCAAACCAATTATGGTAGAAATAGTACTATTTCTAGATAGTGCAGAGCTGCTAATACTTTCCGCAAGGATTTGGACTTTTTTGGGATAAGTTTTCCGGTCTTCAAAAAACGGATTGGCAATTAAAACTGATTAGACTTATGTGTGAAGTAGGACAATCAGACATTAATTTTATTATATTGGGCTGAATGATGCACCTTTGTATTATTTCTATATTTAAAAAAAAATTAAAAAAATATATATGTCTATGTAATCATTTTTACTTTTTTTTTATGTACTTTTATGATTATTATACGCGATAAACTTTATATTCTATGTTCATTGTAATAGTTTTATTTCGTAAATAAAGCATGTGATTTACAAGCCAGACGGCTTCGCACTCCCTCCAGGGAATATTCACTCATACCAGGTACACAAAGGTACCAAAATATGAAGCTCTGTGGGAACCCTTTCCATGATATCGGGTCCTAGGTGACGTGGTCCGCTGTACTTCCCATGAACTTTCGGACGGTTCGCGCGGTTGCTAGGAGAGTTGCTTTCTGCATCGGTTTATACAGATGCTCACTAAGGCCCAGTCCCTTGATGTTCTGTAGGAGGTTCTTCGGTATCATGGTTGTTGACAGTATTATGGGAATCGTTTGGACGCTGTTCATTGCCCATTGTCTTCGGATTTGCACCTCCAGATCTCTGTATTTGGCGATCTTCTCGTTGTATTTTGGTCTTAGGTTGTTGTTGGTAGCTACAGCAATGTCGATTAGTGTAGTTCGCCTAGAAATTTTTTCTATTAATATAATGTCTGGTCTATTATGAGCTACTGTTTGATCCGTCAGAACCGTTCGGTCCCAATATAACTTGAACTGGTTGTTCTCAAGAATAGACTCCGGATTGTACTTGTAATAAGGCACTTTTCCTACTTGTAATAGGTTTAACTTTTCTGCTAACTCTTGGTGGAGTATTTTAGCGGCTGAGTCGTGTCTTTCCTTATACTCGGTTGCGGCAAACGCTTGACATCGTCCAGTTATGTGCTGAATTGTCTCCGATGGTCGACAGCCATATCTGCATTGGTCATTTTCTATTGAGGGATCTCTAATGATGAACTTCCGATAGTTTTTCGTCGGAATAACTTGATCTTGGATAGCTAAGAAGAAGCCCTCCGTTTCCGGAAACATCTGTCCTGAAATCAACCAGTAGTTCGACGCTGAGTTGTCGACATTGTCCTGATTGACCTCATTTGGATGCCGTCCATGAAGTGGCTTCTGAAGCCAGGTTTGTAACTTCTCTTGGTCTGTTCGGGGGTGAGAATCTTGTTCCCTCAACTGTAGCGGCGTTGAAACGTCTGCCTCTCATATTGCTCGATGTAGTGTGGAAGAGTCCGCCAACCTGTGGAAATATGAACGTAAGTTTATTATTTGTTGGTCCAGCTGCTTACCAATATCCACCAATCCTCTTCCTCCTTGGTGTCTTGGAAGCATTGTGCGTTCAATAGCACCCCGAGGGTGATGTTTTTGTGCTTTTGTTAGGAGTGTCCTTATTTTTCTTTGCATGTTTTGGATGTCTGTCCTGCTCCACTTTACAATTCCAAAAGAGTAGCTCAGCGTAGAGCAAGCATACGTGTTGAGCGCCTTAAACAAATTTCTACTATTTAAATTAGTTCGTAATACCCGCCTTACCCTCCTGACAAATTCGGCTGTCAATTCGGCCTTCATAGTGCCATGGTCAATTCTTTTAGCCTGTTTCTTACCTAGGTATTTGTATGCTTGTTTTGCTTCCGTTGCAGCTATAATTTCATCGTTCTGCATGTTAAATTCTCCTGGTTGTCTCTTTCCTTTAACGATGTTCAAAATACGGCACTTGTCAAGTCCAAATTGCATTCCGATATCCCCGGAGAACTGCTCCACAATTTTAAGCTTTTGTTCCAGCTGATTTCTGGTAGCAGCCGTCAGTTTAAGATCATCCATCTATAGAAAATTATTATTACCTCTTCGTTGTTATTTCTAACACTAAAGCCGTATCTGGTGGAGTTCAAACGGCGTGATAGTGGTATTGCAAGGCAGAACCACAATGGGCTAAGTGAATTGCCCTAAAATATTTTCTTTCGTATTGGAATTGTGGTAGTTTCGATGATGTCGCTGGATGGCATTTGCAATTGGAACAAAGTTCTCCAGGTAGACATGATGCATTCTAAAAAGGAAACAAAATTATTATCGACCCTATACATTCTCAATATAGTTTTGAGCCACTCATGTGGCACTGAGTCGAAGGCCTTCTTATAATCGACGTAGGCAGCAAACAGATTTCTTCAGTTGGTACAGGCTAGGTTACATATGACAGAGTCAACAATTAATTGTTGCTTACATCCCATTGCTTCCCTCGTGCATCCTTTCTATTGAGTTGCAATGATGTTATTTTGCTTATAATGTGCATAAATGCGTTGGGTCAAGCAGGATGTGTGATTGGCCTATATTTAGTTGGGTTATGTGTGTTGTAATACCTTCTGTCAAGAACAACAATATTTTTACTGGGTTAAGAAAAACATCATTAATAAGATTAGCCAGCTGATCGTGCAGACACGAGAATTTCTTGAACCAGTAGTTCTGGATCCCATCAAGACTTGGAGCTTTCCAGTGCTGATATTCCTTAATTATTCTTGAAATTTCCTCGGTAGTAAATGACTCAAACTGCATCTGGCCGTAGTCTTGGTAGATTTGGTGTTCTTCATTGATTCAGCTGACTGCGATGTTACAATTGGCGGGTGTGGAAAGTTGGTTTCTCCAGAACTCTTCTACCAGCTCTCTATTGGGATGTCTATTATCTGCCATATTACGTGGAGAGTTTAGCTTACGATGGAAAATCTTTTTTGATCGTTGGAACGCATTGTCACAAATTGCTTCGCACTCCCTTGTCTCATACCAGGTATACAAAGATACCAAAAGTATGAAGCTGTGTGGGTACCCTTCACCGGGTCCCAGGTGACGTAGTTTGCTGCATTTTCGACAGATTTTCGGATGGTCCGCGCGGTTGCAAGGGGGGACCCCTAAGGATTGGCGAATTATCGCTTGGGAAACGATAACCTACAGCATACTGAAACGTATATAAAATATTCTACTCCTATATATTCTCTTATAACTGCTTATTCCTATCAAATTGAAGCATTTTTCAAGAGTCTGTAAAATACATTTTTGTTATTAATTTGTAAAACAAATTAAACTTATTCAATATTTTATTAAGTTTTGATAATTTACACGATTTTTTTCAAATACGACCAATATTGACTCCATTAGTCCACTAGTAATGATGCCTACCATTATTTAATTAAAGTGATACTGATATATTAACCATTCCAAATCAAGTAAGCTAATTTAAATTTATCTGCTGCCTCAGTGATAATAAATACACGTAAACATAAAATCAAATTTCCTGCAGGTGGGAAAATGTTCTTATAATAGTGCAAGGGGTAAATATGAACGTTTCACTAAAAAAATTTCCCATTATTTCATAAAATTGGGTCTCGCGGAGACCCTAAATATGCAAAAAGTGTTTAAAATGAAAAATGACCCGAAAAATGTGACAAAATGCTTCAAGTTCTCCGAACATATGTAAATTTTTAGCCCGAGGGTGAATAAGTTTAGTCTAAGAAATTTATTTTCGGTAGTATAACGTCCTTTTTTCTTCTCGGGGAAAACTTATACGGTTTTCTCGATAATAAGAGCGTAAAAAGGTATGAAAACAACTTTTTTTTCAACTTTTAACAGTCTTATTTTACCCTTGGACCCCGTTTAATCGAGGCGTTGAACGTTCTTTTTTGCAGTCTATTTTAAAAAATTTTATTATATATAAATGGTAGTCTATTTCCGTACATTTTAAATCCGCAAACGTACAAAGAGCAATAATAACATTTTTGTTTTAGCTATTGAATAGGCACGTAGCGTGTACGTCGTCGGTAAAATTTACACCAGACTGAATTTTCCCGAAATCAGCATAAAAAAGAAGAAATAAAAAGATAAAGAAATAAAGTTATATCCGATGTAAAAATTGTAACAACGGTTCGAAATCGCGCAATGGCGAGAAATAGGCAATCCCGAAAATTTCGATTTCGCAGTGGAAAGCTGACAATGGCAGTAAATGTGGGAAAACGACGACTGGTTTGATATTGGATAGAGAGGCAGGACAGAGTAAGGGAAAAGTAGAGTCCCTTTGGATCTGAAAAATTTATCTGAAATGCAATGAAAAATATCTTGCTAATGTATACAAAAATTATCTATCGGAACCTTTTTTTTTAAGTGAAAATGGACTCAATTGAAATTTTAGTTCATAATATATAAAATTTGGGCTAAAAAGTGAAAAAAAAACTAAAAATTTGAAAATTGAACTTTTTGAAGTCGGCGCCACACTAATACCTGAAAAAATATAATTTGTATGAAAAGATTAAAAATATTTTATTTGTAATTGCTTTCTTACCATAATTTGTTAAGGGTGTTTTTTTTATAGAGGTATAGAACTTTTAAATGGAATAAAACAAAGATAAAATTTTTAAATTGACTTGAAATTTACTTTATTCGAAAGATAACCTTCTGGCATTATAATTTAAATATGACTTCTGGCATATGACCGCCACGGCTGGCTCGGACGTAGTCTAATCTGGAGGTCCAATTTTCGATGACTTTTTCCAACATTTGTGGCCGTATATCGGCAATAACGCGGCGAATGTTGTCCTCCAAGTGATCAATCGTTTCGGGCTTATCGGCGTAGACTAGCGACTTCACATATCCCCACAGAAAATAGTGTAGCGGCGTTAAGTCGCACGATCTTGGAGGCCAATTCACGGATCCGAAACGTGAAAATATGCGGTTACTAAACGTTTCCTTCAATAAATCAATTTTGGCACGAGCTGTGTGACATGTTGCGCCATCTTGTTGAAAGCACAGCTCCTGCACATCATGGTTGTTCAATTGATGAACGAAAAAGTCAGTAATCATGGCTCAGCGGTCACCATTGACTGTAACGTTCTCACCAGCATCGTTTTCAAAGAAGTACGGACCAATGATTCCACCAGCCCATAAAGCACACCAAACAATCAGTTTTTCTGGATGTAACGGTGTCTCAACATACACTTGAGGATTATCATCACTCCAAATAAGGCAGTTTTGTTTATTGACGTATCCATTCAAACAAAAGTGAGCTTCATCGCTAAACAAAATTCGCTTATGAAAATCGGGATCAACGGCAATCTTGTTTTGGGCCCATTCACCGAATCTACGCCTTGCTAGGTGATCGTGTGGCTTCAATTCTTGCACGAGTTGGATTTTGTAAGCACGCAAACCAAGATCTTTCCGCAAAATCTTCCATAAAGTGAATGGACACATATCCAATTCCTGTGCACGATGGCGGATAGACTGATTCGGGTTTTCCTCTACGCTACGCTCTACAGCAGCAATGACTTCTTCTGTACGCACTGTACGGCGTCTCTGTGGATGCGTATTATCATTTAGAGTAAACGTGGTGCGAAAACGTTCCATAGTTAATCGAATTAATTGCTCTGATGGACGATTATGTTGACCGTAAAATGGACGTAGTGCGCGATACGTATTTCGAACAGAACCATGAGTCTATTCATGTTGAAATGCCAAACCAAACTAAACATAAATCACTTGACAGCTGATACGACCCCGAAAACCCTCTAATACCAAATCTGAAAAAATGCAAATAAGGTAAAATTTTCAATCCACCATATTGTATCCGCTATACTGAATTTCAAAAAAATTCTTAATCTAATCTAAATCTGAACGTTTCAAAGCCCCCTAGTACCAATTTTGGATGAAGTTCAGAAATTTAAAATTTCTAGACTTATATTCGCTATTTACATCCTTAAAAACGATTCAGTTCTTTCCTTTAAACAAAATCAAAAAATGTGAAATTTTTAGTCCGCTATCTTGGATTTGCCATATTGAATCCTAAAAAAATACTTTAAAATTCATAATTTACACCCTCAAGAGCCCCCTATATCAATTTGAGAGAAAATCGAAAAATGTAAAATTTTTAGGACACCATATTGAATCTGCCAGATTGAGTTTTTCAAAAAATATTTTAAATTCATAATTAACAGTAACAAAAATACCCCAATATTGATTTTAGACAAAATATACATATCAATTTTGGAGAAAATCAAAATTAATTTTTTTGGCCGTCATATTGTCAGCGCCATCTTGGATATTACTGCACCAATTTCATCCAAAAAAATATGAGACCACCGCAGCAACTTTCTGAACATAATGTAAAAAATTTCATTAAAATCGATGCCGCCGTTCCGGAGTAATCGGTGTACATACATAAAAAAAACATACATATTCGACGAATTGAGAACCTCCTTCTTTTAGAAATCGGTTAAAAATAAAAATCTTGTTTAGAAAAGTTAGACTAATTTCTAAGTGCAATGGCGGCAATTTAATCTTGATATTTCTCCAGCCAATTTTCTAGATTAATGTTTCTCAAGGTGGTTCGCGAAAAAAATATTGTAATTGTGGAATTTTAAATTCTACCTTGCAACAGGAAACAAACTTTGTCTATTCCGTGCGCTTTGTGAGGACTTAGGAATCCTTCACGTTTCTTTACCATTTCATGTAAAAGTTATTGATGTATTTAAGACTTCTTTCAATGGGATTAAAGTCTGGTGATCATGCAGGCCATTGCAAAACCCGTATCTTATTTGCCTGAAACTAACCTGAACATATCATGAAGACTCTGGATTGCTTTCCTGCTGAATGATGCTTCAATTCTTACGAAATTGGAAAACCTTTTGGTTTGATTAATTCAGCAGATAAATATTTATTATATGTAAAATAAGCTCTACAAAATTATTCAGCTTCTACTTTTAATAAAAGTTAGATGGCTTTCTTGTGGCAAGATTTTGACTCTCTTGTTTGAATTGAAGTTTGAAGTTCATACATTTTTCCTTGATCATCCACTTCATTTGTCTTCTTATGTATCTGATATTCTTTGGCTTCAAAAACTTGCATATTAAGTCTACATTTTTTCTAAATTAAATGATTTTAATCTGCTTTTACAAGGCCCAGGTATCACCATTTTCAATAGCAGCCATACCAAAGAAGTTAGAGTCAATGTCTGCAAGTGAATGAGTATGAATGTTTTGGTTATCTCTGTACCATTTTATTAGAAAATCAAAGTCATTTTAATGAAAATATTAAAAAGGATATTACACACTATGTCTGAAAAGTTCTCAAACTGAGTCAATAAGAACATATGATGAAATTTATTCACATCAGCCCTCTATAAAAAACCTTTACTCACTTATACACTCGTTGTGAAGTTATTCAAAGGCTCTAGAGAAATCATTTCGTGGAATCACCTCTATCTGCTCCGTACAAGCTCTTTGAATCGCTGAAAGATCGTTGTAAAAGTGGCCTTTCATCTTCATCTTGAGTTTTGGACATAAAAAATAGTCTGCTGGAGTCAAATCAGGTGAATAGTGCGGGTAGACTAAGACGATAATCTGGTTTGGGGCGTAATAACGCTTCAATAATGTTGCGGTGTGCCTAATCTGAACGAATTCGTTGTGAATGAGACCCTTCAAGCCCAAAAATGCGATGAGTATCGTCTTGACGTTCGATTTTTGCTGCTGCACTTTCATTGGTCTTTGAAGCACCTCCATTACGTATATGTTGTAGTGCGAGATACAGCTTGATCACCAAATGCTTGTTGAATCATAAAAAAAGTTTCTACGAAACATCTGTTAAGCCGAACACAAAACTTCTTCTTTGTTCCATCTAGTGAGCTCGTACAAAGTACCATGAACACACAAGACGCAATTGCATACTACTAGAAAATGATGTGACTGACAGCGCTAAAATTTTAAGCACATAATCTTCAGAATTCAGACTACATGCTTCCTTGGTTGAACGAAAGATGGCGCTACTTGTATCGAGTGTAGAAAATTAGTTCGAAAGCTTTTCAAATATACTATGGTGTACTTAACATCTCAAACAATTATTTTCCTAATAAACCTATTATAACTGGATCCATCAATCGGATCCGTAATATTTTTAAAGGAGATATAACTTCGGATACTTCTTTAACTTCACTGGAAAAAGAAAAGCTCATTGTTTTATTTTCTGACAATTCCGTAAAAACTGTTTTTAAAACTCATGATTTTTGGCTCCGCGTAAGAAATGAGTATGCTGTTTTGGCGGAAAACGACATTAAAAATTTTATTGTTCTTTTATATAACATATCTATGCGAGAAAGGTTTTTCAACATACACTTCCCTGAAAGATAAGAACAGAAACAGGTTAAATACAGTACCGGATGTAAGACTCAAACTTTCAGACATAGAACTAAATTTTGATTTTTTTTGAACCACCAAAGAGGAACAAATATCTCATTCAGGGTATTGTTCAAGTTCTGCATTATTGTGCTCATTTTGTATTAATTCTTTTTTGTAGGTTAAGCTATCAATTTAGTTTTTTTTACCATTTACTGTTATTCAATATGAAAAATAAATTTTAATAACCCAATTTTACAGTTTTATTTACGGTTCGTAATGACTATATATAGTACAGTCACTGAAGGTAAAAATAGGTGAATTCTTTGAATCTCCATCGATATTCATGAAAATTTAAGATCAAGCTTATTTTGCCCTTAACTTCAAAAGTGACACGTGCTCGACTTGTGCTTAGGGGTGAAACCCATCCTTTCTGTAAGAAATAAAAAAAAATGCAAATTTAAGCATTCTATCGGTGAAAATCTTATTTGGTTAAATAGAATAAATATTCTCTAACATTCTCAAGCAGGATTTATGATTTCCATCAATTTCTCAACCCTTAGAAACCATCCCTTAAGTCCAAAATCATTGTAAAATTATTTTTAAAATATTAAATAAAATAAAATCGAACATTAACAGTGCATAAAACATTTGTTTACTGCTTATGATATAATTTATTGATATACTGTGAATTTTACACCCTTAAAAACCACCCTTTATCCTGATATCAATGAAAAAAATATTTTTTTGCAGCTTTAATCGCTTTAATTGTGCATTAGGTATTCAAAGTATTCCGTTTTTTTCTCTTCTTCAATCTTAGATATACAGTAATATTATGTGTGTATATATATATATATATATATATATATATATATATATATATATATATATATAATATGAAGCCGCGACGTTAATGCTAATTACAGATATAAAGTGTGTGCTCCTAAAATTTCTCTGGAAAAATGCTATTGTTTTTTTACGATAACTCCGTTATTTTTTATGCTATCGGGTTCATTCAAAAACCATTTTAAAGGTAATTTCAGGGGCTATAAGATCATTTACATCTCCACTTTTTAAAACCCATCATTTCTAAAAGTTAAAGGGTTAAAGGACTCGGGTCACAGGATCCTTGCAATAAAATTTACATTTCTAACGTAGATATTTCGGTTGTTTTTTATCCTAGAGAAATTAAAAAAAAAATTAGAAAAAAACCTAAATTTTTGTTATCAACCATTTTTCACGTATATTTAGTAGTTTTAGAGTTATTATAAAAAAAAAGAAATTTTTTTTAAATCGTACTTTTGTTTTCAAAAATAAGCATTCTAAACCAGATAAAGTTTTTGAGCTCATTGCTTATACTAAAATAAAGTAAATCTTACAGGTATTACTATACATTTCAGTTTTGGTGGAAATGGCATATGTTTTATTTCTCACTTTTTCTTAAATAAATCGAGAGTCCCGTTTTATTTTCATCATAGCTCGCTTAGTTCTAATGCAATAAACTCCATCTTTTTTGAAAGGCATTTTCAAGTACTTTGAAAAGTTTCCTATGGGTATTTTCCGAGAAATGTATTGGTTTCCCGTTATTTAACTTCGAACACTTGGATTCGAGTATTCACCAAAAAAAAAAAGATCCCTTTAACTACCTATAAGTCACTTTGGATTCAACTTACAATATTCATAAATAAACCAATCTGTTTGTTTTCTTATTAGCTTTAATTTTGGCAAGAACAATATTTTTGGAGAAACACATAGTTTTGAAGTTATTTATAAAAAACCGTTTCAAAACATGCATTTTTTTTTCATGAAAAATCAACATTTTTAACTATTAATAACTCAAAAAATATTGACTTATCAAAAAAACTTTATAGAATATATTTTGCTTAGAATTTGTCCTTTTATCGATTACTGGAGTTATTTTTGATATAATAGTTTCCACCTGCGAGAAGGGGTGGCATCCTCCAAGTACTTACCAATTTTCACGCAAATCGATGAAGGTTCAAATTTTTCTGAAGGGAAAGCCTTCAGTGACTGTACTAATAGGAGATTTGCCAATTTATTCCTGTTTTTAGAAGAGATTCTCAAGAAGAAAAAGTTTGGAAACCGCAGCCGTACTGTAACATTTTTTGTGGTATTTAAATAAATTTTTCAGTACGTCCCTGAACGTTCAGAAAAAGAAATCTACCATTACAGCTGTAACCCGATAGGCCCATATAAGTAAATGCGAAGTGGCGTAGCCTCAAAATCGACAGTTAGTCCCGATTTCCCCGCATTTTCGACAATGTAAGATAAAATAAAAACGTTCCATCAATGGTTTGACAAGAATTGATGAAAAATGATAGACCTAACCGAAAAGATGCGCGATATTTAATACCCGGGTTTCAGGCTCCATTAAGGAAAAGAAAAATCGTTCTCGAGGTCCAAGTAAAGTGGAAAATGTATTTTAAAATAAATCTATTTTCTGTGTATTTTAATAAAAGGTTCTTTCCGGAATGATGTACAGCAATGCAGCAGCAAACTTAGGCGACAGGTTTTTTTTTAATAATATATAATTACTGCCTTTATGTATTTTGAATTAAAAAATAAATTTACATACTTTTGAGAACATTTAATATCGATACTCAGAGACAAAGAAAATAGAAAACCTGGTAAAACTTTGTTAAATTCAAAATAATATTTTACACATATGTTTGTTATTTTATGTATATACAGGGTGAGTCAACGATTGGATGAAGTAAGTTTGTGCCTTTTCAGTGAAATTAACAAAGAAACTATATTTATTGTTTGATACAGTTTATTTTTACCCAGATTTTAAAAATATTTAGGACTCTACAGGGTGAGCCAAAAAACTAGTAGAGCATAAAGTTGTATTTTTTTAAATAGAACACCCTATATACGAATCGTATTTTCGATTTAGCTTATAATTTTAAATCTTTTTTATTAAGGGTTTACTATAACAAAACTTTATAGTTTCTGAGATAATCAAGTTTGAAGAAAAAAAGTCACATTTTCAAGCATCAATTCAATCCTAAATAACGTTTTCAATTTTGTGACAAATATATTCAAATTTGGAATTTAGCAAGGCCAAGGACAAGTTAACATAATTTTTACCTAATATTTGCAATAAAAGCTACAGGGTGTTGAACACATCGGCTCAAATTTGAATAAGTTTAAATGAATAAATATCTTTTTTTTTTTAAAATGGTTCATCCTGTATATTTTCATGTTATTTAATAGAGTAATAAAAACCCTAAAAGTTTTGTTCAATATATCCTATACCTATTTATAATAGTTTTTGAGATATTTCAGTTTTTCTTATTTTCCATACTTTTTTACAGAACTTCATTATCATAGTAGCCATGGCAAAAACAATGTAAAAGAACATTTTTCTGTGTGTCAAATTTATAACCGCAATCGCTTCTTTTGGTTTTTATGTAGTGTAGTTTGGTTTTTTTGTATTCATCTTATATTGTAAAATGAATTTTCCAAAGAATGAGTTAATAGATATGATTTATACAATAGGAGAGGCTCAAAAAAATTGCCTTCTTGCTCAAAGAATTTACAAAATGAAGTATCCTGATCGACGCCAGCCTAATACCCATACTTTTCAAAACTTAATGCAAAGATTTGATTCTTCTGGTACTGTTGATTATCCAAAACGTAAAGTGGTCAACAAACCAGTAACTAATGAAGAAAAAGAACTACAAGTATTGTTAAATGTTCAGGAAAATCCTTATATTGGTAGCCATCAGTTAGCAGTATTATGTGAAACATCACAATCCACCGCTAATCGTACTACCAAGAAATGTAGGTATCATCCATATCACATGGAATTACACCAAGAATTGCATGGACAGGATTTTAAAAGTCGTGTAAACTTTTGTCGTACAATAAATGCGGATATTCAATTAAATCCAAATTTATTATGCAAGGTAATGTTTAGTGATGAAGCTACTTTTAGAAGTAACGGTGCCGTAAATAGACGCAACATGCATTATTATGCTACAGAAAACCCATTTTGGATTAGAGAGGTGCAGCATCAAAACCACTGGTCATTAAATGTTTGGTGTGGTATTCATCATAATCGAATTATTGGACCCCACTTTTTTAATGAACCACTAAATGGCCATAGTTACCTGAACTTTCTGCAAGAAGAACTACCCCAACTGCTTCAAGGTCTCGATAGGGATGAGCTCGATAGTATGTGGTTCCAGCACGATGGTGCGCCTCCACATTACCATCGTGAAGTTCGTGCGTTTTTGGACCAACGATATCCGCAAAAATGGATTGGACGTGGGGGTTTCATTGAGTGGCCACCAAGGTCTTGCGACATCACCTCATTAGATTTCTTCCTATGGGGTTATATTAAAAATAAGGTGTATGTTAATCCACCAACAACAGTGGAAGATATGCCAAACAGGATTTGGGATACCTGTAGAACAATAACGCCACTAATTTTGTCCAGGGTCCGAGAAAATCTGCAAAAAAGACTAAATTTGTGCATTGCACAAGAGGGTCGTTTATTCGAACACTTATTAAAAAGAAATAATTAATCTCAGTATTTAATAGTTATTTTTTTGTTTCAATTTAGTATAAAAGTAAATATGTATTTGCCTTGTCGTTATTGTTGTGTTAATTTTTTCACATTATGTTTAATTAAACTATTGCCGTTGTAATATAACGAGTAATGTATTTCATCATATTTAAGCACATTCTGTTTGTTTCTGTAGTTTCTTTTTATTATTTTACATGGCTACTATGATAATGAAGACTATTTCTGTAAAAAAGTATGAAAAATAAGAAAAACTGAAATATCTCAAAAACTATTATAAATAGGTATAGGATATATTGAACAAAACTTTTAGGGTTTTTATTACTCTATTAAATAACATGAAAATATACAGGGTGTACCATTTAAAAAAAAGATATTTATTCATTTAAACTTGTTCAAATTTGAGCCGATGTGTTCAACACGCTGTAGCTTTTATTGCAAATATTAGGTAAAAATTATATTAACTTGTCCTTGGCCTTGCTAAATTCCAAATTTGAATATATTTGTCACAAAATTGAAAACGTCATTTAGGATTGAATTGATGCTTGAAAATGTGACTTTTTTCTTTAAACTTAATTATCTCAGAAACTATAAAGTTTTGTTATAGTAAACCTTTAATAAAAAAGATTTAAAATTATAAGCTAAATCGAAAATACGATTCGTATATAGGGTGTTCTATTTAAAAAAATACAACTTTATGCTGTCCTAGTTTTTTGGCTCATCCTGTAGAGTCCTAAATATTTCTAAAATCTGCGTAAAAATAAACTGTATCAAACAATAAATATAGTTTCTTTGTTAATTTCACCGAAAAGGCACAAACCTACTTCATCCAATCGTTGACTCACCCTGTACTTCTATTTCACGTATAATTCTACAACTACAATTAATTCTTTTATTTCAAAATATACTCATGTGAGCGTTTCTTTTTCTTTCTATGTACGAAATAATAAAAAATTTTATTAACTGGGTGTCCAATTTTTTTTTGTCACTGAATGTAACTAACTGACTAGAATAAATATAAATTATATAACCCAGCATCAAGCGACTTGTCACTGAACATCTTTAGCTTACCAAGTATGTCTTTAAAATATTCCGGAGGATGACCCTAAACCCAAATATGTTAAAATCGTTTACGATGAAAAATGAGTCGAAAAATGTGACAAAATCATTCAAGTCTTGCTTGTCGCAAAAGCAAATGTAAATTCTGAACTGGAGGGTGCATATTTTGGCCTTGGCAAATTTATTTCTGGTAGTATGATATTTATTTTTCGCGAGTTGAAAGGGAAACAGCCACGGTTAATGTCGAGTCGTTTTAAATGGAAAGGAATCGTCTGCAATCAAATCCGAATGTCATGCTTGATGATTTAGGAATATGAAAATTAGTTTTTCGGAGTTTTTAATGCCTTTTCGAAGATAATAATGTGAGAATTGTACTAGCAATGATGTACCAAACTTTCTACTAATTTTCACTTTCTTGTCAATAAGTATTTAATAATTTTACAAAAGAAAACATGATTTAAAAAAAAATCAATAATTATTTTGATTTTTTCTTTTTAACCGACTTCTAAAAGAAGGAGGTTTTCAATTCGTCAACTATGTATTTTTTTATGTATGTACCGGGTGAGTCAACGATCGGATGAAGTAGGTTTGTGCCTTTTCGGTGAAATTAACAAAGAAACTATATTTATTGTTTGATACAGTTTATTTTTACGCAGATTTTAAAAATATTTAGGACTCTACAGGGTGAGCCAAAAAACTAGGACAACATAAAGTTGTATTTTTTTAAATAGAACACCCTATATACGAATCGTATTTTCGATTTAGCTAAAAATTTTAAATCTTTTTTATTAAGGGTTTACTATAACAAAACTTTATAGTTTCTGAGATAATTAAGTTTAAAGAAACAAAGTCACATTTTCAAGCATCAATTCAATCCTAAATAACGTTTTCAATTTTGTGACAAATATATTCAAATTTGGAATCTGGCAAGGCCAAGGACAAGTTAACATAATTTTTACCTAATATTTGCAATAAAAGCTACAGGATGTTGAACACATCGGCTCAAATTTGAACGAGTTTAAATGAATAAATATCTTTTTTTTTTTAAATGGTACATCCTGTATATTTTCATGTTATTTAATAGAGTAATAAAAACTCTAAAAGTTTTGTTCAATATATCCTATACCTATTTATAATAGTTTTTGAGATATTTCAGTTTTTCTTATTTTCTATACTTTTTTACAGAAATAGTCTTCATTATCATAGTAGCAATGTAAAATAATAAAAAGAAACTACAGAAACAAACAGAATGTGGTTAAATATGATGAAATACATTATTCGTTATATTACAATGACAATTCTTGGTGTAATTCCATGTGATATGGATGATACCTATATTTCTTGGTAGTACGATTAGCGGTGGATTGTGATTTTCACATAATGCTGCTAACTGACGGCTACCAATATAAGGATTTTCCTGAACATTTAACAATACTTGTAGTTCTTTTTCTTCATTAGTTACTGGTTTGTTGACCACTTTACGTTTTGGATAATCAACAGTATCAGTAGAATCAAATCTTTGCATTAAGTTTTGAAAAGTATGGGTATTAGGCTGGCGTTGATCAGGATACTTCATTTTGTAAATTCTTTGAGCAAGAAGGCAATTTTTTTGAGCCTCTCCTATTGTATAAATCATATCTATTAACTCATTCTTTGGAAAATTCATTTTACAATATAAGATGAATGCAAAAAAAAACCAAACTACACTACATAAAAACCAAAAGAAGCGATTGCGGTTATAAATTTGACACACAGAAAAATGTTCTTTTACATTGTTTTTGCCATGGCTACTATGATAATGAAGACTATTTCTGTAAAAAAGTATGGAAAATAAGAAAAACTGAAATATCTCAAAAACTATTATAAATAGGTATAGGATATATTGAACAAAACTTTTAGGGTTTTTATTACTCTATTAAATAACATGAAAATATACAGGGTGTACCATTTAAAAAAAAAGATATTTATTCATTTAAACTTGTTCAAATTTGAGCCGATGTGTTCAACACCCCGTAGCTTTTATTGCAAATATTAGGTAAAAATTATGTTAACTTGTCCTTGGCCTTACTAAATTCCAAATTTGAATATATTTGTCACAAAATTGAAAACGTTATTTAGGATTGAATTGATGCTTGAAAATGTGACTTTTTTTCTTTAAACTTAATTATCTCAGAAACTATAAAGTTTTGTTATAGTAAACCCTTAATAAAAAAGATTTAAAATTATTAGCTAAATAGAAAATATGATTCATATATAGGGTGTTCTATTTAAAAAAATACAACTTTATGCTCTTCTAGTTTTTTGGCTCACCCTGTAGAGTCCTAAATATTTTTAAAATCTGCGTAAAAATAAACTGTATCAAACAATAAATATAGTTTCTTTGTTAATTTCACCGAAAAGGCACAAACCTACTTCATTCAATCGTTGACTCACCCTGTACACCGATTACTCCGGAACAGCGGCGCCGATTTCAATGAAATTTTTTATGTTATGTTCAGGAAGTTACTGCAATGTTCCTATATTTTTTTGAACGAAACTGGTGCAGTAAAATCCTGGCGGTGACAATATGGCGGCCAAAAAAATTAATTTTGTCTCGAAATTTGGTATGGGGGAATTTTCGGGGTCGTATGCAACTAATTAGAAATTATTTTAAAAAAATTCAATATGGCGGATCCAATAAGGCGGACAAAAAAATCATTTTGGTCCGATTTTCTCCAAAATTGGCACGGCAGAGTTTTCGGCGTCGCTTATGACGAATCTAAAATTATTGTTAAAAAATTCAATATGTCGGATTCAACAAAGGTGGGACTGAATCGTTTGTGAGAATATAAATAGCGAATATAAAATTATTTTACGAAAATCTAATATGTCAGATGAGTAGTGAATATATAAGAGAAGCCTCCTCCGGACCAAGGTCAAACATTCCAAGGTCATTTTTTCAAGGTCATTTTTCAAGAACACATTTTCCCAGGGTCGAATTTCCCAAGGTCAAGTTTTTCAGGGCCAAGGGCCTTTGTAGGTCTAATGTTTTTCAAGGTCATTGGGTTATGACTTTGAAATCGGCCTGAATATGATATTGGCTTTGACTTTGATAGTTGTTAATAGTGTGGGATGATTTTGAAAAACATTCGACCTACAAAGGTCCTTGGCCTTGGAAAACTTGACCTTAAAAAATTCGGCATTGGGAAAATTTGTCCTTAAAAAGCGACCTTGAAAAACGACCTCGAAATGTTTGACCTTGGTTCGGTGGAGGCTTCTCTTATATATTCACTACTCAGATGCAATGTGACGGTCTAGAAATTTTAAATTTCCGAATTTCTTCCAAAATTGATACAAGGGAGCTTTGAAGGGTTTAGATTTAGATTAAATTAAGACGTTAAATTTTTTTTTTAATTCAATATGGCGGATCCACTACTGAATATGTTACCTTATTCCCATTTTTTCAGATCTGGTATTAAGGGGTTTTCGAGGTCATGTATTATGAATATGAAGTTAATTTTTTACAACTATTACATTTTCCGATTTTGTCTAAAATTGATATTGCGGTGTTCTTGGGGCGTATACAAACTCAATATGCAGTATAAAATATATCGAGCTAAGAAATTAACGTCTCAAGTTCTTTAAATATCGATATTGGAAGGTTTTGGAGCCGATATTATCAATCTAAAATTAATTTGAAATTTAAGATAGTGGATTTACTATGATAGACTAAATATTTGTTTGACATAATTTCACTGGTATTTGGATAACTCTAAGAATCAAAGAATTTTTAGTGGTTCATTTTATGGTGATTTACAACTTTGGATAAAATGGGTACTTTTTTGCCACCTTGGAGTCATTGCGTGGTTCACTAATCTCGATTAGTACTTAGTTCAAATAATTTATGGATATTATAATGAATTCTAAAACTAAAAATAGAAAAATAAAATTAAAAAAAAAAATTGAACCGACTTCTAAAAGTGCGCTAAAAAGTGAAAAAAAAAACTAGAAATTTTTATATAAAATTGAACTTTTTGAAGTCAGCGCCAAATTATTTGTAAACGAAATAAATAACTACTAATATATACAAATTACGGTAAGAAAGCAATTACAAAAACAAGTATTTTTAATCTGTTTATGCGAATCACATTTTGTCAGGAAATAGTTTGGCGCCCACTTCAAAAATTTCAATTTCATATAAAAATTTATAGTTATTGTTCATTTTTAGCACACTTTCATAAGTTGGTTCAATTTCTTTTTATGAAAATGTTATATATTAAACAATGTTTACATCTACAGAGAGAGCGCTAGTAGGATATAATAACTATAATATTTTGTAAGCATTAACCTTGAGATGACGCCCTACAAACTTTCAGATGTTTGCGTGCAGTTGCTTGTTTGAGGCGATCGAGTGAACACATAAAGTTCGATATTTTGTTAAATATATATATATATATATATATATATATATATATATATATATATATATATATATATATATATATATATATATATATATATATATACATGACTGTCCACTACATTTTACATGATGATCTTGGCATGAAAAAGCTTTCTGTGCAATGGGTGCCCCGTTTGTTAAGAGTCCAAAAAGACTTATTCAGACGCAATCCTTCTGAGTTTCTTCGACGTTTTATAAGTGTAGAAGAAACATGGATTCACCATTACACGCCAGAGACAAAGCAGTAATCTAAACAGTGGGTGGGGGTAGGTGAAAGTGCGCCAAAAAAAGCAAAAACGGTTCCGTCTGCACGAAAAGTCATGGCCACAGTTTTTTAGGATTCAAATGGCATGGTGCTTATAGACTATTTAGAACAAGGCAAGACCATCACCGGGAAGTATTACCCTTCACTACTGGACCGTTTACAGCATGTGATTAACGCTAAACGTCCACATCTTGTCAAAAAAAAAGTGCTTTTTCATCAGGATAACGCGGCTGCACACAAATCTATGATTGTTGCTGCAAAACTCCATGACCTACGTTTCGAAGCGCTTTCACATGCGCTATATTCACCGGATCTTGCTCCCAGCGATTACTTTCTCTTCCCAAACTTGAAAAAATGGCTCGCTGGACAAAAATTCCCTTCAAATAACGAGGTCAGAGCAGCGACAACCCATAGATAAAATATTTATAGATCCGCAAAGTTTAATCCCAAAAACGGCAAATTTACGACAATAAAATGTAAACATCGTAGATCAGATGTCGGCATGCGCACTATAAAATGATCAGGTGACCATCGACAAGACCGAACTTCGAAAATCTATTTAGTTAGTTCAATTAGTCATAAATGGTGTCTAAATCAAGGAAGTTATCAAAGTTGCAACCATGGTTGCAATCTCTAGTAAAAAAGTCGGTGTCATGTAACTTTCTTGTTCTGGGAGTCATATCATATGGGCACAAATAATATCTGAAGCAGGAGGGAATAATCCGGTCTGTATCTACTAATGGGAGTTAGTTTAGTCATTTCTTATACTGTGAAAGTAAAATTGTGAAGAAAATGTATCTTACTATTTCTCTAATCTATTGTTTCCGTCTGTGTGCGTTAACTTTCTTGTTGTAGGGTGGGAGTGAATAATTAACATTTTTAAGGTCCGGCAATTTATTCCCTAATTATTAAAAAATAATGACCTTCTTTTTTTATCTTTTTTTTAAATTTTTTAAGAAAATATTCATACGAAATGGGTTTGTCAACGGATATGCAGGATTTAAAAATGATTTTATATAATAATATTTTTCTGTCGTAATGGTGAACAGAGTATATATTTTCTTACCGCATTAATTTTTTTTGACAAAATGATGAAAATGTTATTTCAAATAAAATAAGTGAACAAGGTCATTGCTGGGGGTGAATAAAAAAAATATACCAACAAAAGAAATTCACATTTGTCTAACTTATTTCGTAATATTTTGCTCTTGTTAACATATTAATGAATTTTTAATTTGACGATTTCAAAGTGGGAATTGCCACGACAACAAGAATCATGACAATTTCATAAAATGAGTACGGACATAACTAATCTGAATTTACTTTCAAAACCAGTATTAATAATGAACAACGCTTTTTAACGTCATGTCCTCAATCTTCAGACATACAAAATAATAAATCATAGAATGGCTGCAGAACAAAAAAAACATTTGAGCTGGGTGGAAACATCGGTTAAATATAAGGTGGATGAAGTTATGCAAGAATATGGATATTGTGCAAATTAGCAACTGGAAAAAAGTCGTTGACAATTTGAAAAAATAATTCAAACAGAGCTTAGAAATTATAGAGCCAATAGCTTATTCTGGCTAAAATATAAACCTTGTACTGAAATATTTTATGTATATTACAAAATAATAATGCATTATAATTATTATAAGTTATATATGTATGTTTTAAAATATTCCAACTTCATTTTGAGGATGTATGTTTTTATTTACGTAAGTAATGTAATAGATGGAGAAATTGTACCATTTCTTGACATATTGATGAATGTACTTTTTTCATATGATTGAATAAACTATTCTACGGTTTGGTGCGAATTTTCAGATTTTTTTAAAGAGTTGATTGCTTAAAAGTTCAGTTTATCTTTTGGTAATCATTTGGAAACTACTAAAATATATCATACTACATGTTTTGGAAATTTAGTGTTATACGAAAACACTATAAATCCAAAAACGTTGTAAAGCAACACTATTTTTTACCCTATAGAGAAAAAGGAAAATAAAACAAATAAAACATGTACACATTCCGTTATATTAAATAAAAACACAAAAACAAATAAAATAAATCATTCAAAACGCTATAAATCCGTTTAAATCGCACGCAACTCACAAAGCAAAAATAAACACAAAAATGGCGTTGAGCCGATACTGTTCTGTTTATGGATGGCGCTACGAAACAACCGATTGATAATAGGAAGTCGCTTATGCGCATGCCCTTATCTGATCAACGTCTAAAAATATGACTGGCGCCCGATGTGCAGAAACGCATTTTTTCGCCCATGGTTTGCAATTTTTTGGCTTTAGCAGCCGACAAGAGTAGGGGTCCATAGTAGAAGTCAGTGCAACAACCGGTATTAAAATGTTAGAACATCATTGGTCTAAATCTATTGAAGTACAAGGGGACTATGTTGAAAAATAAATAAAAACATTTTCAAAAATCTTTTGTTTTCTTTATTAGGCCAAGAACTTATCGAACTATTCTCGTATATTTCTAATTTTGATTTGAATTATGGATTAAATTAAAAACTGCAACCGTTGATAAAAATCGGTCAAATTCTGATCTCAACTATAATTTATTAAACGCTAAAAACAGTCTAAAATTTCGGAAACTTCTAAACTAAATTAATATCAAGATAAGACAATAAAAAAGCGATATAAAAAGCTGGCCGAAGGCGTCTAGATGCTAAGATAATCAAATTGGAAGACGCTGCGTTTCTCTAAAATGCGCTGTAAGCACTTCTGCACATTTTCGATATTAGGTTTCTATTTGTGAAATTGGCCCTTTATATAGAAAATGAAGATTTATAAAAAAGGGTGACATTTCCAATTTACTACGGTTATTTATTATGTAATGATCGACGATTTTTTTTTCAAATGAAGCCGCGAAGACTTTTAGGCTGCAAGCGCATTTGATTAAAATGCATTCTGAAAAAAGGGGCAAAGATGTATCTAACTTTTAAGGACTGGAAAAGAAATATTTCAAATAGCTCATCATATCAAATAATATCTCATTGTTAACAGCGCAAAAGCAGGAAAACCACAGACAAATCGCGAACAATTAATCTTGCCTACAGCGAAAGATGCATTAACAACTGTTCTTCATTATCAGAATGCATCAGACTTCATCTGGACAGGTGGAAGTGTTACTTTGATGAACTACTAAACGTGCCGACGCAGGAAGAACCTGAAGCTACAGTATTCGCTACGGCAGAGGTTAATATCCCACCTCCATCCATGGAAGAGACCATTAGAGCCATTAAGAAGCTCAAAAATAACAGAACGACAGGTCGAGATAATATCTTGGCAGAAAGTCTGAAACATGGAGGGGTAATAATTCCACTCCACAAAAAAGGGGATCAAATGCAATGTAAAAATTACCGAGGTATTGCTTTACTAAGCCACGCCTATAAATTATTCTCCAGCATTCTCCTTCAACATCTATCTCCGTATATCGAGGAGATTATCGGAGACTACCAATGTGGCTTTCGAAACGGAAGATCAATAGTTGACCAGCTGTTCACTATCCGACAGATGCTAGAGAAATGTTGGGAATTTAACAAAAACTTACATACCTTGTTCATAGATTTCGAGCAAGCATATGACAATGTTATTAGGATAAGGTTGTGGGAAGCTATGGAAGAATTTGGAATCCCGCACAAGCTGATTAGTCTGTGTAGAGCGTACCTGGAGGGGGCAAAAAGCTGTGTCAAAATTGAAGGAGAATGTAGCCAAACATTTTCTATCATCAGAGGATTAAAACAGGGAGATGTTGCCAGTACTGTTTAACCTTGCACTGAAGAAAGCCGTAAGAACAGTATCAGTTGACGCGGAGGTTTTTGGGCCAAGTGGTCCTAAACTTATTTTGGCCTACGCGGATGATATGGGCGCGATAGGAGAAAGCACAGTCAGTGTGAAGGAAAACTTCATAAAGATAGAAAAAGAAGCTCAGAGAATTGGGCTCCGAATAAATAAAGGAAAGACCAAATACATGCATGTCTCCCGCAACCCCGCCCGAGACAGAATCAGGCAGAACGTCACCATGGATGACTATAATTTTGAGCATGTGCGAGTTTTCAAGTACCTGGGCGCAGTGATAACGGCAAACAATAATATGCAGGAAGAGGTTAAACAGCGCATCATACAAGCAAATAAATATACTTTTGCGACACAAACCTTGCTTAAGTCAAAATTTATCACTAGAAATGCAAAAACCGAAATTTATCGAACAATAATACGACCAGTAGCAATTTACGCCAGTGAAACATGGACCCTGACAGTCCACGATACGGAGCTGCTGAGAAGGTTTGAGAGAAAAATCCTGCGCATAATATATGGTCCATATCGAGACCTTGAAACAGACCGTCACAGAATGAGAAGCAACATAGAGCTTGCGCAAATATATCAAAGCCCTGACATCATTCAAGAAATAAAGTCCAGAAGACTACGATGGGCAAGTCATATACAAAGGAGTCAAAATGATCGACTAATAAAACGGGTATGGGAGGAAGTACCACAAAGAAAAAGACCACTGAGAAGACTTAGGCTTAGATGGAGAGATAACATCCACAAGGATTTAGCTATCCTTGAAGTTGATCAGCGAGAATGGAGGGAGCTGGCATAAGACCGTTCTAGGTGGAGGCAGATAGTCGAGGCAGCCAAGACCCACCCTGGGTTGTAGTGCTACGAAGTCAGTCATCAGACTTCATCAGGAAAACTCCTTTAAGCAATAATTCAGTGCAAAGGTTGCAACTTTAGTACAGGGCAGTAGTTCCCAATCTTTTTCTTCTTGTCAACTCCTTCTAATAACAGAAATAAATTAGCTCACTTCCTTTATAGCCATTAGGAACAGTAATGAAACTGTAAAATTGAGTTATTAAAATTTATTTTCCATATTCGACTGTGGCGGCTTGTCCTTAGGTTTGCAGGTTTGCCCAGACCCCAAAAAAATTGTAAATTAAAGTAAAACATACTAATAAATATAAGTACAAATATTTTTTTAATTTCTATTAATAATTTATTGATTATGAACTGACGCCCGCGACTTGGGTGCTGTCGGTCCTGAGTCGCGGATGTCGCCGTAGACGCCGTACAGTGAGCTTTGAAAATGGTGAATGAAATTTCACCGAAACGTCAGCTGCCTTACAGTCCTGAGAGGAACTCAGCACATTCATGGGATGCCCGAAAACCTTCGATTACATATCATATATATATATATATATATATATATATATATATATATATATATAGTAAGTAGTCACCTAATCTCAGGTGTGATAAGTTTTAAATAAGAAAATGTCAAACAAAAAAGGATATAACTAATTAATTAATGCATTTATGTAGTAAGTGAAGATTGTAGAATAGATATTAGTTATAGTAGGTAAGAATTTGTATATAAATCATGTTTTAAAAGACATTTAATGCCTATAATTTTGTAATGACATGATAAAATGTATAAAAATTAGAGTGAAAGGTTGGACATTATTGCACTTAAAGCAAGAATAATAACCATATTTCACTCCAAAAGACATAAAACAAATAAATTAATAAACAATAGATATTTTTAATAATGTGTGAGTTGTTATTGACCAGAGACAGTGACTAAAAAAGGTAGTTTAACACAGTATAGTGAAATCCACAGAGAAGAGAATCTTGAACATTTTATAAAGAGTGCGAGTAAAGATAATATTAGTGATAATAAAGGTCAAATAATAAACATTTAATGAAATATAGACGCTATTTAACAATAAATATTTATAAAAACTTTGTTAAAAATATTGTAAATCTGTGAGATTAGTATAACAAAATGTAGATTATAAGATAATTTTAAAAAGAAACTGGATTAAAATAGTACCCAATTGTAGGTAAAACATTGCTAAATATGATTATAATATTAATAAAACAAGAATTATCAATTTCAGCAAGTTACAGTTAAAATTTAAATGTATATGTAAAATTTTTTTAGATGTAATCAAATTTTATTTATTAATTTTATGTGCTAAATAATAACGAAAAGTAAGTTGTAGATATATCAAAATGTCAGGAAAAATCCAAAATTTACATAACTCATAATTTATTTTCATCAAATATAATATTTAGTTCATTCACAATTAGGAATCCATTTTGATGTCGTATTTCAAAGCTTAAAATTCCATCTAGTTGCCTGTTCACGTCAGATGGTCGACCAATCAGAAAAAAATTAAAACAAAAATTTATACTACATCACCGCTAACTATAAAAGCGAAAATTATTTTTTTTAAGGGAGTGCAGATCAATCAGTTTTAAAGTAAACGTCGATAGTCTTATTCGTAAAAGGTAACATAACCTCAATATTTTCATTTGTTATTTTTAAAAAGAAAACAAGAAAAAAAGTACAGATTATTCCGTTGTAGAGTAAACATCGCCAGTCTCATTCATTAAAAGTAACATAAACTTAAAATGTTCACTTGTTATTTAAAAAAAAATTAATTTTTGAAAAGGGAAGAAACATAGTGATGTGGATAAAAAAAGATTCTGGAGATTAAAAGATAATTTAAAAAAAAAGAAAATAAATTTACTAAATTTATAAATAAATAATATCACTAAGCAAGTAGCTCTGAAAAATATTTAATAAATTGGTGATATATAAGAAGAAAAGTTCCAATAGTTGACAAAATGAAAAAGGATTTTTAAGTTTAAAAAAAGGAAGAAACCTAGAACGTGATTAAAAAAAAAATTCTGGTGATTAGACTTGCCTGAAAATAATTAAATTATATATATATATATATATATATATATATATATATATATATATATATATATATATATATATATATATAATATAGTATTAGTTTGTGTTCGTAATTTGTAGGGTTTTAGGTATATTTTCTAATGTAACGAGCTTTGTAGCATTTTATATTTCACAGTATTAGTTTGTGTTTGTAGTTCGTAGGGTTTTAGGTATATTTTCTACGAGTTCGTAATGTATTTAAATAATTTTACCTTTGTTAATTTCCTCAGGAGACGACTATGAAAGAAGGTCTGGAACTTTTTAGAGAATTCGATTTCCTTATTTTTAACATGGAACGCCTATGATGGAAGGTCTAGAAATCGCCGGATTATTCCTTTTTCTTATTTTGATTACCCCATGTAGTATGGAAATCCTTCTAGAGAATTAGGGAATCTTCCGGCATCGACCAAAAGGGTATATAAAGAGTCCAGATCTGCTTTCTAGGTCAGTATATTCTGAGAGTTTGTCGACGCAAGTTGAATTTATTTGACAAGTGTCAAAAGTAAGGTTGACAATAAAAAGTGTTTAAAAGAATACAGTGTGTGTAGTTTGTTTGTATTATATATATATATATATATATATATATATATATATATATATAATGAATATTTGTAGCTAATAAAATAAATTGTTTAATTTGCACTGTAGTAATATCACTCTCAATATTAACGGTTTATACAAATATTTTTTAGATTGTTTAAAGTAAAATTACATGTAATAAGACACTAGTCATTTTTACCTTTCAGATATTATATACAACGTTGTCAGATTTAATAATCTTAAATCCAACAAAAGAGAAACAGTGCACATTAAATAATATTGAAAATTTTAATTAGGAATAGATAGGGTGATTTATATATATTCCATAAAACTGCACCAACTGACATATTTGTATTATTTTAATAAAGATTATACGTGTGTTTATGAATCATTGGTTTGACTTTTCTAATAATAATTTAATCTGAAGTAACCTGAGAAAGAGAAAATTGACATCGATGTTTTTAAACATCTGATCGCAAAAAACAGGGTACGTTCAGAAATACAACACATGTGGATTTGTGAAGTTTTTTTTATTATTTATATATATATATATATATATATATATATATATATATATATATATATATATATATATATATATGTCTAAACAATAAGGGCTGGTTTTGGGTTATTCCGACTCTGTTTCTATTGTTTATATCGCTAGTAAAACACGAAATTGTGACGATATGTATAAAACTGGATTCAGCAGGAAATAGTATTGAATTGTAACCGCAGCAGCGTCGATGTGGACTATCGAAAATCCGGAAAATGTTCAACTGGCGCGGTGAAATACGAGCCCATCGAGGTATAGACAATTTTAGTATTTGGCGTGTACGATTTGTCAATATTTGGGGTGGATTTATAAATGTTAGATATTTAATTTTACGAATAATAAAACGATATAGAACATTTATTTTTGGCGTCGTTTACCCTAAATATCTACCGTTTGAAAAGTAATTAGTGGAGTTTCAAAATTTAGATGTAAAATCAAGCAAGGAGCAAAAATCGATTATTGAAATACACCCATAAAACTAAAAACTCGGAAAAAAAATTATTCTACTTAATTGTACTTGACCGGATAAAAAGTATACGACTTTTTAGCAAAAATAAATATTCTTCTGCTTGTCTAATTTTCCATGAATATTTACTGAAAGACCCAGTGTTTTAGTTGGAACCCTGTCACATCCCGGGATTTAAATACATCCAAAAAGAGAGCCGATTCAGGATTTTGTGGCATTTATATACCCGTTTACGGGGTTTAGGGTAGAACGTCCCATATAGGGCTTTAAAAGGACTAAAATTAGCCTACATATCAACCTGTCTCTAAGGGTAGTCTGTATATTTTAGGGAACTTTATTTCTTTACCAGAGTAAAAGTTAATAAAACACTCTTATATGAATCGAATTACAACATTTTATTTAAATATATATATATATATATATATATATATATATATATATATATATATATATATATATATATATACAGGGTGAGTCAACGATTGGATGAAGTAGGTTTGTGCCTTTTCAGTGAAATTAACAAAGAAACTATATTTATTGTTTGATACAATTTATTTTTACGCAGATTTTAAAAATATTTAGGACTCTACAGGGTGAGCCAAAAACTAGGACAGCATAAAGTTGTATTTTCTTAAATAGAACACCCTATATACGAATCATATTTTCGATTTAGCTTATAATTTGAAATCTTTTTTATTAAGGGTTCACTATAACAAAACTTTATAGTTTCTGATATAATTAAGTTTAAAGAAAAAAAGTCACATTTTCAAGCATCAATTCAATCCTAAATAACGTTTTCAATTTTGTGACAAATATTTTCAAATTTGGAATTTAGCAAGGCCAAGGACAAGTTAACATAATTTTTACCTAATATTTGCAATAAAAGCTACAGGGTGTTGAACACATCGGCTCAAATTTGAACAAGTTTAAATGAATAAATCTCTTTTTTTTTAAATGGTACACCCTGTATATTTTCATGTTATTTAATAGAGTAATAAAAACCCTAAAAGTTTTGTTCAATATATCCTATACCTATTTATAATAGTTTTTGAGATATTTCAGTTTTTCTTATTTTCCATACTTTTTTACAGAAATAACATGAAAATATACAGGGTGTACCATTTAAAAAAAAAAGATATGCATTAAATTGCAATAACGCCATCTAGTAGTAGGTTGCAGGATTAATATATTAAAACGTTGCCAAGGTGTGATACAGGTTGTTGTTAAGGGATAATGCATGGCAAATATAAATAAATAAATGATAAATTGATAAGAAACACATTGTTGTATGAAATTTTATTATATTGTTATCATAATTTCATCCAAAATTGTTGAAAATTGTCCCATATTTATGAATTTTTGAATAAAATATTTATATTGTGTTTTTAATCTGTGTGTATTCATTATCTGGAAGTGATTTTTTTTAAACAACTGAACTCACCTGAGAATAGAGTAGAATTAACAGGTAGGAATATATATATATATATATATATATATATATATATATATATAATATATATATATATATATATATATATATATATATATATATATATATATATATATATATATATATATATATATATATATATAAATCGATCACGAAACTTAAGGGGGTGATTCTACTTGACAAAATAAGGGTAGAGCTTCATATAATTTTTTTTCAAAATGTCATTCGTTTTCGAGTTACAAGCCGTCCAAGTTCAAGTTTTTATTTTTTGTTTTTTGAATTACTCGCTTACAGGAAAACCGATTTGACTAATATTTGAAAGATAGGCTAAGTCTTCTGCGCTTCATCATTTTAGTAACAATTCACATTGATTGTTTGCCGCTAGAGGGCACTTTACCTACATTGAAAATTGTTTTTTTGTCATAATTTTTTAGTGTTGACAGCTACAGTAGTTTTTGGCATAATTTCTGAAAGACTGATGCCAGGCCTTTAAAAAAGGTGCTCTTTATTTACATCGCTAAACCCAACGGTTTAGACGTAAATCACCCTTAAAAATTAAGTGGTAAATTTACTTTTCTCATTTCATTACCACCAGCTACCAGGTAAATAGCTATCAAAGTATACTAGAGCTGTCAGTTTAACATCAAATAAATTCGCTTTTTAAACTATTTAATTTATAATCTTAAAATAACTAATAATGGCTAATCAGTAAATATTCATATTATGGATTATTGCGATATACATTTAATTGATAAAAATTAATGAAACAGTACTAAACAAACTAAAAAAGATTCTCAAAATGTCCCCCATTTTCTTCCATACATTTCCTAACACTCTTCAAAAAATGTCGCCTAACTCGATGAAAAATTCCTGGTGTTTCTTTAATAATTTGGCACTTTTCGATTATCCTGAAGCGAAGATCCTCGACGTTGATTACTGGAATATCGTACACCAATTGTTTCAAATGACCCCAAAAGAAAAAATCCATAGGATTAAGGTCTGGTGACCTCGCTGCCCATGCCAATGGTCCACTTCGTCCTATCCATCGCTCAGGATACGTTGCATTCAAATACTGTCGGACACGTATACTAAAGTGGGGCGGAGCTCCGTCTTGGAGGATCCACATGTTGGCCCTTACTTCCAATGGCACATCTTCCAGATACAATGGGAGACGATTTTGGATAAAATCTAAGTATACGTCACCAGTTAATGGGCCATCAAAGAAATGAGGACCAATAAGGTAATCTCCTATTATCCCTGCCCACACATTTAGTGAAAATCTACGCTGATGTTTCGTTTCTACCACATTGTTTGGGTTCTCGTAAGCATATGTGTGGATGTTGTGTAGATTTGTTATGCCATCACGAGTGAAACCAGCTTCGTCAGTGAATAATATGACGCCAATTAATCGATTATCGTGTTCATACTTAGCTAGGATCTGATTGCACATTTCCAACCGTCTCGGCCGATCATCGTCATAAAGAGCCTGCACCTTTTTTGAATGAAACGGGTAGAGTTGTTCTTCTCTTAGTATCCTCCATGAACTAGCCTGACAGAGCCGCACTTCATTCCCAATTTTTCTAGTACTAATACCTGGATTATCTTCAATAATTTCAAGCACTCTTTCTTCTTGTTGCACGTTTCTAGCAGTTCTAGGTCTTCCCCTATTTCCATTATAACTTTTAAAGGAACCACATTCCGCAAGCCTCCTGTGCACACTGGAAAATGTTTGAGCATGAGGGATATTTCTTTCCGGATAACTCTCCATATAATATCTTCTTGCCAACTCTGCATTACAATTTGCTTTTCCATAACAAAAATGGATATCACAATATTCGATATTTGAATATTGGTGATTAGCCATTATTAGTTATTTTAAGATTATAAATTAAATAGTTTAAAAAGCGAATTTATTTGATGTTAAACTGACAGCTCTAGTATACTTTGATAGCTATTTACCTGGTAGCTGGTGGTAATGAAATGAGAAAAGTAAATTTACCACTTAATTTTTAAGGGTGATTTACGTCTAAACCGTTGGGTTTAGCGATGTAAATAAAGAGCACCTTTTTTAAAGGCCTGGCATCAGTCTTTCAGAAATTATGCCAAAAACTACTGTAGCTGTCAACACTAAAAAATTATGACAAAAAAACAATTTTCAATGTAGGTAAAGTGCCCTCTAGCGGCAAACAATCAATGTGAATTGTTACTAAAATGATGAAGCGCAGAAGACTTAGCCTATCTTTCAAATATTAGTCAAATCGGTTTTCCTGTAAGCGAGTAATTCAAAAAACAAAAAATAAAAACTTGAACTTGGACGGCTTGTAACTCGAAAACGAATGACATTTTGAAAAAAAATTATATGAAGCTCTACCCTTATTTTGTCAAGTAGAATCACCCCCTTAAGTTTCGTGATCGATTTTTGAATCACCCTGTATATATATATATACAATTAGACTGAACAATTTTGTCTTCGATCAATAAAATGTTCAATTTGTCTGCTCTCGTTATAAACATATGAATGAAATTTCTTCTTGATGTCATTTTCGCAAGGATATAATCCCTAAATTTTAGGTTGGAGACAAGGTTATACAATAATTCTAAGTTTCATAAGTGTAATATGAAGATAGCAGTGTTGTCTGCCCCCATTTAAGATTGATATTACTTCCAGGCCACAAGCGACAAGAATGTTGGCGTGGAAATTTGCTTAATTTTGGTTATACTCCCGGTTTTAGCTGTTTTAGTAATTATCCCAATTTTCGGCGCCACTTTTCGTATTTAAGTTGAATTTATACGAGTGTTCTCGTAGGGTTAAGTGTAATAATCGTTTGGTGTTTTTGTAGGCAATCTGTAAAAAGGGTTGGGGTGTAAAAATATAATTTTACAGTTATTACTAATTAAGCTAAAGCTTTTTGTACTTAAACCTTATTGTATGTACGGTTGGAATAAATGACATCGGCGCGGAACATTCGTCATAAAACATTTTTTTAAGTATTTTTAAATTTTTTCATTACGCATACACTGCTCAACAAAAAAAAAATTCTTAAAATTTAATATTAAGTCTTTAAGTTTGGCATCGATTATGGTAATTATTTTATCAAGTTATAGGCCTTTTCATTCCGATCATTACCTTATACCAGTGCAACATATTTCTATGAGAAAGGATTTCAACATACACTTACCTGAAGGATAAATCTAAGACACTAACTTTCTGATATCGAACTAAACGTACTAACGTTTCTACTGTCATCTAAGATCTTTATCATTGTCTCTAGAATGCTGTCTTTGTGTTCGAATACGGTACAAAACAATGCATGTAAGCAACATGTTTATAGGTTTTGTTTATAATTACTTGCACCCCATTCGACGAGCCGCTCATGTTTTCTAGAAAATAAAAAAGCGCTTACTTGGTTTTACTTACACATACAGAAGATAGAGTGCAGGAAATGCATTATGTTTAACTGCTTTTCTAGAATCTCTTTCAAGAGACTCTTAAAAATATCTAACACCTACACGATGGTTTTTATAAATTCCTTCGCAACTCGGATTCTTTGAATTCTGATTTCGATATGACCACTTTATTTATCTGCACAGTTTGGAACAGAGCACTTAATTTTGGATGTTTCTTCTCTCGCCAAACATTTTTAACATTTTTAAAACGTAAAAAAATAGCTTAATCAAATTAAAAACATTGCCACTTTCACAAAAATTAAAACACCGGTACAGTAAACATCACGCATAGAAATACCGGCACAGTAGACACCACGGCTGTATTCTAAACTCAAGAAATGGTTTAACTGCTGTTTGAAAAAGAAACCTTTACTTGATACTTGATATTTATAGTTTTCAATATTTTAACCTGTTGTATCGTTTTATTTTAGTTTTAAACTGTTGTAAAATATGTTTTATTAATTTTAATTAACTTGGATATATAAATGTAATATTTAGTTCTGTAGGATAATTTCTGTGATACATGTTTCATTGAAAAGAAAATTTGTAATTTTATAGATTCGACATGAATATAAAATAACTTTGAAGAAACTCACTATGTTAGAGCGAAACGTCAGAAAAATTGTCGTTTTTTGATTTTCAAATAAAAAACCTATACCCAAGAAAGAATTCCAGAAAAATATTAACAAAGGTTTAAGATACAAAAATAAATTATATATATATATATATATATATATATATATATATATATATATATATATATATATATATATATATAGGACCTTTCATGTCAAACGGAGCTCTACCAAAATTTGGATGAATGAATTTTGACGATTGAGGTATCAAAATGTTCGTAAGATCACAAATTTTCAGAAGTATTTTGGCCCTGTGAAAATTTCAATATGGTGGATCGAATATGGTGCTGTAAAGTTGTGTCTCCTGATCCTTTTCGGTAATAAAATTTTTCTAATGTTTCGAAAATACTTTCAAAAATACTTTTTGATTACATATTATGCAGTTTTCAGGATCATTAATTATAAATCTGTCAAAGAAAATACGATAGTCAAAATGGCGGATCCAACAGGGCGGGTATTACCAACTCAAACGGTTTTACCGGAAATGATTATTTCTAGTCAGTTTACGGTTTGGCTATTTATATACGGTTGTGGGTTTTCGTAGTAAATAAATTTATCAATTTAGCCATAAAAAAATTATTATGTTTGGAATTCTATAAAAAATTACAGTGGGAACTATATTTTATTTTGTTATTGGTAAACAAATTTTACCAATACAAAAAGAAACACCCACTTGAAGATTTGTTTGTCTTAAAATTGGAGAAAAAAAGGGACAGCAAAGTGTATCAAAGTTGTTTTTAGACTGAGATTAGATATTGCTCAAATATGTTACAACCAATAACAACATTATATATATATATATATATATATATATATATATATATATATATATATATATATATATATATATATATATATATATATGACTTACTAGTCAAAAAACAATATTCTAAAGTAGGGTTATTGGGGTTGCAGTCTTTTTTAAACTTGTGGGTCTTGGTAAGGAGAAAAACCCTTTTTTGATTCTGTCAAGCTTTCGAAAATTTATTTATCTTTTCTTCAGGACATCTCTGTTTACGGATCCGTATTCTCCCCCTCAACCTACATTACCCCCCCCCCCCACGACACTTCCTGGTTGACACATGACAGGTGTCACTATAAAATCGTGGAATAGTCAAGCAGGATGTCTGGCTGTTTTCGAAAATTCTAGAATTTCAACGAATTTTTACAATTCTTACAAAATATGCCTCTTAATATAGTTAAAAAGTGCTAATGTTGTTTTTTTTCCCATTTTGCAAACGTGTACTTGTTTTATATTCAAACCACATTGGTGAGTTATTTAATAATGTGCTTAAGAAGAGATAAATAAATTCTCGAAGGTTTGACACAATCAAAAAAGGGTTTAAAAAAGACTGCATCTCCAATAACCCTAGTTTGCGACACGTGGCTTTCGTTGCCAAAATTAGCAGCAAGCCTGGTTGCCTAATACCGAATAATGCGACCCCTATCCTTTGGGCAACGCGTTTCATGTACTCGATTGTATAGATTTCTATTTTAATTCACCGTCGCGCCACCACATGGCGGTTTTTACAAATTTTGTTTATTTGTGTGGTTCTTGTGTTATCAAGCGAACCATCGAGATGTCGCCTTTGTCGTCCTGTTTGCTGTTTTTAATTTTAAATTCAGCTTTATAGGATGCAAAGGCGAGATGATGGTTTGTACCGACTGCGGTGGCCTGACAAGTCACATATTAGGACGAAACAGCGCTGTCGCCATCTGTCGGACCCGGAGTCTTTCCATACTTTGGAGTGCTCCGCACTTTTTAACACGAGAATAATGTAGATTGACAAATTTGACGTCCGCAAAGCCAAAATAACATATATATATATATATATATATATATATATATATATATATATATATATATATATATATATATATATATATATATATATATCCCACTGGGAATCAAAATTGACTTTTGATGATTCCTTCAATTTAATTTTCAATCTTATTTTTTGAGCAGCCTGTATTATTGGCTGTCAAAATATTATAAAAAAGGAATCCAACCCAAATTAAATGAAACAAGCTTCCTTATAGGAAAAATTGATAATTATTTTAAAGCTTGCAAACGTTATTTTTGACATAAAAACTTAAATATGTAAAAACCGTAGGTATAGGACATGATATATGAAAATGTAATAATATATAGGGTATTCCTTTTAAAATAAGCAATTTGACATCTATTTCCGGTATTACCGGAAGTGTTACCATCTTGAAAATATTTTAGCATTAGTAATACTGTCAAATTTTCAAATATATATAGTTTTCCATGTATAGATCGAATTGTTTTCTAATGGGGCACTATGAATAGATGAAATACTACAAAGAAGATGAAAGGACTGAAAAGAAACATCATTTGAGACACAAGACGGAGCAGTTTGGGAAAATCCATTAAAATATGAAAGATGAAACCTCGAGATCTTAAAATAAAAAGGATAGATCAAGAAAGTTACTTAATTTGTGAGCCTCCGGACGCATATATTGATTTAAATTATTTTTCTAAAAGCTGACTAATGAAAAACCATCTTTTTAAAGCAATATTGCAACTGCTAAAATCCCGGCGTTCTTAAGGCTTAACAAACTATTAACCCAGAAACCCGCTTTATAAACAAAATATTTAAACACTAAAATAATAAAAAACATATATAAACTCCACTACAAAATTACCAACACTATACATCCTCACTGCTTTACTGAGCCCGTAAATTTTCTTCCCACAGCGTTATTGGACATTGTTGCCAAATAATATATGTGGCAACAGGGCCCCGCTACGGTTTCATTATAGTGTCAAGTATTAACCGAGGCTGTAAAAAAATATGGGCTTTGATATAAAAAAGTTATGAGAGTCGAAAACGCTGCGGAGAGTTCAGAAAACGTAATAAAGAGATGTAGTGAAGGGAAAAAGTGAAGGTAAGTTAATTATTATGTTATGAATTTTTAAATGCTGTGTTATTTTGCCTGATCTAAAATAACACTCGCTTGTTTAAAGATCGAAGTAAAACGATGTCTATAGTGTTGATGTTTTAGAGATTGACATCAGATGTCGGCAGATACAACATCCTGCTGGCATATCTCGGAAAAGGGATTTTAAATAGGCTTTCTGTAAATTTTGCTCTTGCTCTTGCTCTGCCAAAGCCGTGTCACTAATATACGAATGTAAGGCAACATGAAATTTGAGGGGGTTGCGCGCTATTTTAGGTGGAGGGAAATATCGCTTCAAACAAACACTAGGGAGTTTCTTCTTAGAACTAACTATACAGGATGATTTTCCGGGAATTTTATCGGTCGATTGTGGGAAAACTATACTTAGGAAGAATTTGAAAATTTGACAGTTCACTAACGTCATGGGGGACAACCGGCTAAAATATTTTCAAGATGGCAGCACTTCCTTATTTTGAATAGAATACTCTATATATTATTGCATTTTTAATTTCTACGTAAAATTCTAGATATATTTCGTGTATAAAATTCTATACTTAAGTCTCACCGGTTTGGACATATTTAAATTTTTATGTCAAAAATGACGTTTGCGGACCAAAACTTAACTATCAATTTTTCCTATAAGAAACTGTGTTTTCTTGTAGACGGAAGTCGACTTTAGTAGTCCTTTTATGAAATTTTGAAAATTATTAATACGGCGCGGTCAAAAAATAAGAATATAAATTATATTTAAAAAATCGTCAAAAGTCAATTTTTTCAAATAGAAAGCGCCTATTTTTATAATTTTATCATATTAAGCATTAAAAATAAGGTTCATCACTACATAGTATAAAACAAAGTCGCTTTCTCTGTCCCTATGTCCCTTTGTATGCTTAAATCTTTAAAACTACGCACCGGATTTTGTTGCGGTTTTTTTCAATAGATAGAGTGATTCAAGAGGAAGGTTTATATGTATAATAACATTCATTAAATAGTGGAGAAATACTGTTATTTTTGAGGTTTCTAATGTGATGTCGTTAATTATCATATTTTTTTCCGCTTACATTGCAAACGCAGGCTGAACCCTACGAGATTTATCAAAATAATGTACTAATTATTTGTACACATTGAAAAGGTCTACAGAAAACTCCGCGATGGTATATGTCTATCTCTCATGGATATCCCACAATAACATTTTTTTGTCATTTACTTTTTACGACAAATAATGGCAAATTTTGAAGCGATTTTAACCAATACAGCATTAATCCTTATCCAATTAAATAGCTTAAATACATTGTTGATTTAATATAGATCTATATGGTCCTTTACAGCACAAGATTTAAATGAATATTTTCGAAGATATTACAGATTTAAAATTGCGGGAAGTAGCGCTTGCGGCGGTACTGGCCGACCGGGGCGGCGGCAGCGTGCCTATAAATAGCGCGTCGGAGGCCGATGTAATAATTGTTGTAAAAATAAAATAAATAGTCACAGTTTTTCTGTAGTGTATTTAGTATCAGCATTGCACCCATGCGAAGCCGGGGCGGGTCGCTAGTTTTGTATAAAGTTGTCCATTCCAAAAATTTGTATTTATCGATTCGATGATATATTTTTTATTAAGAATACGAATAAAAAAACAACTCATTTTATTTTATTCAATTTTTCAAAAAACAATTGGGTCCCTGAGTGTGGCAGTACTTGTCACCCATTTAAACCGCAATTTTTCACCGAAACTAAATGAAACAGCAGAGAACTAGGCCCACATTAATGTGTCTAGTGGGATGTAATTATTACAAACATCAAACTAATAACCTCAATCTTCAAAAAGCAAACATCAGCCATGTAAATCATAAATGATGCTTTTAATTTTATTAGCAGAAGCAAATTGAAATGTATGTCCCAGTTAGAGATGACACACAATTCTGTTTGAACAAATAATTTGGAATAGTATCTATGACGAAGTTATAAATTTGATCAGGAAGTTTAGTTTCCATTAAGTATAAGTAAATGTTCGTAGGGAAAACTTCGTTTAAGTCCATTCTGTTCATACGGATCAAGGAAATATTTTTGGAAAGGTTCGGAATATTTTACATTGGTATTGCCAAGCTATTTATATATACAGTTTCAATGAAAAATTACAATTTACATCCGAAACTGAAAATAATCACTGAAATAATTAATAAACGAACATATAAATTTTATAATAACCTAATAACAAGAAACATAGAACATAAACAGCAAAAATATGTAGCATTACCTTACACTAGTGAGCTGTCAGAAAAAATAAAACACATTTTTAAAAAGCACTATATTATCGTATGCCACAGGTCTCATAATAAATTAAATACATTATTTACTAATTTAAAAAATAAAATTCTTCTCATGAATAATTCAAATGTAGTATATTCCACCCCTTGCACAAATTGCCCCAAAAATATATAGGCATGACGTGCCAATTACTAAAGAACAGATTGAATGGACATGAATATACAAAAAACGCCTCAACAGCGTTAAATAAACACACATAGGACGAAAAATATACTTTTGAGTATAACAGTACCATAATTAAAAACAAAGATATGAATTACCAGAAATTGCAGATAAGGGAAATGATAGAAATTAAAAAGATAAAAACACTGTTAACGACAGAACTGACATAGGAAATTTGAGCCACATTTACATAAGCCTAATTTAAACGAAAATATTAAGTATATGATCCTGTTAATAAACATCAAAAATTGAATATCCTCTTAAATATAAAATTAAATGTATGGGGTTTTTCGTTTTTTTTGGTGCATTGTAAAATATATTAAATAAAATAAATTCACATTCTTTATATCCTCAGTACCTGAATAGATGACGTAAAAATCGCACTCCATTATTAGTTAATAAACAAAATGTTCAGGGGTGTACTGGTAAAATTAAATTTTTTTTAAAAATATGAATAGTGTTTTAAAGTGTTGTTTTTTTTTTTTAATTGTAGACATGTTTTTATAAGAATTTTTTAAATTATATAAAAAATATTTTTTAGGATGGTTAATGAATAAAAAAAAAAACAAAAAAATTTTGAAAATGCTTTAAATAGAGGGTGCAACGTCAAATTGTTTAGATTTTTTTGTTGGATAAAGAACCAAAACCCAAGAAAAGACAAAATAAAGAAAAAATTATATATATATATATATATATATATATATATATATATATATATATATGTACTTATAAAATGTTGTAAAAGTGCTCTGAACATAAATTAACATTGGCACAATTTAGAGAAAAAGGTATAAGACATCCAAATGAATGTATTTTGATCTATATATTTGTATCACAGTCTAAATTTAATTATTATTATTCTAAGTATTGGCCGGAACATCCGCCAAACCCTGTAATATCGTTTTCCAGGGCGTGTGTAATTAAAAAAGTTATGTGACGTCACTTGCCATTCTTCAAGAACAATTAGGGTCGAAATGACGTCATTAGGACCAATAAAGAGACACAGAAAATGGTAATTATACAATATTTACACCGGAAAGATGCTGTTGTCTGTTCATTTCGCTTTGTGATGTATATTTTGGGGTGTCGTGTTTATTACCGAGCTGGCAACAGCTTACAACAACGCCCCTTTATTATTTCGGAGCTTATTATGAGATAAATATTGAGGATGTGCATTTATTGTTGATTGGTGTTTTTAATTTAAATTAAATTATTGTAGTTATAACGTAAATTGCAAATACTTCAAAAAGAAACCTTTTAAAACATCAAATTTTTTTGTCGATAAGAATTTTTACAGCAATCTGTTGAAAGTACGGCTGTTTTTATTATATATTTATTTATTTAAACCCATTTCACAGTTACAAAAAACCAATTAACAAATGGGTACAACAGAAAAAAAACTTAAATATTTATAATGACAAAACAAACAAAAAAAAGAAAAGCATACACAAATTACCACAAATAAAACTACAAAATATTACATACTTAATTATTTTTTATCTGTGCCAATCTGCAGCTAAATATGTCGAATTTATTTTGATTTTCGTTGCAGATTCTGCACATCCTATATAAAGGAAAGTAGTTACACACATTTATACGAGGTGTAGGACAATAGAATGTGGCAGATTGGCGAGCTGAAGTCCTAGGTACAAGAAAACTTATTTTTTCCAGTATGTCACTACATTCCACTCTGTTATGCAAAAATTTGAGGTCTGTGACGATACGTCTACGTTCTAGAGGACAAAAAGAATGCCGCTGAAGTAAGATTTCATGGGGAAACCCTGTTTCAGGAGAATGTCCATCAATTTGAAAGCTTAGGTATTTTAAGAAACGCCGCTGAACTCTCTCAAGGTCATTAATATGGTTTTGATAATAAGGATACCATATTATGGAAGCATATTCCAATTTAGATCTTACAAAAGCGTAATAAAGTAAAATGAGCGTACTTTGATTAGAAAATGTTTTTGAGTTTCTGATAATAAAGCCTAATGATTTAAAACACACCTGTATAAGATCGTTTATATGAGAGACAAATGAAAATCTGCTATCAAATGTCACATCCAGATCCCTAAAGCATTCCACTCGTGGAACTGATGTTCCATCAATTTTATAATCATACACCAGCATGTTTTTGTTTAATGTGAAAGTCATGACTTTTCATTTACCAACGTTTAGAGGCAATCTGTTTTCTCTACACCAATCGGTGACGGTATTTATTGCTATTTGTAGTCTTTGATGATCAGCACTTCTTTTTTTACAGAAGTAAAAATTTTAGCGTCATCCGCATAGAGTAGCATTGTACAGTCACCCACAATTCCATTAATAAATATTTTAAATAATAAAGGACCGAGTATTGACCCTTGAGGAACCCCCTAAGTCACACACAGTGGTTCCGAGGACTGACCACAGCATTCTACTATTTGCTGCCTATCACAGAGATTTGATTTAAAAAATAGAATTAATTTTTGCGAGAATCCAAAACAATTCAGTTTATCACGCAAAATGCCGTGATCAAGCCTATCAAATGCCTTTAAAAAGTCTGTATATATTGTGTCTACTTGACATCCCTTGTCCAAGACATCAGCCACGAACTGGTAAAACAGAAAAGACTGGACACTGTGGACCTACCCCTTTATAAAACCATGTTCGGAACCACTAAATAGGTGTTTCAGCTTGAAAAATAGATGTTTATGCAGAAACATTTCAAAACATTTAGGAAAATTATTTATTATACAGACTGGTCTGTAGTTTTCTATATTTTGTTTGTCTCCTTTTTTAAACACTGGAGAAACTCTGGAATTTTTCCATTTATCAAGAAACTGTAAATTATTTAGGCAGATATTAAAGATAATGGAAAGAGGTATTGCTAATATGCATGCACAGTCACGCAGGAAAAAGGATGGAATTTTATCCGGACCTACTGTTCCCTTTGGTTTCATTTCTTTTAAGCAAGATAGTACTTCATTTCCACTAACCTTACTTTAAATATCTTTATTAAAAGCACTATTTGATGAAATATACATCAGATTTAAAAAAGTTAGCAAATGCATTTGCAATATCTGCATAGTTTCTATAAATATTTTCCCCACAAATCATATTTTCAGGTAATTCTTTATTATTTCTTTTACTATTTATAAATTGCCAGAAGTTTGATGGGTTAAAAGCAATGCGGTTTTCCACACTTTCACAATATTTTTTATATGTATCATTAATTTGTCTTCTCTGCTGTTGAAATTTTAACAGATCCTCGTTTTTTTGTGAACGTTTGTATTTTTTCCAAGATTTAAATTTTTTCTTAATATTATTTATTATTTTAGATGTAAACCAAGGTGGATAATTTCTTTTGCGTTTTTTAGTTTTAGGTACAAATTTATTTAGGGCAGTGTATTTAAATATAAAAAAATTACAAGCCTCATTAGCATCATTAATCTGATACAAAAAATCCCATTTAATATCACACATATACTCATATAGGCGCATAAAATCTGCCTTTTTAAAATTATAGTATACATTATTAATTCTTTGTTTAGTAAATTTTTTTTATGGGCCACTGTGCATGAGAGCAATAAAGCAGGATGGTGCAACACTTCAGGTAAGATTAGGTCTTTGGCTCTTTCAATGCTACATGAAAATGAATCATTATTGCTTAAAATTAGTTTTTACTTTTTTGGGTTTCGGTCATATTATTACTTTATAAAAGAATTAACACATGTTTTTTCTGACGTTTCGGTTTATTTTATTGATTAAACCATCTTCAGAGAATTACTGTAAATATGAAAATCACAAATACAGCATTAGACATCACAATAACGATAATAAAACCGCCTTAGCCAAACATGCAATTGATAACATGCACAACATCGATTTTAACAACGTGGAGATTTTAGACAAAGAAATTAATTACAAAAAAAGAACAATTAAAGAAATGATCCACATTAAAAGAACACCCGGTACAATGAATTTCAGAACGGACACAAATGACCTGAGTAATGTATATACGAATCTAATAGGGCAATAAAATTGCAGATGGTCCAGAAACTTTCAAACCCTTTGGTAGTACTCTGTCAAAAGCACAACAAACCAGATGTGAAAAAAAAAATGCATCAAAAAATAATAGTTTTTTATATTTATATTTATATTAAATAAGAAGTGTTTAATTATATTGTATTAAAATAGTAAAAAAGTTAAATGTAAGTTTTTCAAGTGAACCACCTGTTAACATTAGGTAAGAAAGTAAAATTTTCAGTTTATATAGCATAAATTTACATATTCCTTTTCATATTTACAGTAATTCTCTGAGGATGGTTTAATCAATAAAATAAACCGAAACGTCAGAAAAAACATGTGTTAATTCTTTTATAAAGTAATAATATGACCGAAACCCAAAAAAGTAAAAACTAATTAATAACTACACGGTCAACAAATAGAAACAAAATTGCTTAAAATGAAATGTAGTAAACGATTATTATCGTTATATATAAAATTGTGCTGTTTAAGGTTTAAAAATTGTATAAAGTTTACTAAAGTTTTGTTTGATATATTGTATTCGTCAGATTTCATATATTGCTAAAATTGTGGTTTTCAATGATGCCACCTGTGAAATTTCAGACGTTTGACTCAATATTTGTACGAAATAAATATTTTTCTTTATGGAAATGTATTTCAGGGGCAAGATTTAGCGATAATAAATAACCACTTTCAGTAACCTCTAAAACACCTCCATTTTTCTTAAATTTCGAGCAATTTCCAATTTTTTTTTTGAACCACCTTATTTTTGATGTTATTTTTGGACAACCTGTACAGAACTATTTTCATAAAACCCCATATGACTTTGCAGCAAACATTTTTTATAGGCAAGAAGTCCTTAAAAAAAGACGGAACCAGTTTTTCCGCATTTCTTCAAAATTCGTATCCCTAAACCGTTCGTTTTTCCATTTCTCTCGCTCTTTATGTTCCAATATAATGTTTATTTTCCACCGTTCCCTCTCGAACCTATTATTTTAAGCGTAAAACTGCTTCGCCAAAACTGTTTTTCCATTTAACTTAATTTTCCTCTTTGCTTTTTCTATAGATATTCTTAGTAAAAGTACGATTATTTTTATGCTTTCGTATTATGGATGTAATAACATCAATTTGTGTTAGGCCAGTTGGAGGTTTTTTCGGCAAACACTAAATAAAAAAGGGCTTTCTTTACGATTATTAAATAATATACCTTTGTAACTTATTTGATTTTGATTTGATAGTAACATTTATAACCCATTGATGGTGTGTAATACCAGTGATTACCTGTGGTTATGTCATAGAAACTCTGGTAAGTAATTGTGTTGTGACCGCCTACCACGAACTTGAGATATAAAACTCATATCTTACTTATATCTCAAGTTCGTGCCGCCTACCCTCATTACAAAAGTGCATTTATTGTTGCCTATAGTTTCGCTGCTTGAAAGGAAAATAATATATAGGCAGCTTTTTAAACACCGCAGTTACCGATTTCACTTATTTCTGAAATTGCTTTGCTTTTAAAATGCACTTATTGTGTTTCAATCACCCACAGTTTTCTTGTAATAAGGTCAATTTCATTTTTGATATTATAGTCATAAATGTATGTGAACGGCTGCAAAAAAGAGGGTTTATATATTTTTGTTTGTATGTTTGTTTAACTTGTGTTGGTTTTAATCAACTATTCTGTTTGTGCGAATATTTTAAGAAGATGAATTAACGATTTTTATTCTTTTTGTTGTATTTGTGGCAAAGAAAGATGAAATTCTATAGATCCTTTATTAAAGTGTTATGATTCTGATTCTGAGTTGGAAATAATTCAAGTTAAGCCATATTTGATAACTCAAAGAGATCTAAATGACCTGGTGTACGATTTGAATTTATTAAAAAAGCAGGCAGAACTATTAAGATCTCATTTGAAAGGATGTAATTTGCTTCATTGTGAAACTAAAATATGCTGTTTTCGAAATCGTGATGAACATTAAAATTTTTTTTCTCTAGGAGGACTTCTACGTCTTGATAGTAATGTACTTTCTTCTTTAACTTTGTTGGAAAAAGAGAAGTTTATTGATTTAACCGATTTTGAACTTAGTATAAGAAATAAGAATCCTGTTTTGTCGAAAAAAAAGTTTTATAGTCCTTTTCAGAGTGAAAAAGGTTAAACAAAGTTTTATCTGGAAACTAGTCTCACCAGTTAGGAAATTTACTCAGTGGCAAACCTAGTAAAAATTCACATACAAAAATTTGCTCACTTAAAGGCACCACGTCGAAATTTCTGGAAATATTTTTCTTACTATTTTTTACGCCCTGTATAAACTTATCCACTTATAACGTTAAAACGCCGTTCTCTAGAAAATAAGTTGTAATAAAAACTTTTTAATTAAGAATTAATAAGAGAGATCAAATACCATTATTTGGGAGAAATAGTAATTCGACGCCTTTAATGAGCTAGGCGTCGCGACGTCGCGAAAATTTAAATCGATTACAGGAACTCTCAAAAGGCCAATTCTCACAAGTACAAATCTGACTATTTTTGAGCTCGATTAATATTTTTAAAATATAATTTTTCTAATTGTGGAAGCGATAAGTATGAAATGTGTATACAGGGTGTTATAAAAACAGTGTATTATATTCTAAAGCCCTATCGTCAAGATAGGGAGTCTTAGGAGAATAAAGAACTGAATAATAATTGAACATTAGTGGGAACAGATTGAGCAAACTGAAATATGCGAATGATATATATATATATATATATATATATATATATATATATATATATATATATATATATATATACAGGGTGATTCAAAAATCGATCACGAAACTTAAGGGGGTGATTCTACTTGACAAAATAAGGGTAGAGCTTCATATAATTTTTTTTCAAAATGTCATTCGTTTTCGAGTTACAAGCCGTCCAAGTTCAAGTTTTTATTTTTTGTTTTTTGAATTACTCGCTTACAGGAAAACCGATTTGACTAATATTCTGCGCTTCATCATTTTAGTAACAATTCACATTGATTGTTTGCCGCTAGAGGGCACTTTACCTACATTGAAAATTGTTTTTTTGTCATAATTTTTTAGTGTTGACAGCTACAGTAGTTTTTGGCATAATTTCTGAAAGACTGATGCCAGGCCTTTAAAAAAGGTGCTCTTTATTTACATCGCTAAACCCAACGGTTTAGACGTAAATCACCCTTAAAAATTAAGTGGTAAATTTACTTTTCTCATTTCATTACCACCAGCTACCAGGTAAATAGCTATCAAAGTATACTAGAGCTGTCAGTTTAACATCAAATAAATTCGCTTTTTAAACTATTTAATTTATAATCTTAAAATAACTAATAATGGCTAATCAGTAAATATTCATTTTATGGATTATTGCGATATACATTTAATTGATAAAAATTAATGAAACAGTACTAAACAAACTAAAAAAGATTCTCAAAATGTCCCCCATTTTCTTCCATACATTTCCTAACACTCTTCAAGAAATGTCGCCTAACTCGATGAAAAATTTCTGGTGTTTCTTTAATAATTTGGCACTTTTCGATTATCCTGAAGCGAAGATCCTCGACGTTGATTACTGGAATATCGTACACCAATTGTTTCAAATGACCCCAAAAGAAAAAATCCATAGGATTAAGGTCTGGTGACCTCGCTGCCCATGCCAATGGTCCACTTCGTCCTATCCATCGCTCAGGATACGTTGCATTCAAATACTGTCGGACACGTATACTAAAGTGGGGCGGAGCTCCGTCTTGGAGGATCCACATGTTGGCCCTTACTTCCAATGGCACATCTTCCAGATACAATGGGAGACGATTTTGGATAAAATCTAAGTATACGTCACCAGTTAATGGGCCATCAAAGAAATGAGGACCAATAAGGTAATCTCCTATTATCCCTGCCCACACATTTAGTGAAAATCTACGCTGATGTTTCGTTTCTACCACATTGTTTGGGTTCTCGTAAGCATATGTGTGGATGTTGTGTAGATTTGTTATGCCATCACGAGTGAAACCAGCTTCGTCAGTGAATAATATGACGCCAATTAATCGATTATCGTGTTCATACTTAGCTAGGATCTGATTGCACATTTCTAACCGTCTCGGCCGATCATCGTCATAAAGAGCCTGCACCTTTTTTGAATGAAACGGGTAGAGTTGTTCTTCTCTTAGTATCCTCCATGAACTAGCCTGACAGAGCCGCACTTCATTCCCAATTTTTCTAGTACTAATACCTGAATTATCTTCAATAATTTCAAGCACTCTTTCTTCCTGTTGCACGTTTCTAGCAGTTCTAGGTCTTCCCCTATTTCCATTATAACTTTTAAAGGAACCACATTCCGCAAGCCTCCTGTGCACACTGGAAAATGTTTGAGCATGAGGGATATTTCTTTCCGGATAACTCTCCATATAATATCTTCTTGCCAACTCTGCATTACCATTTGCTTTTCCATAACAAAAATGGATATCACAATATTCGATATTTGAACATTGGTGATTAGCCATTATTAGTTATTTTAAGATTATAAATTAAATAGTTTAAAAAGCGAATTTATTTGATGTTAAACTGACAGCTTTAGCATACTTTGATAGCTATTTACCTGGTAGCTGGTGGTAATGAAATGAGAAAAGTAAATTTACCACTTAATTTTTAAGGGTGATTTACGTCTAAACCGTTGGGTTTAGCGATGTAAATAAAGAGCATCTTTTTTAAAGGCCTGGCATCAGTCTTTCAGAAATTATGCCAAAAACTACTGTAGCTGTCAACACTAAGAAATTATGACAAAAAAACAATTTTCAATGTAGGTAAAGTGCCCTCTAGCGGCAAACAATCAATGTGAATTGTTACTAAAATGATGAAGCGCAGAAGACTTAGCCTATCTTTCAAATATTAGTCAAATCGGTTTTCCTGTAAGCGAGTAATTCAAAAAACAAAAAATAAAAACTTGAACTTGGACGGCTTGTAACTCGAAAACGAATGACATTTTGAAAAAAAATTATATGAAGCTCTACCCTTATTTTGTCAAGTAGAATCACCCCCTTAAGTTTCGTGATCGATTTTTGAATCACCCTGTATATATATATATATATATATATATATATATATATATATATATATATATATATATATATATATATATATATATATATATGTATATGTATGTATGTATACCTTACCCAGGAAATAAAAATCAACAGAAGCATGTAAACAGCTCATAGAATAAATAATCGTAAAAAAACATGGAACTCCTTCACGAGACTTAACAATATATTGGGAAATACAATGAAATGAATTATTCTGGCCTGATATTTAAATAAAATAGCAAACCTTTAAATTTAATATACCGAGAAAATTTTTTTTTAATGAATTTTACGTATCACGATCTTAAAACCTAACAAACTATATTAATAACACTCCACACAAAACGATGAACTTTATTCCCAGTCGTGGATAATTCTAGAATAAGTTTTACCGAAACTAGAATCAAGGCAGACAATTTTCTAGTGAAAACACAGCTCTAAGATGTCGCTAGCCAACTGTTATGAATTACAAATTCGGACGGTTACAGACGAAACTTAAAGACGACAACATTATTTCCTTTTAAGCTTGGCTTTTTAATGGCTAAAATAAAATTAAACTTCCTTGGCTGCAACTTTATTTTTCCTCGATAAAGGCAACTTGTAAAATTATGGTCTTGCGTTCCGTATCTGAAGCTGAAGTTTCGGAGTATGACTAAGTATTATCGTGTATTAATAGATGTTTATTATCTATACGGATAAAAATGTGCTTTTAAATCAGGGGAACTTTGTTTGACTTCAATTTCTATGACTCGTAGCCGTACAGACCAAACATAACATTTCAAATATCGAATTTTTAGCTTCAAATTCAATTCTTTATTGATAAACAAGTTTTTCATTTGATTCTATTTACTTTTTCTATTCCAGTATTGTTTCTTTTAATATTTAATCTGATTCGATCTTGGCTAATTAGCATGATCTTAGTCTTCTGCACTTTCGAGGTTAAACCAAACCATCATTCATTTTGATTTCTTTTTTAACCGACTTCTAAAAGAAGGAGGATCTCAATTCGTCGACTATGTAATTTATATAAAGTGCCTTCATTTCAAAACGATCCATCCTTAATAACTTTGTTAAATAGAAAAATTAAAAAAAAGAAAAAACATGTCAATTTAGATATACAGGGGGAAGTTTAATTTTGCATTTGTTAAAAGTCTGTCAATCACCTCCTCACCTCCAGCTAACCTCACTTTGATATGTCAAATGGGAACCCCCACCTTGTGACACATCATTGTAAGCAGCATAAAATTGTCTATCCAACCGTATAAAAAAAATTAAATCGGTTGACGTACAAGCGAATAGTGTGCAAAAATGTCTTGTAATAATGCATAATATATCGGCCTCGAACTTTGGTATGTCAAATGATTACCCTATAGTGTGATACATCATTTTAAAGGGCATACTATCTCCTATTTAGCCAATAAAAAAAACAAAATCTGTTGATGTACAAGCGAATAGTAAGAAAAGATGTGTGGTAATAATAGACACCTTATCACATTAAACTTTATTATGTCAAATGGCTACTTCATAGAGTAAAATATTATTTTAAATTTAAAATAAATATTTTTTTAAAATAATAAACAGTTAAAATATTTGCGAGAAAAAAACTAAGCCTGTTTTAAAATTCATCGCAAAATTCATTGCAGTCTAATCAATCTAGTGTATTTATTTCAATGATATTTTTTGCGGTACCTGATAGGTACAAGAAATCACTGCAATAAATAAAATTTTTAAGATCTTTAAACACCAGTTGTTTATTATTGTTAAAATTGTCATTGTGACGCCTAGTTGAAACGTGAATATAAATGGTGTATACGCTAGCCGAAAGAATAGAAATAATTTTTCTCTATGGAGCTGAAGATCGGTGCGCTCGTAGAACCGCCAGAGCATTTAACGAGAGGCATCAAGACAAAAACGTGGGCCATAAATATGTACTCGAATTGGTACGAAAGTTTGAAGAAACGGGATCCGTTTGTAATAAAAAATCTATTGAGAAAAGGGTTGTAGATGAAGCATGCCAAATCGAGGTACTAGGACAGTTTGCAATAGATCCAACTTTATCCATCTCAAAGGTCGCAGATTTAACCAACATTTCTGCTGGCTCTGTGCATAAAGTTTTAAAACAAAATAAGTTTTTTCCCTACAAAATTCAAATTCTTCAAGAACTCGGAGAAGACGATTTTGATAGGAGAATTCAATTTTGCGAATTAATGTGCCAACGAATTGACGAGTACCCCCTTTTACCTAAGAATATCTGCTTTAGTGATGAATCAACTTTTTTTCTAAATGGACTGGTTAACAGACATAACTGCAGATACTGGGATAATGAAAATCCGCACCTTTTCCGAGAAGGGCATACTCAATATCCCGAAAAAATTAACGTGTGGGCAGGAATTTATGGCAATGAAATCATCGGGCCATTTTTTTTGGAAGATAATTTAACTGGGCAAATTTATTTAAACCTTTTAGAAAACACAATATACCCTGCCATTGTGCAATCTTTAGAAAATCAAGTGGATGAAAATGCTGTTATGGTACTAAATGAAAATAATTTGCATTTCCAGCAAGATGGAGCTCCCCCGCACTACGCTTTGGCAATTCGAGAGTGGCTTGATGAACATTTTCCAGGGACGTGGATTGGCAGACGTGGTGCAATTGAATGGCCAGCACGGTCTCCAGACCTAACCCCTCTAGACTTTTTTCTTTGGGGGTATTTAAAAAGCAAGGTTTATAAAACCCCACCTGAAAATATTGACGATTTAAAAGATCGAATTGTTCGGGAATGTAGAGGAATTAGCAGAGAAACCCTTGCCAATGTTCGTGGGAATTTCAAAATAGGCTTTTTTATTGTCTCGCTAATAACGGCGCACATTTTGAACATTTAATAAAATAATTTTCTTCAACTGAATAAAACTGAATAAACTGCTTATATTTAACACACATTTTTGCATCCTAATTGCCTATAACGTCTATTAACTTAATTTTTTTTGACATCGTTGGATAGCAGATCGTACGTCCTTTAAAATGATGTATCACACTATAGGGTAATCATTTGACATACCAAAGTTCGAGGCCGATATATTATGCATTATTACAAGACATTTTTGCACACTATTCGCTTGTACGTCAACCGATTTAATTTTTTTTATACGGTTGGATAGACAATTTTATGCTGCTTACAATGATGTGTCACAAGGTGGGGGTTCCCATTTGATATATCAAAGTGAGGTTAGCTGGAGGTGAGGAGGTGATTGACACACTTTTAACAAATGCAAAATTAAACTTCCCCCTGTATATCTAAATTGACGTGTTTTTTCTTTTTTTTAAATTTTTCTATTTAACAAAGTTATTAAGGATGGTTCGTTTTGAAATGAAGGCACTGTATATATATATATATATATATATATATATATATATATATATATATATATATATATATATATATATGTATATATATATATATATATATATATATATATATATATATATATATATATATATATATATATATATATATATATATATATATACTCCGATTACTTCGGAACGGCTGCACCGATTTGAATGAAATTTTCTACGTTATGTTCAGGAAGTTGCTGCGGTGATTCCATATTATTTTGGACAAAATTGGTGCAGTAAAATCCAAGATGGCGCTGACAATATGGCGGGCAAAAAAATTAATTTTGTCCGATTTTCTTCAAAATTGGTATGAGTGAATTTTCAGGGTCTCAACTCAATCTGGCGGATTCAATATGGCGTACAAAAAATTTTACATTTTTTGATTTTCTCCAAAACGGATATAGGGGGTCCTGGAGGGTGTAAATTATGAATTTAAAAGTATTTTTTCAAAATCCAATATGACATTTCGATATAGCGAACTAAAAATTTTACATTTTTCGATTTTGTTGAAAGGTGGAACTGAATCGTTTTTGAGGATGTAAATAGCGAATATAAAATTATTTTAAAACAATCTAATATGTTAGATGCAATATGACGGTCTAGAAATTTTAAATTTCCGGATTTTATCCACAATTGATACTAGGGGGCTTTGAAGGGTTTAGATTTAGATTAGATTAAGACGTTAAAATTATTTTTTTGAAATTCAGTATAGCGGATCTAATATGGTTGGTTGAAAATTTTACTTTATTCGCATTTTTTTCAGATTTGGTATTAGGGGTTTTTCGGGGTCGTGTTCTACGAATAAGAAGTTAATTTTTTACAACTATTAGGTTGACAAGATAAAATATGAGGGACTGAAAATTTTACGTTTTTCGATTTTGTCTAAAACCGATACTTCTTGGGACGTATACAAATTCAATATGCAGTATAAAATATATCGGGCTAAGAAATTTAATTCTCAAGTTCAAAATTAATATTGGAAGGTTTTGGGGCCTACATTCTTCTTCTTCTTCTTTAGTAGCCTTGCAACCCGGGGTGGGTATTTGCTGACTGCACAACTTGCTTCCATCTCACACGGTCGTCCATGATAGTTGGGTCAGTGGATAACCCCATTGTTCTTAAATCTGACCATATGTTATCTCTCCACCGCATTCTTGGGCGTCCTAAGGGTCTTTTCCCTGTCGGGGCCTCCTCCCAAATTAACTTGGTAAGGCGGTTATTAGGGAGCCTATGGACATGGCCAGCCCATCTTAGGCGTTGGGATTTAATTTCTTGTACGATGTCGCTAGCGTTATATATCTGTTTGACCTCGGCATTTGTTCTTATTCGGTACTGATTAGTATTGGGGTCGTGATAGGGTCCGAAAATCCTTCTAAGGAATTCTGGTAAGAAAGCAATTACAAATAAAGTATTTTTAATCTGTTTATGCGAATCACATTTTATCAGGTATTAAATTGGCGTCGACTTCAAAAATTTCAATTTCGTATAAAAATTTATAGTTATTTTTCACTTTTTAGAGCACTTTTAGAAGTCGGTTAAATTTTTTTTAAAAATTTTATTTCTGTTTTTTTTTTCACATTTAATTAAAAAATTTTATTTTAGTTGTAAAATTACTTTCCTCTTTTTCTTACTTTAAAGATAAAATGAGACATTTATCACGAATTCTGTTTAATACCAATTCATTTGGATTTGAGTGTTTTAAATCGTCGAGTTATAAATAAAGAGAGAAAACTACATAAATAATTTTGAATGAATACGATCAATTTTTTTTATAAAAATTTTATTCATGATTTCTATGTTAACAAATGTGTGTCAGAAAATAATTTACGTTATTTATTGCTATTTTCAATCAAGCACAGAATTTTTTAATAAATAGGCACACTGTTCCAGTTTAGCGCTAGATTTATTTGTTATTTCAAGCATTTGACGTTATAAAAATGAATTCACAATGGCAAATCAGTCATTTGCACGAGCTATATATATATATATATATATATATATATATATATATATATATATATATATATATATTACACAGCCTGTAGCGTCCACTGCTCAACATAGGCCTTCCTCAATCGTTTCCAATGTTCCCGATCTTGTGCTGATTGAATCCAGTTTGTTGCGATTCTCTTGATATCATCAGTCCACTGTATTGGAGCTCTGCCCCTACTTCTAAGAGCCTGGAACCTAGGACGCCACTCTATAATGCGTTTAGTCCACCTAGAGTCTTCCATTCTCGCCACATGTCCTGCCCAGTTACATTTTAAATGTGTTATACTTTCTATAGCATCTTTGATCCCTGTTCTAGTTCTAATGATTACATTTGGAACTTTATCTCTCAGTGTTATTCCCAACATCGACCTCTCCATAGCTCGCTGAGTCACTCTAATTTTTTCGCAACTTTTCTTAGTTAGTGTTAAAGTTTCTGCACCGTACGTGAGCACAGGAAGCACACACTGTTCATAAACCTTTCTTTTCAAGCAATATATATATATATATATATATATATATATATATATATATATATATCTGTTTTGTTAAACCATCTATGTTTATTTTTCTGAATTTTCTTGGGTATGTGGTTTTTTGTTTTTTATTTTTAAAACAATCTAAAATTTTAACGTTTCGCCCATTCTTTTGGGCTTTATCAAAAATATATTATCTGTTCATGGATAAAATCCGTTGTAGCTGTGCCGTATAAAATTCAACTGAACAGTATATATATATATATATATATATATATATATATATATATATATATATATATATATATATATATATATATATATAAATAAATTTACGGATATCAAATACTCATCGAAATATTCTAAAAACTAAAAATATCCGCCTATTTACAACATTGTTCGAAAATACAGAGCATAAAAAGGTACCCTTACTTCAGGGTTACTGTTATCAATTAATAAACTTCATCTCCTTTTCCTTTCTGCCCTTTTTGTCATTACTAATAGTGATATGAAATGTATCAAAAAAAGAAATTAAAGAACTCATACAGAGGATTTCTACTCAAGCTCACACATACTTGTATACAATTTTTAGACAATTTTTATTGCTTTATTACGCTATGACTGTATGTGGCATAACCTCACTTTTATCTTTTAAGTTGTGAATGTTTATAATAATATTAATGTTCACATTGTTCTAACCGTTACTGTAGTATACTATATTTGTACTGTGTAAGGGCTTCGCTTGCGCTGCAGACTTTTCTCCAGATGGCAAGGTTGAGGTGTGCCTTTTAACGAGTAAGTGTGGTTGGTGAGTACTGAGAAAGCTTAATTACTGACCATATTCTCTTGTTTCTACGGTCTGAGCCCTGAAGATGGTCTAAGTAAGATCGAAAGCACTTAGCTGATAATTCAAAATATACATTGAAATACACAACAACATTTCTTCTTTTCTATATGAGTTTTAGACTCCTAGAACAATTGCTTTTCAGTTTATGAGGCAAAATAATTATTTTTTGTATGTAGTACTCATTGGGTAATATGAAAATCTGCTTTAACGTCACTGTGTTCAAAAGACTCTTCTTAAATCGCTTAATAAAAAAGTTATGAACCTTGTAACGGTGAATAAGACTCTGGTACTTTTCATAAATGTACTGTTTAAAATTGCTGAGCAATGCATCAGTACTTTGAATTTTAAAAATCGGCAGGAATTACTCTGTCCGTTTTAATTGGATTAAAAGTGGATTTCAGTCTGTCCTATGCATTTCTCTTTTAGTTATTCATTTAAACGTTCCTAATAATACGAGTGGGTACATTTAAAAGAGGAAATTTGACTGACAGTCCCCAGATTTTCCACATAAATACTTTCCGCCCGGTTGTAAACAATCTGCAAAATGAGTTAATTAACGCCCGCGAAAAACTTATTAATTTTCCGAATATAATTAAAATCTTAAAACTTTCGGGCGTTAGAAGATTAGTTTTTAATTTTTCGGAGGGTTTCTTACTTAAATTTGTTGACACAGGGCTCAAAAATCTAAAGTCAATATTGGTATGACTTTAGTAAAATTTAATTATTTCGGGATGGCAGGCAGCTCCGCGCCATACGCTTTACGTAAGGAAAATTTAATTACAATATCCGGAAAATTATAAGAAAAGGGAACTGTACCAATGCGACGTTGTCGGTTTTGTTTAGGATGTACGCCAACGGCCTCCGAGAATTATTATTTAGGGTGTTGACGACTATTACCGGCCCGGTGATTCTTCTTATGAGAGTTATCCGAGGAAGTTAGAGGAGATATGAAAAGCTCCAAAAATAGACAAAATACCAAAAAAATTATCCTAACATGCAGAAAATAAATGTCATAAGTTGTTGACATCAAGTGGCTGCTTGGAGTAAGTGCAAAATGAAATTTGATACTAAATTTGTTCTATGAGTTATAAATTTAGAATAACGTATTTTCAACGCAAAAGCAAAAATACGTTCCGGAAAGGCCATCATTCATTAGATTCACGAAAACGACTAATATTCGTTTGCCACGTTGCCAAATGTAAAGTACTTTCGTGGTATTGACTATAAAATTTGTCCATCTCGGTCAACAACATAATTTAATTGTTGTAATGTTTTATTCATTCTCAGAGACAAACTAATATTAACCACCCAAGGTTTTTGGTTAACTCAAGTTTAGCTTAATTTTGGTTAGTTCATAAAACTGAAATTAATCTGAACTAACCGAAATTGACTTAGACTTATACTTTCCTAATACAAACTATAAAATTTATCCCTTACAGTTAACAACAAAGTTTAATTTTTGTAATATATAAAAAAGGGTAAAATTAATCCTAAACACCCAAATTTTTTTGTCAGTTTTGGTTAGTTTAGGTTTAGCAAGCATAAAAGATGCCAAATGAGATTTTGGCGAAACGTCTGCAAACAAGAAACCAAATGAACGAACGGATGTATTCCCCGATTAATACAGAATCACATCCGTGCATGTGCTGAGTCACTCTCAGGACTGTACAATTATATATATATATATATATATATATATATATATATATATATATATATATATATATATATATATATTCTTTGTCAAATCTATTCCCCCCTGTCCAAAATTTCACTCAACTTAGAGAGTTCTATGTGGGCCCATTTTCAAGCTTTACTTATGTATGTTTTTTAAACCGTGCTTTTTCTGGAAAAATCAAGATGGCCGATCCAATATGGCGCTTCCAAAAAACAATCTTTTGAAAACGCAGTTCAACAATTATAACGCTAACAATTTATCTTAAGAGTGTACTTCCACTGATGTTAAAAAAAGAAATTTTCTTGTTAATTTAAAAAATCACTATGCATTTTTAAGGCCACCCAGCACTCAGGGATTTTAAAAGAAGCTTTAAAGGTGTCTTAGGTATCTGTAAAAAATTCACAGTTCAACAATTATAACGTTAACAATTTATCTTAAAGGTGTACATCCACTGATGTTAAAAAAAAAGAAATTTTCTTGTTATTTTAAATTTCACTATGCATTTTTAGGGCCACCCAGCACTCAGGGATTTTAAGAGAAGATTTGAAAGTGTTTTAAGTATCTGTAAAAAATTCATAGTTCAACAATGATAACGCTAACAATTTATTTTAAGGGTGTACATCGACTAAAGTTAAAAAAAAATTTTCCTTGTTAATTGAAAAAATCACTATGCACTTTTGAGGCCACCCAGTACTCAGGGATTTTAAAAGAAGCTTTAAAAGTACCCTAGGTATCTGAAAAAAATTCACAGTTCAACAATTATAACGCTAACAATTTATTTTTTGGGTGTATTTCCACTGACGTTAAAAAAATAAATTTTCTTGTTAATTTAAAAATTCACTATGCATTTTTAGGGCCACCCAGCACACAGGGATTATAAGCGAAGCTTTAAAATAATCTTAGGTATCTGTAGCAAATTCATGGTTCAACAATTATAACGCTAACAATTTATTTTAAGGGTGTACATCCACTAAAGTTAAAAAAAGAAATTTTCTTATTAATTTAAAAAATCACTATGCACTTTTAAGGCCACCCAGCACTCAGAGATTTTAAGAAAAGCTTTAAAAGTGTCTTAGGTATCTGCAAAAAATTCACAGTTCAACAATTATAACGCTAAAAATTTATCTTAAGGGTGTACATCCACTGATATTAAAAAAAGAAATTTTCTTGTTATTTTAAAATTCACTATGCATTTTCAGGGCCACCCAGCACTCAGGGATTTTAAGAGAAGATTTAAAAGTGTTTTAGGTATCTGTAAAAAATTCATAGTTCAACAATGATAACGCTAACAATTTATTTTAAGGGTGTACATCGACTAAAGTTAAAAAAAATTTCCTTGTTAATTTAAAAAATCACTATGCACTTTTGAGGCCACCCAGCACTCAGGGATTTTAAAAGAAGCTTTAAAAGTGCCCTAGGTATCTGCAAAAAATTCACAGTTCAACAATTATAACGCTAACAATTTATTTTTTGGGTGTATTTCCACTGACGTTAAAAAAAGAAATTTTCTTGTTAATTTAAAAATTCACTATGCATTTTTAGTGCCACCCAGCACACAGGGATTATAAGTGAAGCTTTAAAATAATTTTAGGTATCTGTAGCAAATTCATGGTTCAACAATTATAACGCTAACAATTTATTTTAAGGGTGTACATCCACTAAAGTTAAAAAAAGAAATTTTCTTGTTAATTTAAAAAATCACTATGCACTTTTAAGGCCACCCAGCACTCAGAGATTTTAAGAAAAGCTTTAAAAGTGTCTTAGGTATCTGCAAAAAATTCACAGTTCAACAATTATAACGCTAAAAATTTATCTTAAGGGTGTACATCCACTGATATTAAAAAAAGAAATTTTCTTGTTATTTTAAAATTCACTATGCATTTTCAGGGCCACCCAGCACTCAGGGATTTTAAGAGAAGATTTAAAAGTGTTTTAGGTATCTGTAAAAAATTCATAGTTCAACAATGATAACGCTAACAATTTATTTTAAGGGTGTACATCGACTAAAGTTAAAAAAAAATTTCCTTGTTAATTTAAAAAATCACTATGCACTTTTGAGGCCACCCAGCACTCAGGGATTTTAAAAGAAGCTTTAAAAGTGCCCTAGGTATCTGCAAAAAATTCACAGTTCAACAATTATAACGCTAACAATTTATTTTTTGGGTGTATTTCCACTGACGTTAAAAAAAGAAATTTTCTTGTTAATTTAAAAATTCACTATGCATTTTTAGTGCCACCCAGCACACAGGGATTTTAAGTGAAGCTTTAAAATAATTTTAGGTATCTGTAGCAAATTCATGGTTCAACAATTATAACGCTAACAATTTATTTTAAGGGTGTACATCCACTAAAGTTAAAAAAAGAAATTTTCTTGTTAATTTAAAAAATCACTATGCACTTTTAAGGCCACCCAGCACTCAGAGATTTTAAGAAAAGCTTTAAAAGTGTCTTAGGTATCTGCAAAAAATTCACAGTTCAACAATGATAACGCTAAAAATTTATCTTAAAGGTGTACATCCACTGATATTAAGAAAAGAAATTTTCTTGTTATTTTAAAATTCACTATGCATTTTTAGGGCCACCCAACACTCAGGGATTTTAAGAGAAGACTTAGAAATGTTTTAGGTATCTGTAAAAAATTCATAGTTCAACAATGATAACGCTAACAATTTATTTTAAGGGTGTACATCGACTAAAGTTAAAAAAAAAAATTTCCTTGTTAATTTAAAAAATCACTATGCAATTTTAAGGCCACCCAGCACTCAGGGATTTTAAAAAAAGCTTTAAAAGTGCCCTAGGTATCTGCAAAAAATTCACAGTTCAACAATTATAACGCTAATAATTTATTTTTTGGGTGTATTTCCACTGACGTTAAAAAAAGAAATTTTCTTGTTAATTTAAAAATTCACTATGCATTTTTAGGGCCACCCAGCACACAGGGATTTTAAGTGAAGCTTTAAAATAATTTTAGGTATCTGTAGCAAATTCATGGTTCAACAATTATAACACTAACAATTTATTTTAAGGGTGTACATCCACTAAAGTTAAAAAAAGAAATTTTCTTGTTAATTTAAAAAATCACTATGCACTTTTAAGGCCACCCAGCACTCAGAGATTTTAAGAAAAGCTTTAAAAGTGTCTTAGGTATCTGCAAAAAATTCACAGTTCAACAATTATAACGCTAAAAATTTATCTTAAGGGTGTACATCCACTGATATTAAGAAAAGAAATTTTCTTGTTATTTTAAAATTCACTATGCATTTTTAGGGCCACCCAACACTCAGGGATTTTAAGAGAAGACTTAGAAATGTTTTAGGTATCTGTAAAAAATTCATAGTTCAACAATGATAACGCTAACAATTTATTTTAAGGGTGTACATCGACTAAAGTTAAAAAAAAAATTTTCCTTGTTAATTTAAAAAATCACTATGCACTTTTAAGGCCACCCAGCACTCAGGGATTTTAAAAGAAGCTTTAAAAGTGCCCTAGGTATCTGCAAAAAATTCACAGTTCAACAATTATAACGCTAACAATTTATTTTTTGGGTGTATTTCCACTGACGTTAAAAAAAGAAATTTTCTTGTTAATTTAAAAATTCACTATGCATTTTTAGGGCCACCCAGCACACAGGGATTTTAAGTGAAGCTTTAAAATAATTTTAGGTATCTGTAGCAAATTCATGGTTCAACAATTATAACGCTAACAATTTATTTTAAGGGTGTACATCCACTAAAGTTAAAAAAAGAAATTTTCTTGTTAATTTAAAAAATCACTATGCACTTTTAAGGCCACCCAGCACTCAGGGATTTTAAAAAAAGCTTTAAAAGTGTTTTAGGTATCTGTAGAAAATTCACAATTCAACAATTATAACGCTAACAATTTATTTTTTGGGTGTATTTCCACTGACGTTAAAAAAAGAAATTTTCTTGTTATTTTAAAATTCACTATGCATTTTTAAGGGCACTAAGTACATAGGGATTTTGAAAGAAGCTTTAAAAATGTTTTAGGTATCTGTAAAAAATTCATAGTTCAACAATTATAACGCTAACAATTTATCTTAAAGGTGTAAATCCACTGATGTTAAAAAAAGAAATTTTCTTGTTATTTTAAAATTCACTATGCATTTTTAAGGGCACTAAGTACATAGGGATTTTGAAAGAAGCTTTAAAAATGTTTTAGGTATCTGTAAAAAATTCATAGTTCAACAATTATAACGCTAACAATTTATCTTAAAGGTGTAAATCCACTGATGTTAAAAAAAGAAATTTTCTTGTTATTTTAAAATTCACTATGCATTCTTAAGGCCACCCAGCACTCAGGGATTTTAAGAGAAGATTTAGAAGTGTTTTAGTTATCTGTAAAAAATTTATAGTTCAACAATTATAACGCTAACAATTTATTTTAAGGTTGTACATCCACTGAAGTTAAAAAAAATGTTTTCTTGTTAATTAAAAAAATCACTATGCATTTTTGAGGCCACCCAGCACTCAGGTATTTTAAAAAAAGCTTTAAAAGTGTTTTAGGTATCTGTAGAAAATTCACGATTCAACAATTATAACGATAACAATTTATCTTAAGGGTGTACTTCCACTGATGTTAAAAAAAGAAATTTTCTTATTATTTTAAAATTGACTATGCATTTTTAAGGCCACCCAGCACTCAGGGATTTTAAGTGAAGCTTTAAAAGTGTCTTAGCTATCTGTAAAAAATTCACAGTTTAACAATTATAAAGCTAACAATTTATTTTTGGGGTGTATTTCCACTTACGTTAAAAAAAGAAATTTTCTTGTTAATTTAAAAATTCACTATGTATTTTTAGGGCCATCCAGCACACAGGGATTTTAAGTGAAGCTTTAAAATAATTTTAGGTATATGTAGCAAATTCATGGTTCAACAATTATAACGCTAACAATTTATGTTAAGGGTGTACATCCACTAAAGTTAAAAAAATAAATATTCTTGTTAATTTAAAAAATCACTATGCACTTTTAAGGACACCCATCACTCAGGGATTTTAAAAAAAGCTTTAAAAGTGTTTTAGGTATCTGTAGAAAATTCACAATTTAACAATTATAACGCTAACAATTTATTTTTTGGGTGTATTTCCACTGATGTTAAAAAAAGAAATTTTCTTGTTATTTTAAAATTCACTATGCATTTTTAGGGCACTTTAGCACTTAGGGATTTTAAGAGAAGCTTTAAAAGTGTTTTGGGTACCTATAAAATATTCTTAGTTCAACAATTGTAACGCTAAAAATTTATTTTAAGCGTGTATATCCACTGACGTTAAAAAAAGAAATTTTCTTGTTATTTTAAAATTCACTATGCATTTTTAAGGGCACTAAGTACATAGGGATTTTGAAAGAAGCTTTAAAAATGTTTTAGGTATCTGTAAAAAATTCATAGTTCAACAATTATAACGCTAACAATTTATCTTAAAGGTGTAAATCCACTGATGTTAAAAAAATAAATTTTCTTGTTATTTTAAAATTCACTATGCATTCTTAAGGCCACCCAGCACTCAGGGATTTTAAGAGAAGATTTAGAAGTGTTTTAGTTATCTGTAAAAAATTCATAGTTCAACAATTATAACGCTAACAATTTATTTTAAGGTTGTACATCCACTAAAGTTAAAAAAAAATGTTTTCTTGTTAATTAAAAAAATCACTATGCACTTTTGAGGCCACCCAGCACTCAGGTATTTTAAAAAAAGCTTTAAAAGTGTTTTAGGTATCTGTAGAAAATTCACGATTCAACAATTATAACGCTAACAATTTATCTTAAGGGTGTACTTCCACTGATGTTAAAAAAAGAAATTTTCTTGTTATTTTAAAATTGACTATGCATTTTTAAGGCCACCCAGCACTCAGGGATTTTAAGAGAAGCTTTAAAAGTGTCTTAGCTATCTGTAAAAAATTCACAGTTTAACAATTATAAAGCTAACAATTTATTTTTGGGGTGTATTTCCAGTGACGTTAAAAAAAGAAATTTTCTTGTTAATTTAAAAATTCACTATGCATTTTTAAGGCCACCCAGCACACAGGGATTTTAAGAGAAGTTTTAAAAGTGTCTTAAGTATCTGTAAAAAATTCATAATTCAGCAATTATAACGCTAACAATTTATTTTAAGGGTGTACATCCACTAAAGTTATAAAAAGAAATTTTCTTTTTAATTTAAAAAACTACTATGCACTTTAAGGGCACCCAGCACTCAGGGATTTTAAGAGAAGCTTTAAAAGTGTCTTAGGTATTTGTAAAAAAATCACAGTTCAACAATTATAACGCTAACAATTTATCTTAAGGCTGTAAATCCACTGATGTTAAAAAAAGAAGTTTTCTTGTTATTTTAAAATTAACTATGCATTTTTAGGGCACTTTAGCACTTAGGGATTTTAAGAGAAGCTTTAAAAGTGTTTTGGGTATCTATAAAATATTCTTAGTTCAACAAATGTAACGCTAACAATTTATTTTAAGTGTGTATATCTACTGACGTTAAAAAAAAAATTTTTCTTGTTATTTTAAAATTCACTATGCATTTTTAACGGCACTAAGTACATAAGGATTTTGAAAGAAGCTTTAAAAATGTTTTAGGTATCTGTAGAAAATTCATAGTTCAACAATTTTATATATATATATATATATATATATATATATATATATATATATATATATATATATATATATAACAAATTTTTGCTGAGAATTGCATCTACAACTTAATTCTGACCTATTTTTACGATAACATTTATTTATCGTTTACTAGAAAAATACGAGAATCGATTGACCTTTGACCTTGAACACAATTTTTAGCAGGCGTAGGATTGGTGGAAACTTTTGATGTTTTATTTGTAAAAGTGTATTTAAGACCTACACCAGTTTTGAACTCCATGTGAATTTTTGCGAAATTAACACTTCTTTTTAATCTATTTTGACTGGACTAATTCTGCTGTTTATTTGTCAGAGATATGTAACTCTTTGTTTAAGAGACCATAGTATCTTGTGTGGATCAAGCAAAACATCATTAATTAAAACGGTCAATCGTTGATGTATAATCCAGAACTTTTTAAATCAGTAGTTCTAGGTAGGTTCAAGATCTGGGACTTTTCGGAGTTATAAATAACTGTATCAGATCTGTCAGATCTTATAATAACAATGCTATAGGTATGACTCTCTTCAAACACTCAAGAGGCTTGGCCCCGCACTTTACGGGCACGTTTTTGCTGTTTGATGTTTGTTCATATAATACAAACTTAAATATAGTATATTTGAATGAATAAACTCACATAAATTCTAAATCTTCCCAAGAAACTTTCAAGAACTTTTATTATTAAACTTACTTTAGGACTAATATTTAATTTGCGTGGAAGTCAAATTTAACTTGACGATAATGAGGTGTCAGTTACGAAAATTTATTGTGGTAATTTATAATTTATAAAAGAGTAATATAGCACTCGGCGAAAAGTAACTGTTGCAGGGTTTCCGCCATTTATTGACCAAAAATAAAGAAATTCCCTTTCCAGTAACCACATTAGACCATAAAAATTTACATTGTTTTAAAATGAAGACCCATTTTACCACTTGAGGCTCGATAGAAAAATGGATAAACTCCATGTCAAACAACAGCAACACACATGACATTTATCAAATGACCATTATGCATGGCGATTTTGCACGACTTCAACCTTACTCCCAGCGTGAAAGTTATCCTTTTCTAAGTACTTAACTAAACAAGGACAACCTCTATATCACTACATAGTATAAAACAAAGTCGATTTCTCTGTCCCTATGTCCCTTTGTATGCTTAAATCTTTAAAACTACGCACCGGATTTTGATGCGGTTTTTTTCAATAGATAGAGTGATTCAAGAGGAAGGTTTATATGTATAATAACATCCATTAAATAGTGGAGAAATACTGTTATTTTTGAGGTTTCTAATGTGATGTCGTTAATTATCATATTTTTTTCCGCTTACATTGCAAACGCAGGCTGAACCCTACGAGATTTATCAAAATAATGTACTAATTATTTGTACACATTGAAAAGGTCTACAGAAAACTCCGCGATGGTATATGTCTATCTCTCATGGATATCCCACAATAACATTTTTTTGTCATTTACTTTTTACGACAAATAATGGCAAATTTTGAAGCGATTTTAACCAATACAGCATTAATCCTTATCCAATTAAATAGCTTAAATACATTGTTGATTTAATATAGATCTATATGGTCCTTTACAGCACAAGATTTAAATGAATATTTTCGAAGATATTACAGATTTAAAATTGCGGGAAGTAGCGCTTGCGGCGGTACTGGCCGACCGGGGCGGCGGCAGCGTGCCTATAAATAGCGCGTCAGAGGCCGATGTAATAATTGTTGTAAAAATAAAATAAATAGTCACAGTTTTTCTGTAGTGTATTTAGTATCAGCATTGCACCCGTGCGAAGCCGGGGCGGGTCGCTAGTTAAAAATAAAACTCACTTCTAATATCATAAACCTATTAAAAACGTCGAATTTAATTTAAGTATGAAAACTAGCTTGACCTAGAAACACAGAAGATAAATAATGATCGAGGGGTGAGACAAAGAGATACGATTTCCCCTAAATTCTTTACTTTAACATTGAAAGATGTCTTTAAGCAACTAAACTGGGAACATAAGGGCATTAGCATCGATGGTAGATATCTCAACCATTTATGTTTCGCGGATGACGTGGTATTAATAAGTGAAGATTTAGACAAGCTACAGGAAATGCTCTCTGAGTTGAAAAATGCTTCAGAGAAAGTTGAATTAAGCATGAACTTAGCAAAAACCAAAATTCTATCTCCTTGTTCCAAAGATGCAGAGATGTCAACTGCGATATATATGCATGCTTTGTGGATTACCAGAAGGCATTCGATAGGGTAAAACACGACGAGCTTATATCAATACTTGAAGAGATCAGCATAGATGATAAAGATCTCAGAATAATCAAAAATATTTACTACAACCAAACTGCTAACATAAGAGTAGACAACCAGTTGACAGAAGCAATCTCAATAGAACGCGGAGTACGGCAAGGATGTATACTGTCCCCGATGCTATTTAATGTTTATTCTGAGCATATCTTCAAACTAGCCTTGGAAGAATGTGATGAGGGAATACTAATCAACGGTGAACGTCTGAACAACATCAGATACGCAGACGACACAGTGGTATTCGCAGACAGTCTGGAGGGATTGCAGATGTTGATGACAAGCATAACTGAAGTGAGTAAGCACTATGGGTTAGATTTAAATACAAAGAAGACAAAATATATGGTCATCAGCAAACGCCCAATCCTAAACACACAACTGACCATCAACCAACAAACAATTGAAAGGGTTGAAAGCTATACATACCTTGGCACCAATGTAAACAGTCAATGGGATCACTCATTGGAAATAAGACAACGTATAGCAAAAGCCAAAGCAGCGTTTACAAAAATGAGCACCGTCTTCAAGGGCCGTGATCTGCCGCTGAAAACCAAGGTCTTCATACTACAGTGCTATGTTTTTCCAGTTCTGCTCTACGGAACAGAGGCTTGGACACTCTCTGAAGCGTCCATTAAAAAACTTGAAGCGTTCGAGATGTGGTGCTATAGGCGCATCTTAAGAATCTCCTGGGTCGACCGAGTCACAAATAATGAAGTCCTGCGCAGAATGGGAAAGGAGTGCGAAGTGATCAAAACAATTAAAAAACGCAAATTGGAATACTTAGGACATATTATGAGAAATGAACAGCGATATAACCTCCTCCAATTAATTCTGCAAGGGAAGGTGTACGGCAAGAGGGGGCCAGGACGAAGACGAATCTCTTGGCTCCAAAACTTAAGAAAATGGTTCAACATGAGCACGACTGGACTGTTCCGCGCAGCTGCCAACAAAGTAAGAATAGCCATGCTAGTCGCCAACATTCGGAACGAATAGGCACCGCAAGAAGAAGAAGAATCTCCTGAAGATACCATCTACAATGACATTTATATCAACCAAAGGAATCTTTTTGGGTGGTTAAACCGACTATCCAAAGGCCTTAGCAGCTCTTGTGAGAATATCTCTCTCTTTGTCAACCTCTGTCCATCCACTCCTGGATGTAGGTAGGATTGTTTCCATCTTTCTCTATTCTTCGCCAATCGTATCCACTGTTTGCCCGCCACTGTCCTTATGTCGTTTATCCATCTTTTTTGAGATCTTCCCGTGCTTCTTGTTGTCTCTCTCGGTCTCCATTTCAGGATTCTTCGTGTCCATCTGTTGTCCTCATCATCATCAGCCACTTCATCTTTGCAACCTCCTTCACGATGTCTTTGACTTTCGTTCTGCGTCTTATCTCGGTGTTTCTAATCCTGTCTCTCAATGATATTCCAAGCATGTTTCTTTCCATCGCTCTTTGGCCTGTTTCTAATTTTTTAGCGGACTTTTTGGTGAGGGACATGGTCTCTAATCCATACGTACACACCGGTAATATGCATGTGTCATACACTTTTCTTTTTAGATTTATGGGAATTGAATTAATCTTCAGGATGTACGGAAGTTTACCGAAAGCGGCCCATGTCAGCTGTGTTCTTCTTTTTATTTCAGCATCCTGGTTTGATTTCCCTAGTCTGATATCATGACCCAAGTATACATAGTGTTCGACGCTTTCTATCCTCTGGTTCTGTATTGTTATGTTTGCCTGTTCGTGGCTCATTATTTTTGTTTTGTTGTAGTTCATTTTAAGGCCTACAGATGCGGATACGTCATTTAGCTGTTGTAGCATTTCGTTCAATTCTTGGAGATTACTTGCTATTAAAATTATGTCATTAGCAAATCTGAGATGGTTCAAGTATATTCCGTCGATGTTTATACCTTTGATGTCCCATTTAAGTTCCATAAAAATGTCCTCTAGGACTAGGGTGAACAGTTTTCTCTGTCTCAATCCCCTTTGTACAGGGTGAGTCAACGATTGGATGAAGTAGGTTTGTGCCCTTTCGGTGAAATTACCAAAGAAACTTTATTTATTGTTTGATACAGTTTATTTTTACGCAGATTTTAAAAATATTTAGGACTCTACAGGGTGAGCCAAAAAACTAGGACAGCATAAAGTTGTATTTTTTTAAATAGAACACCCTATATACGAATCGTATTTTCGATTTAGCTGATAATTTTATATCTTTTTTATTAAGGGTTTACTATAAGAAAACTTTATAGTTTCTGAGATAATTAAGTTTAAAGAAAAAAAGTCACATTTTCAAGCATCAATTCAATCCTAAATAACGTTTTCAATTTTGTGACAAATATATTCAAATTTGGAATTTAGCAAGGCCAAGAACAAGTTAACATAATTTTTACCTAATATTTGCAATAAAAGCTACAGGGTGTTGAACACATCGGCTCAAATTTGAACAAGTTTAAATGAATAAATATCTATTTTGAAATGGTACACCCTGTATATTTTCATGTTATTTAATAGAATATATATTTAATAAAAACCCTAAAAGTTTTGTTCAATATATCCTATACCTATTTATAATAGTTTTTGAGATATTTCAGTTTTTCTTATTTTCCATACTTTTTTACAGAAATAGTCTTCATTATCATAGTAGCCATGGCAAAAACAATGTAAAAGAACATTTTTCTGTGTGTCAAATTTATAACCGCAATCGCTTCTTTTGGTTTTTATGTAGTGTAGTTTTTTTTTTTTTGCATTCATCTTATATTGTAAAATGAATTGTCCAAAGAATGAGTTAATAGATATGATTTATACAATAGGAGAGGCTCAAAAAAATTGCCTTCTTGCTCAAAGAATTTACAAAATGAAGTATCCTGATCGACGCCAGCCTAATACCCATACTTTTCAAAACTTAATGCAAAGATTTGATTCTTCTGGTACTGTTGATTATCCAAAACGTAAAGTGGTCAACAAACCAGTAACTAATCAAGAAAAAGAACTACAAGTATTGTTCAGGAAAATCCTTATATTGGTAGCCCTCAGTTAGCAGCATTATGTGAAACATCACAATCCATCGCTAATCTTACTACCAAGAAATATAGGTATCATCCATATCACATGGAATTACACCAAGAATTGCATGGACAGGATTTTGAAAGTCGTGTAAACTTTTGTCGTACAATAAATGCGGAGATTCAATTAAATCCAAATTTATTATGCAAGGTAATGTTTAGTGATGAAGCTACTTTTAGAAGTACCGGTGCCGTAAATAGATGCAACATGCATTATTATGCCACAGAAAACCCATTTTGGATTAGAGAGGTGCAACATCAAAACCACTGGTCATTAAATGTTTGGTGTGGTATTCATCATAATCGAATTAGTGGACCCCACTTTTTTAATGAACCACTAAATGGCCATAGTTATCTGAACTTTCTACAAGAAAAACTACCCCAACTGCTTCAAGGTCTCGATAGGGATGAGCTCGACAGTATGTGGTTCCAGCACGATGGTGCGCCTCCGCATTACCATCGTGAAGTTCGTGCATTTTTGGACCAACGATATCCGCAAAAATGGATTGGACGTGGGGGTTTCATTGAGTGGCCACCAAGGTCTTGCCACATCACCCCATTAGATTTCTTCCTATGGGGTTATATTAAAAATAAGGTGTATGCTAATCCACCAACAACAGTGGAAGATATGCGAAATAGGATTAGGGATACCTGTAGAACAATAACGCCACTAATTTTGTCCAGGGTCCGAGAAAATCTGCAAAAAAGACTAAATTTGTGCATTGCACAAGAGGGTCGTTTATTCGAACACTTATTAAAAAGAAATAATTAATCTCAGTATTTAATAGGTAATTTTTTTGTTTCAATTTAGTATAAAAGTAAATATGTATTAGCCTTGTCGTTATTGTTGTGTTAATTTTTTCACATTATGTTTAATTAAACTATTGCCATTGTAATATAACGAATAATGTATTTCATCATATTTAACCACATTCTGTTTATTTCTGTAGTTTCTTTTTATTATTTTACATGGCTACTATGATAATGAAGACTATTTCTGTAAAAAAGTATGAAAAATAAGAAAAACTGAAATATCTCAAAAACTATTATAAATAGGTATAGGATATATAGAACAAAACTTTTAGGGTTTTTATTACCCTATTAAATAACATGAAAATATACAGGGTGTACCATTTAAAAAAAAAAGATATTTATTCATTTAAACTTGTTCAAATTTGAGCCGATGTGTTCAACATCCTGTGGCTTTTATTGCAAATATTATGTAAAAATTATGTTAACTTGTCCTTGGCCTTGCTAAATTCCAAATTTGAATATATTTGTCACAAAATTGAAAACGTTATTTAGGATTGAATTGATGCTTGAAAATGTGACTTTTTTTCTTTAAACTTAATTATCTCAGAAACTATAAAGTTTTGTTATAGTAAACACTTAATAAAAAAGATTTAAAATTATAAGCTAAATCGAAAATACGATTCGTATATAGGGTATTCTATTTAAAAAAATACAACTTTATGCTGTCCTAGTTTTTTGGCTCACCCTGTAGAGTCCTACATATTTTTAAAATCTGCGAAAAAATAAACTGTATCAAACAATAAATATAGTTTCTTTGTAAATTTCATCGAAAAGGCACAAACCTACTTCATCCAATCGTTGACTCACCCTGTAGTTTTATGGGGTTTGTTTTCGTCTTGTCGTCTATTTTTATTTGAATGCTTGCATTTTCGTAAATGTTCTTTATGATGTTTATGTATCTTGAATCGATTCTTGCGTTTTCTAAGGATTGTAATACTGCCCTTATTTCGACGGAGTCGAATGCCTTCTGGAAATCTACAAAAGCCATATGGAGCGGTACGTTATATTCGGTGCACTTCTCAATTAGTATTCTTATGGTGTGCTAAAGTGTTTTCTGAATCCAGCTTGTTCGACAGGTTGGTAAAAATCGAGTTTGTTTGTTATGCGATTTTGGTTAACAACTTGTAGGTGTGTGATAGTAGGGATATTGATCGGTAGTTTTCAATATTTGTATTGTCTCCTTTTTTGAATATTAAATTTACTTCGGAGTTATACCAATCCTGTGGAATTTTTCCCTCTTCAATTATTTTATTAAATAGAATCTTCAATATTTGTTCTATTTTTCTGCCGCCAATTTTCAGCATCTCTACTGTAATTTTGTCTTCTCCTGCATATTTATTGTTCTTTAATTTATTTAGTGCCATTCTTATCTCTGAGTTTGTTACTTCTGGAATTTCCTCTGAGCCTATGTTGAGTATGGTTCTTTTTGTTCGTTGTTGCTCTTGTTGTGCGTATGGCGAGTATAGCTTGGTGTACAATTCTTCGATGGCCCTGCTTATTTCCTTTTCGTCCTGGACGGTCACGTTTTTCGCGTTTTTTATTTTTATTATTCTTGTTTTGCCTCTTGAGTTTTTTAATTTTAGTACTTTCATGTTGCAGTTTTCACTTATTGTGTCCTTTATTAGTTTATTGGTGTAATTTCTATTGTCTTTTCTAATTTCCTTTTTTACTTCTTTATTTAAAGTTTTGAAACTGTCTGTTGTTCGATCTGTCCTTTCTCGTATTTCTTTGAGAAGTCTCAAGGTATTTGGTTGTAGTTTAGAGGTCTGTGTTATTTTTAATTTTGAGCAGACTTTTTTAACCGATGTGTTTATGGTTAGGATTCAACTAATTCAAATAGTTTTTTCCAGCCACACCAACAAGACATACAATATCTCAACACAAAATGGAATATTTCAGGACAATTTATTAAGCCTCTTTATCGCTTGCAACAAATGAATTTATATTTTTCACATCGCTTTTTTATTAGGTTAAAATTGGAATAAAAATAAAATAAATTTTACTATTTTGTTGTCGAATATTCACACAATCATAAAATTTAGTTTATTTTTTATTGGTTTTATTGTTTATGTATATATTTTGAATATTGTTATTAATTTTAGATTTTCACTGAAACAATTGTTGGTAGCCACAATAAAATAATTGGATTTCTATAGTATACAGTCATTTTTAAAAAAATTAGGGGTCATTTTATTTTATTAAAATGAGTTATTTTTTTACAAAAATAAAAAGCAAATTATTTTATTTGATTATCAAATAACAATATCTAGTTTTTAATTTATTATATTTATACTCGGAGTATTATTATCATATATATATATATATATATATATATATATATATATATATATATATATATTTGATTTTTTGCTTGGTTTTTCCGTTTCTGGATTTAGATTTTAGGCTTTTATCTTGGCTTTTGTTTGTTTGTAAGAGTCTTCTTTGAGGATTTCTGACATTTCTTGCATATGTTCGTTGGTGTTCATTACAACTCTCACATTTCCCTAATGTATTATAAAGAACGGATTGCAACCCAGAACAACAAAACCATTCATTCCACCATCCATGAAAACTTACGTTATAACATACGTACTATCATAAAACGAACATCTTACCGGCATGGTCCGACCAGAATTAACTTTAAATATAAGTTCTAACTTATAGTAAATATGTAGACGGGTGTCTGAGAAGGCTCCGGCGGATCACATACATTTAGTGGTCGAAAACTAGCTTGTAATTATATGTCTCAAACATTGAAGGTATTACTGCAATAGTGTATATATATATATATATATATATATATATATATATATATATATATATATATATATATATAAATTGTGTTATAATCGGTCTGTCTGATCATGCGATCTCTCTAACGTCTCCATAATTCCTACCGAGAATACTGCTCTTCTTCTTCTTCTACTTCTTGGAGATCTGTCGATCTGTTAATTCTGAAGCTGCCTCTGCATCTTTTCCTGGGAGGTAGATTGCCAACTATCTTTCCACCTTTTAGGGGGCCTCCCGGGAGGTTTTGAGCCGGGCGGGTTATTTTCTAGGACTATTTTCGGAAGTCTGTTCTCGTCCATCCGTCTTACATGGTTGTACCACTGCCTCTTACGTTGTCTTCCCCATCTCACAATGTCTTGTATCCCGCATTGTTCTCTGATATCTGTGTTTCTTACTCTGTCTCTTCTTGTTTTCCCCACTATTGTTCTCAGTGTTTTCATTTCGGCCACCCTTAGCATGTGTTTCGTCTTGTTAGTGTCCTCACGGACTTCCGTGCCGTATGTCATGATGGGTCTGATACAAGTCTTGTAGATTCTAATTTTGCTATCTTTGCGCATGTACGAGTTTGACCAAACTATATCTCGTAGGCATCCTGATAGTGCGGATGCTTTGTTAATCTGGCTCCTTAGGTCTTTAACTGGGTCGTGGGTGCTTGATATGTCTATGCCTAGGTATCTGAATTGCATTACCTGCTCTATGGGATTGTCCTCCACCATCAGCTTACATCTGAGTGGATCCTTTGCGATTGTCATGCATTTGGTTCTGCTGATAGAAATGTTCATATTGAGTTGGCGGCTTACTTGGAAAAACTGGAAGAGTTGTCTCTGTAGATCGTTTTCTGATTCAGCAATAATTGCTACATCATCGGCGTAGCACACCAAACCCACTCTTTTGTTGCCCAGTCTGTATCCGAGATTGAGACATGTTACCTTGTTTATGATTTTATTCATGAGGAGATTAAACAAAAAAGGACTCAGACTGTCACCATGTCTAATTCCTTCCAGTGTTGGGATATTTTCAGTGAATTGATCTCCTGCCTTGACCTTTGTTACGTTATTGTTATTTAGGTTATGGATTATCTTCGTTATGTTCGCTGGTGCCTTATTTTCCATTAATATATGTAGAATGTCTCCCAATCGGACTCTGTCAAACGCCATTGTTAGGTCAATGAAGCAGATATACGCTGGCATACTGTACTCTGTAGCCTTTTCTTTTATTTGTTTTATTATAAACACTGCGTCTGTTATTGATCGTCCCTTTGTGAAGCCCTGTTGTTCCTCAGCATTCTTAATTTGTGTTTCCAGTTTGTCCTTGAGAATACTCGTGAAAAGTTTCATTACTGTGTTTAAGAGAGTTATTCTTCTATAGTTTTGTGGGCAGGTTTTTAGTCGTTTCTTAAATATAGGTATGGTGATGCTATTATGCCATTCGTCTGGTGTTTCCGTTTCGTCTAAGATTTTGTTAAATAGTTGCGATAGTTTCCTTGCCAGTTCGGGGCCTCCATATTTTAAAAGCTTGTTGGGGATGCCGTCCGGCCCGGGTGATTTTCTGTTTTTCAATTTCTTGAGTTTTGCTTCTACCTCTTCGTCGGTGACAGTTCCAATTATATCTGTTTCGTATTCATTTATATTCGGCATTTCTTCAGCATCGTAAAGCTCTTTATAATACTGTTTCCATGTCCCTATTGGTACTCCTTTGGTCTGCACGAACTCGTTAACTTGTTTTTTTCTGCAAGAGAATACTGCAAAAGGTGAAAAAGAAATAATAATTTCAATGAAAAGACTATTACCGAAATAATTAATAAACGAACAGATAAATTTTCGCGAACAAGTCTTGCAATAGAAATCGAAAAAAGTGGCGAACTAAACAAAAGAGACGACGCACTAAATTTGCCAGTCACATGGAAATCCATCATCAAACGAACAGAAAACACCACATCAACATCGGTAAAATAAGTACAACCGGCAACGTCGGCAAGCACACGCGACACGAAGGAGGAGTCACCACCGAACAATCTTCGGTACAACCTACGATCACGAACGATCACGAAAAGTACAAAAAGGCTGCGCAATCAAAGGAACCTCAGTTCACTTTCCAAACTTCGATCAGTAAACATTGAAAATGCCAAGTGCAACCTGGGCGAAACGTCTGCAAGATCCTTCAACAGGAAACAATGACGAACGGATGAACTCCGGGATAAACAATAAAGTACATTTATCCATCCGTGACACACTTCAAACAAACATATATATATATATATATATATATATATATATATATATATATATATATATATATATATATATATATATATATATATACATACGAGTATAAATAATGAGAAAGCTTAAGTAACGAATTAAACATTGCTTTTTCCTGTAATCTTACCAGCCGACCAGCCGTATAGGGAACTTTATTTAGGAGCGGTGCTGCTGAATTTCATAACAAACAAATCGAAATTTCTAGACAAACCCACATTAATAATATTTATGGTGATTACGTATCGATGGAAAGATCTCTCGCTCTTTCCACCCCTATCAATTTAAATATTAAAATTGATTTTTAACCCACTTTCAGAAGTTTGATCGATTCCAAACTTTGCCACTTATAAATGTTTAGTGACAATTCAATAGCACATAAAACATTGCGAAACAATAAGGTTAAGTTCCTTCTTAAAATGTTGGCAGTGTAAAGGGGTTAGACATTAAGGGGGCCAAGTTCTCACAATATCACTACATAGTATAAAACAAAGTCGCTTTCTCTGTCCCTATGTCCCTTTGTATGCTTAAATCTTTAAAACTACGCACCGGATTTTGATGCGGTTTTTTTCAATAGATAGAGTGATTCAAGAGGAAGGTTTATATGTATAATAACATCCATTAAATAGTGGAGAAATACTGTTATTTTTGAGGTTTCTAATGTGATGTCGTTAATTATCATGTTTTTTTCCGCTTACATTGCAAACGCAGGCTGAACCCTACGAGATTTATCAAAATAATGTACTAATTATTTGTACACATTGAAAAGGTCTACAGAAAACTCCGCGATGGTATATGTCTATCTCTCATGGATATCCCACAATAACATTTTTTTGTCATTTACTTTTTACGACAAATAATGGCAAATTTTGAAGCGATTTTAACCAATACAGCATTAATCCTTATCCAATTAAATAGCTTAAATACATTGTTGATTTAATATAGATCTATATGGTCCTTTACAGCACAAGATTTAAATGAATATTTTCGAAGATATTACAGATTTAAAATTGCGGGAAGTAGCGCTTGCGGCGGTACTGGCCGACCGGGGCGGCGGCAGCGTGCCTATAAATAGCGCGTCGGAGGCCGATGTAATAATTGTTGTAAAAATAAAATAAATAGTCACAGTTTTTCCGTAGTGTATTTAGTATCAGCATTGCACCCGTGCGAGGCCGGGGCGGGTCGCTAGTTTATTTATAAAAAATAAATCCTATCACGGAAACTACAAAAGATACAGCCTTGAAAATTAGTAGAGTGTGAAACTGGATCGTTTTCTCTTTATAAGCGAAGTTTAAGGTTTCCTGTCTCGGAGCCAAACCTTGATATTCTAAGAATTTGAGTTTATTTGTTGACTCCGTCACATAAGGAAAGATATTTTGCACTCTAAAGTGCATTTCTTTGCAAAACTGTATCACTTAAAGACCGTATTTTTATTTATCTTATTTTACACGTTATAAACACTCGTCCAAATAATACGGTGTTTAAATCGAGTTCCTAAGTCACACTTAATAATCGACAAATTAAACTTGTCTTCGACACAAATTAAATATTAATTTAGAAGTAATTAATAAGAGAAGTAAGAAAGTTTTCAGTCGAAAGTTAAGTGAATTGCGGAGGAAGTTCATTCTCTTGTAGGTGTAATAAATTGCGAGATTGGATTCTTTTGTGCGGTGAAAATTGCCGATAAAATTTTGTTGAACACGTTAAAAATGTGCACGTTTATGTTCGACGCTTGGTCCCTTGGAGGTTTAGAGTAAATTTTTAAATGGGGAGGAGGCTTGACAGATATTTTATCCTATGTCTAGAATTGCAGTTTTTAGTAAATTGTCTCGCTCATTGGGTTGACTTTAATTTTTTTTTTAAAATCAAAAATCATTGATTTCATTTCATAGCACACTTAGAATCGGTGGCCTTTAAGACCTACACCAATTTGCGGTCTATGGGAATTTTTGCGAAAATACAATTTTTTTTTTGTCTATTTTGACTCATAGATAAAATATTTATAGATCCGCAAAGTTTAATCCCAAAAACGGCAAATTTACGACAATAAAATGTAAACATCGTAGATCAGATGTCGGCATGCGCACTACAAAATGATCAGGTAACCATCGACAGGACCGAACTTCGAAAATCTATTTAGTTAGTTCAATTAGTCATAAATGGTGTCTAAATCAAGCAAGTTATTAAAGTTGCAATCATGGTTGCAATCTTTAGTAAAGAAGTCGGTGTCATGTAACTTTCTTGTTCTGGGAGTCACATCATATGGGCACAAATAATATCTGAAGCAGAAGGGAATAATCCGGTCTGTGTCTACCGATGAGAGTTAGTTTAGTCATATTTCTTATACTGTGAAAGTAAAATTGTGAAGAAAATGTATCTTACTATTTCTCTAATCTGTTGTTTCTGTCTATGTGCGTTAATTTTCTTGTTGTAGGGTGGGAGTGAATAATTAACATTTTTAAGGTCCGGCAATTTATTCTCTAATTATTAAAAAATAATGACCTCCTATTCCAATTTTTTTTTATTTTTTAAGAAAATATTGATACGAAATGGGTTTGTCAACGGATATGCAGGATTTAAAAATCACTACATAGTATAAAACAAAGTCGCTTTCTCTGTCCCTATGTCCCTTTGTATGCTTAAATCTTTAAAACTACGCACCGGATTTTGATGCGGTTTTTTTCAATAGATAGAGTGATTCAAGAGGAAGGTTTATATGTATAATAACATCCATTAAATAGTGGAGAAATACTGTTATTTTTGAGGTTTCTAATGTGATGTCGTTAATTATCATATTTTTTTCCGCTTACATTGCAAACGCAGGCTGAACCCTACGAGATTTATCAAAATAATGTACTAATTATTTGTACACATTGAAAAGGTCTACAGAAAACTCCGCGATGGTATATGTCTATCTCTCATGGATATCCCACAATAACATTTTTTTGTCATTTACTTTTTACGACAAATAATGGCAAATTTTGAAGCGATTTTAACCAATACAGCATTAATCCTTATCCAATTAAATAGCTTAAATACATTGTTGATTTAATATAGATCTATATGGTCCTTTACAGCACAAGATTTAAATGAATATTTTCGAAGATATTACAGATTTAAAATTGCGGGAAGTAGCGCTTGCGGCGGTACTGGCCGACCGGGGCGGCGGCAGCGTGCCTATAAATAGCGCGTCGGAGGCCGATGTAATAATTGTTGTAAAAATAAAATAAATAGTCACAGTTTTTCTGTAGTGTATTTAGTATCAGCATTGCACCCGTGCGAAGCCGGGGCGGGTCGCTAGTAATTTTATATAATAATATTTTTCTGCCGTAATGGTGAACGGAGCATATATTTTCTTATCGTATTAATTTTTTCGACAAAATGATGAAAATGTTATTTCAAATAAAATAAGTGAACAAGGTCATTGTTGGGGGTGAATAAAAAAATATACCAACAAAAGAAATTCACATTTGTCTAACTTATTTCGTAATATTTTGCTTCTGTTAACATATTAATGAATTTTTAATTTGACGATTTCAAAGTGGGGATTGCCATGACCACATGAATCATGACAATTTCATAAAATGAGTATGGACATCACTAATCTGAATTTATTTCCAAAACCAGTATTAATAATGAACAACGCTTTTTAACGTCATGTCCTCAATCTTCAGACATACAAAATAATAAATCATAGAATGGCTGCAGAACAAAAAAAAACATTTGAACTGAGTGAAAACATCGGTTAAATATAAGGTGGATGAAGTTATGCAAGAATATGGACATTGTGCAAAGTAGCAACTGGAAAAAAGTCGTTGACAATTTGAAAAAATAATTCAAACAGAGCTTAGAAATTATAGAGCCAATAGCCGATTCTGGCTAAAATATAAACCTTGTACTGAAATATTTTATGTATATAACAAAATAATAATGCATTATAAAAATTGTAAGTTATATATGTATGTTTTAAAATATTCCAACTTCATTTTGAGGATGTATGTTTTTATTTATGTAAGTAATGTAATAGATGGAGAAATTGTACCATTTCTTGACATATTGATGAATGTACTTTTTTCATATGATAGAATAAACTATTCTATGGTTTGGTGCGAATTTTCAGATTTTTTTAAAGAATTGATTGCTTAAAAGTTCAGTTTATTTTTTGTTATTAATTTGGAAAGTGCTAAAAATATATCATACTACATGTTTTGGAAATTTAATGTTATACGAAAACACTATAAATCCAAAAACGTTGTAAAACAACACTATTTTTTACCCTATAGAGAAACAGGAAAATAAAACAAATGAAATAAATCATTTAAATCCGTTTCAATCGCACGCAACTGACAAAGCAAAAATAAACACAAAATTGGCGTTGAGCCGATACTGTGCTGTTTACGGATGGCGCTACGAAACAACCGATCGATAATACGAAGTCTTTTATGCGCACGCCGTTATCTGATCAACGTCCAAAAATATGACTGGCGCTCGATGTGCAGAAACGCATTTTTTCGCCCATGGTTTGCCATTTTTTGGCTTTAGCAGCCGACAAGAGTAGGGGTCCATAGTAGAGGTCAGTGTTTTGACTGTACTTAGGTAGGTTTTTATTTAAAAAAACATGTACGGGTTGTCCCATTTTCGACATTTTTAGAGGCTAGGACATAAAGTGAAAACCGCAACACTCTATCTTTGATAATAATAGAAATAATGAAATTTTTATTTTCATATGTATCTATCGATCGCCATCAGGTAATGTCGAGGTTTTTTTTTGATAATCTTATTGAATTATTAGACGATTTATACTGCCCAACCAAAACTTTTATTGTGAGTGGGGATTTCAACTTTCACTTCCATGATCCTGAAGACAGTAATGTACATCTACTGTTGCAATTACTGGACAGTTATGGTTTAAAACCTCATATTATTGGGATTACCAGGGTAGCCCGGGATTAGTCCGGCTCTCAACTAGATAACATTTTTAGCAACATACAGAATAATATCGATTCAGAGATACATATCAGCAATATTTCTGACCACTGGGGCCAAATTTTGCAAACAAACGTAAATAGGGAGTATCAGCAGACTTATACAAAAAAAAAAGATTTTTCAATAACCATAATTTATTACGTTTTAAGGACTACCTTATAAATGAGCCTTGGAATGAGGTAGATCAAGCATACGGTGCTGACGAAAAATATAACACATTTTTTCGAATATTCTACTATTATTTTGACCTTTCTTTCCCAACCAGTATAAGTAGAATCAAATATCATAAAGCAAGCTGGGTAAATACCGAAATCCGTAACTATTCAAACTACATCAAAGACCTGTATGTCTGGTACAAGCAGACAAAAAGTCAAGCTGTGTATAGAACATATAGGTGAGAAAGAAAGATTTATTGGAAATACCTATCTGATTATCATAAAAATTTGAATGATAGTAGGATTATTAATTCCAAAAATAAAATTAAAACTGCCTGGAATATTCTTAAAACCGAATGCAATGAGATCAAAAAGAATTACGACATAACCCTAAAAATAGATGATCATATTCATAGTGACCCAAAAGATATTGCTGAACTATTTAGCAGACGGTTCAAAGTACACAATAATTCAAATCTTAACCTTACGTTTCAAACTGAAGTTAATTATCCTACAATATTTTTATCACCAGTTAATTCCGATGAAACTTTTCGAACACTTATGAGTTTACCTAATAAATTTTCAGCGGGACTGGACGACGTGCCAGTATATGTTTTAAAATTTGTCGCACACTGCATAACTAATCCCTTAGCAAATATTGTTAATGAAAGTTTTGCCACACAGATCTTTCCCACTAATCTGAAGACAGCCAAAGTGATTCCTATATTTAAAAAAGGGGATCGCCAGTGCATCAAAAATTACAGACCAATCTTCCTGCTTCCAGCAGTGTCAAAGGTCTTTGAAAAAGTTATATATACTAGAATATTTAAACATCTAAACAGACTCAATATCCTGAGTAAAAATCAGTTCGGCTTTAGACCTAACAAATCTACTGAAATGGGAATATTCAACACAATTTCCTATATAAATGAAAGAATTGACACAAATGATAAAGTGGCAGGCCTATATTTTGATTTGTCTAAGGCTTTTGACACTGTGGACCATAACTTGCTTTTGACAAAGCTTGGTGCGTATGGGGCCAGAGGTGTTGCTGCTAGTTTTCTGCAATCCTACTTATCAAATAGGCAGCAAACAGTCTGGTTTGCTAAAAATAATTATTATTACTTTTCAGATAGAATTAAATTGTTGCAGGGGATACCTCAGGGCTCCATTTTGGGACCCATATTATTCTTAATATATGTAAACAATCTGGGGGATGGATTGGCTGCGGATAGCGTTTGCTAGTTTGCTGATGACACATCAGTGATTCTGGCGGACACTTCTATGGCAGGACTGTCTCAAAAGTGCACAAACTCTGCATTGAAAATGCAGCAGTGGTTTTCTGATAACGGCCTCACTCTAAACGTAGATAAAACCGGCCTGATTCTTTTTTCAAAGCATGCAACAAGGTCTGAGTCACTGCTTGTGTGGCTTGGGGGTAGATCTATACCTACTTTGGAACAGGTTAAGTTCTTGGGGGTTCATTTGGAACCCTCTTTAAACTAGGAACATCATATCTCAACTCTTGGGGCTAGGCTTAGCAGTTTGTGTGGTGTAGTTAGGCTTCTCTACCTTTGGCAAATACAATCTCTTGTCTCTTATGGTATTTCCTTTTGGGGATCATCAAGAAAGGCTATTAATATATTTAAAATTCAAAAACGCATAATAAGATGCATCTTCCACCTACGTCCAAGAGCTTCATGTCGACCATTTTTTACTCAGTTTAAGTTGCTTACTGTTCCCTCATTATACTTTAGATTTTTAGTCATGCTTGTCAGAAGGAATACGGAATTATTTCCGCTAAATAGATAGCTTTATGGGGGAAACATGGTTCTGACTACCAGAGGGGCGAATGACCTAAGGGTACCTTTACATAACTCCACCTTCTATGAGAGAGGAACATACTATATGGCAATTAAAGCCGTAAGGATGTTACCAAGAGAAATCTGGCTTACCGAGTCGATTAATTGCTTTAAGAGACGCGTAAATGAATGGCTGTCTGATAGGTGGTTTTACTCTTTCAATTTTAATGAATAGTTTTTGTAATGTCAATATTTTTAACTTAATATTTTTTGTTTAGTGGGTTTTTTCCCATACATTTGTTTTGTGTGTAAAAATTTTATTCATTTCAAATTGGAATATCTTATTTTGCAAACTGTAAAACTTTGTTCAGTTTAAACTGACTCTCTTATTACTCTTCTTCTCTTCTTCTTCTTCTACTTCTTGGAGATCTGTCGATCTGTTAATTCTGAAGCTGCCTCTGCATCTTTTCCTGAGAGGTAGATTGCCAACTATCTTTCCACCTTTTAGGGGGCCTCCCGGGAGGTCTTGAGCCGGGCGGGTTATTTTCTAGGACTATTTTCGGAAGTCTGTTCTCGTCCATCCGTCTTACATGGTTGTACCACTGCCTCTTACGTTGTCTTCCCCATCTCACAATGTCTTGTATCCCGCATTGTTCTCTGATATCTGTGTTTCTTACTCTGTCTCTTCTTGTTCTCCCCACTATTGTTCTCAGTGTTTTCATTTCGGCCACCCTTAGCATGTGTTTCGTCTTGTTAGTGTCCTCACGGACTTCCGTGCCGTATGTCATGATGGGTCTGATACAAGTCTTGTAGATTCTAATTTTGCTATCTTTGCGCATGTACGAGTTTGACCAGACTATATCTCGTAGGCATCCTGATAGTGCGGATGCGTTAATCTGGCTCCTTAGGTCTTTAACTGGGTCGTGGGTGCTTGATATGTCTATGCCTAGGTATCTGAATTGCATCACCTGCTCTATGGGATTGTCCTCCACCACCAGCTTACATCTGAGTGGATCCTTTGCGATTGTCATGCATTTGGTTTTGCTGATAGAAATGTTCATATTGAGTTGGCGGCTTACTTGGAAAAACTGGAAGAGTTGTCTCTGTAGATCGTCTTCTGATTCAGCAATAATTGCTACATCATCGGCGTAGCACACCAAACCCACTCTTTTGTTGCCCAGTCTGTATCCGAGATTGAGACATGTTACCTTGTTTATGATTTTATTCATGAGGAGATTAAACAAAAAAGGACTCAGACTGTCACCCTGTCTAATTCCTCCCAGTGTTGGGATATTTTCAGTGAATTGATCTCCTGCCTTGACCTTTGTTACGTTATTGTTATTTAGGTTATGGATTATCTTCGTTATGTTCGCTGGTGCCTTATTTTCCATTAATATATGTAGAATGTCTCCCAATCGGACTCTGTCAAACGCCATTGTTAGGTCAATGAAGCAGATATACGCTGGCATACTGTACTCTGTAGCCTTTTCTTTTATTTGTTTTATTATAAACACTGCGTCTGTTATTGACCGTCCCTTTGTGAAGCCCTGTTGTTCCTCAGCATTCTTAATTTGTGTTTCCAGTTTGTCCTTGAGAATACTCGTGAAAAGTTTCATTACTGTGTTTAAGAGAGTTATTCCTCTATAATTTTGTGGGCAGGTTTTTAGTCCTTTCTTAAATATAGGTATGGTGATGCTATTATGCCATTCGTCTGGTGTTTCCGTTTCGTCTAAGATTTTGTTAAATAGTTGCGTTAGTTTCCTTGCCAGTTCGGGGCCTCCATATTTTAAAAGCTCGTTGGGGATGCCGTCCGGCCCGGGTGATTTTCTGTTTTTCAATTTCTTGAGTTTTGCTTCTACCTCTTCGTCGGTGACAGTTCCAATTATATCTGTTTCGTATTTATTTATATTCGGCATTTCCTCAGCATCGTAAAGCTCTTTATAATACTGTTGCCATGTCCCTATTGGTACTCCTTTGGTCTGCACGAACTCGTTAACTTGTTTTTTTCTGTTCCGGAGCATTTTCCATATTTTCCTTTGAGCGCCATACAAGTCGTGGTCCATGTCGCTGGTAAAATTAGCCCAATGTTCTCTTTTGATTGATCTTATTCGTGCGTTTACTCTGTTTCTTACTTGGACATATTCTGCGTGAGTTTCTTCCGACGGTGCGCTTTTGTATATTAGGTAACATTTCCGTTTTGATTCAGAGAGTTCTTTTACCTCTTGACAAAACCACGGTTTGGTGTGGTTTGTCGCGTTTACATTAATTTTACGCTTTCCAATCGCTTCCTCCGCTGCTTCGTTGATGCATTTCGCAATATTTTGCCAGCTCTCTTCTACTCCCCATTCTGCTCTCCGTTGTTAGGGACTCCAAATTGTACTTTTCGATGAACTGTGGTGGTTTTCTCTTTTGTTGTGGACGTTTTAGTAGTATCTTGCATAGAACAAGGTTGTGATCAGTCCCCAGGTTAGCGGATGTTAGGGCTCTGACGTCGAGTACTTGTGTGGGTGTTATCACTCGATTTGTGAGTATGAAGTCTAGCATCGATCGCTGGCCTCGATTGTTATTGAAAGTGTATTTGTGCTGGTCTTTGTGTGGGAAGTATGTGTTGTTGATCCTCATTTCATTTCTAGCGCAGAAATCTATTAGTGTTTCGCCGTTTTCATTAATTATGGCTTCGTTATACTTTTGCTTTATACCTGGTATGACATCGTTCCCGATCCGTGCATTAAGATCTCCGAGTATGATAATTTCGTGTTTAGTATTTATGTTGTCCATGACGTTTTGTAGTTGCTGGTAGAAGTTTTCAGTTTCTGCTGTGGGCTTAGATATGTCTGGTGCATATGTGCTTATCAAGTGTGTTGTGGTATTGTTCATTTTTAGGGAGATTTTTAATATTCTGTCGCTGATGTATTCGATGTTTTCGATGCTCTGTGTATATTTATCGTGCAGCAAAATTCCAACACCTGAGTGCGCTCTTTCTGATTTTGCTTTTCCACTGTATATTAGTATGAATTCTCCGTATTTTGATGTTCCCTGCCCTTTTTTCTTTGTCTCAGAGAGCCCGCAAATGTCAATGTTATGCTTCTCTCTTATTACTATTTTTTTAAATTATCTTGTATCTGTCTTTTTCTCCTTTTGTTTTCCTTTGTGTAAAGTTCCTATCGAAATGTCGATTAGTTTTTATATTAACTGTAGTTAGATCGATATATTTACAATTCTTAATGTTAAACATTTCTCGCTCTGACGTTGCTTTGTTATGTGATCATAATTTTGTTGGCAAATAAAAGATATTATTATTATCAATACCCTCTAAAATTGCGAAAATGGGACACCCCGTATATACATTTTTTTCACACGAGAAAGTGCGGTTTGTAGAGTATTGTTTTTTTTTTATTAGAAAATTCAGTAGTATCACCCTTAAACTATAAAATAAATAAGACCGGGACCGACTCCATACTTACTTCTTTTTAAAAACTCATGTGACATTTTTTCCGGTATGATTTACTACAAATGGAAAAAAGTATCGGACACCAAATGATAAATCCATAAAAAGCAACGTAAAAACCTGAATGAAGCTATAAATAATTTTAGGGAATTGGCCCGCTGTGGATGATAATAGACCGGGGAACACTTGGGGAATAAACTGTGCCAAAAATGTGAAATGGGGAATATTGGGAAATATTAAGGTCGATTCGGGTTAAGCCGAAATGGTATTTTGTATAGGTATTATCGTTATCTTATGCATATGTATAAACTTTCGAAGGGTATGCGGGTAAAAGGAAAATACAGAATCTTTTCCCAATTTTAAAACTGTTTTATTTTTAGTCGTTTGTCTTTATTTTTGTATTTGCCCAAGGAAATATTATTCAGCATTCCATAACCGGATGTCAATACAGGAAAAATCGAGCAGGTGCTTCTTAAACTCTATGCACTTCTAAACCGCTTTCAACTCTATTCCTGCAAAAACTAAAAAAATATTTTGTTGATCTCATGCAATCAGGCATGGAAAAGGCACATCATTAAAAAGCCTATTGTTAACAATTCTATACTCAGCAAGAATTGGCAAAGACGACATTATTGCAAGTTTCGACGTAAAATCTCTGTATCCGAGCATGCCGATACTTGAAGGACTAGATCAAATCGCTCAAATAAACGATTTGCCAATTCACCTTATGGAACTTATCAAACATTGCTTGAACAACGCATATTTCTTATTTGACAGACAGATATATATATATATATATATATATATATATATATATATATATATATATATATATATATATATATATATATATATATATATATATATACAGGGTGATTCAAAAATCGATCACGAAGGGGTGATTCTACTTGACAAAATAAGGGTAGAGCTTCATATAATTTTTTTTCAAAATGTCATTCGTTTTCGAGTTACAAGCCGTCCAAGTTCAAGTTTTTATTTTTTGTTTTTTGAATTACTCGCTTACAGGAAAACCGATTTGACTAATATTTGAAAGATAGGCTAAGTCTTCTGCGCTTCATCATTTTAGTAACAATTCACATTGATTGTTTGCCGCTAGAGGGCACTTTACCTACATTGAAAATTGTTTTTTTGTCATAATTTTTTAGTGTTGACAGCTACAGTAGTTTTTGGCATAATTTCTGAAAGACTGATGCCAGGCGTTTAAAAAAAGTGCTCTTTATTTACATCGCTAAACCCAACGGTTTAGACGTAAATCACCCTTAAAAATTAAGTGGTAAATTTACTTTTCTCATTTCATTACCACCAGCTACCAGGTAAATAGCTATCAAAGTATACTAGAGCTGTCAGTTTAACATCAAATAAATTCGCTTTTTAAACTATTTAATTTATAATCTTAAAATAACTAATAATGGCTAATCACCAATATTCAAATATCGAATATTGTGATATCCATTTTTGTTATGGAAAAGCAAATGGTAATGCAGAGTTGGCAAGAAGATATTATATGGAGAGTTATCCGGAAAGAAATATCCCTCATGCTCAAACATTTTCCAGTGTGCACAGGAGGCTTGCGGAATGTGGTTCCTTTAAAAGTTATAATGGAAATAGGGGAAGACCTAGAACTGTTAGAAACGTGCAACAAGAAGAAAGAGTGCTTGAAATTATTGAAGATAATCCAGGTATTAGTACTAGAAAAATTGGGAATGAAGTGCGGCTCTGTCAGGCTAGTTCATGGAGGATACTAAGAGAAGAACAACTCTACCCGTTTCATTCAAAAAAGGTGCAGGCTCTTTATGACGATGATCGGCCGAGACGGTTGGAAATGTGCAATCAGATCCTAGCTCAGTATGAACACGATAATCGATTAATTGGCGTCATATTATTCACTGACGAAGCTGGTTTCACTCGTGATGGCATAACAAATCTACACAACATCCACACATATGCTTACGAGAACCCAAACAATGTGGTAGAAACGAAACATCAGCGTAGATTTTCACTAAATGTGTGGGCAGGGATAATAGGAGATTACCTTATTGGTCCTCATTTATTTGATGGCCCATTAACTGGTGACGTATACTTAGATTTTATCCAAAATCGTCTCCCATTGTATCTGGAAGATGTGCCATTGGAAGTAAGGGCCAACATGTGGATCCTCCAAGACGGAGCTCCGCCCCACTTTAGTATACGTGTCCGACAGTATTTGAATGCAACGTATCCTGAGCGATGGATAGGACGACGTGGACCATTGGCATGGGCAGCGAGGTCACCAGACCTTAATCCTATGGATTTTTTCTTTTGGGGTCATTTGAAACAATTGGTGTACGATATTCCAGTAATCAACGTCGAGGATCTTCGCTTCAGGATAATCGAAAAGTTCCAAATTATTAAAGAAACACCAGAAATTTTTCATCGAGTTAGGCGACATTTTTTGAAGAGTGTTAGGAAATGTATTGAAGAAAATGGGGGACATTTTGAGAATCTTTTTTAGTTTGTTTAGTACTGTTTCATTAATTTTTATCAATTAAATGTATATCGCAATAATCCATAATATGAATATTTACTGATTAGCCATTATTAGTTATTTTAAGATTATAAATTAAATAGTTTAAAAAGCGAATTTATTTGATGTTAAACTGACAGCTCTAGTATACTTTGATAGCTATTTACCTGGTAGCTGGTGGTAATGAAATGAGAAAAGTAAATTTACCACTTAATTTTTAAGGGTGATTTACGTCTAAACCGTTGGGTTTAGCGATGTAAATAAAGAGCACCTTTTTTAAAAGCCTGGCATCAGTCTTTCAGAAATTATTCCAAAAACTACTGTAGCTGTCAACACTAAAAAATTATGACAAAAAAACAATTTTCAATGTAGGTAAAGTGCCCTCTAGCGGCAAACAATCAATGTGAATTGTTACTAAAATGATGAAGCGCAGAAGACTTAGCCTATCTTTCAAATATTAGTCAAATCGGTTTTCCTGTAAACGAGTAATTCAAAAAACAAAAAATAAAAACTTGAACTTGGACGGCTTGTAACTCGAAAACGAATGACATTTTGAAAAAAAATTATATGAAGCTCTACCCTTATTTTGTCAAGTAGAATCAATGAATCATATGAAAAAGTTATTTTATTCTATAAATATATATATATATATATATATATATATATATATATATATATATATATATATATATATATATATATATATATATATATATATATATATATATATTTATATATCTATATATCTTCTTCTTCTTCTTCATGTACTTTCTCCATTTCGGAGGTTGGCTATCATCATTGCTATTCTGACCTTGGAAGCTGCGGCCTTGAATAGATCAGATGACTTGACGTTGAACCATTCTCGCAAATTCCTAAGCCAGGATATTCTTCTTCTTCCAACAGATCTTTTTCCCACAATCTTTCCCTGGATTATGCGTTGCAGAATCTTATACCTTGGACCTCTCATGATGTGGCCGAGATATTGCAATTTTCTCTTTTTTACTTCATATAGGATCTCTACGTCCTTCTTCATTCTTCTCAGAACCTCCAAGTTGGTCACATGTTCTGTCCATGATATTCGCAGCATCCTACGGTAGGTCCACATCCCGAAGGCTTCTAGTTTCTGCTCGTAATGTAAGTTGAGGGTCCAAGCTTCTACACCATACAATAGGACTGGGAATACATAACATTTAAGCATCCGAATTCTTAGGTCCAGGCGCAGATCGCGACTACAGAGCAGCTTCCTGATTTTCACAAAGGATGCACGGGCCTTCTCAATGCGAATCTCTATTTCTGAACAATAGTTCACGGAACAGTTGACACTTGTACCCAAATAGTCATATCTCTCGACTCTTTCCAACCTTTCGCCTTCGACATACAGATGTTCATTGGGTACTTCAGTTTTGGTGACAATCATGTATTTGGTCTTCTTAACATTAAGTGTCAGACCATATTCTCTCGACTAGTTGTGGTGACATTATTCAACATATTCTGAAGGTCTTGCATGTTTTCGGCGAGAAGTACTGTGTCGTCTGCGTAGTGCAAATTGTTCAGTGGAATGCCGTTAACTCGTATTCCACCGGTGTCGTTTTCGAGGGCTTTGGCGAAGATTTCCTCTGAGTAGAGGTTAAAAAGGAGTGGTGAGAGAACACATCCTTGTCTCACCTATATATATATATATATATATATATATATATATATATATATATATATATATATATATATATATATATATATATATATATATATATATATATATATATACAGTGCCTTCATTTCAAAACGAACCATCCTTAATAACTTTGTTAAATAGAAAAATTTAAAAAAAATAAAAAACACGTCAATTTAGATATACAGGGGGAAGTTTAATTTTGCATTTGTTAAAAGTCTGTCAATCACCTCCTCACCTCCAGCTAACCTCACTTTGATATGTCAAATGGGAACCCCCACCTTGTGACACATCATTGTAAGCAGCATAAAATTGTCTATCCAACCGTATAAAAAAAATTAAATCGGTTGACGTACAAGCGAACAGTGTGCAAAAATGTCTTGTAATAATGCATAATATATCGGCCTAGAACTTTGGTATGTCAAATGATTACCCTATAGTGTGATACATCATTTTAAAGGACGTACGATCTGCTATCCAATGATGTCAAAAAAAATTAAGTTAATAGACGTTATAGGCAATTAGGATGCAAAAATGTGTGTTAAATATAAGCAGTTTATTCAGTTTTATTCAGTTGAAGAAAATTATTTTATTAAATGTTCAAAATGTGCGCCGTTATTAGCGAGACAATAAAAAAGCCTATTTTGAAATTCCCCACGAACATTGGCAAGGGTTTCTCTGCTAATTCCTCTATATTCCCGAACAATTCGATCTTTTAAATCGTCAATATTTTCAGGTGGGGTTTTATAAACCTTGCTTTTTAAATACCCCCAAAGAAAAAAGTCTAGAGGGGTTAGGTCTGGAGACCGTGCTGGCCATTCAATTGCACCACGTCTGCCAATCCACGTCCCTGGAAAATGTTCATCAAGCCACTCTCGAATTGCCAAAGCGTAGTGCGGGGGAGCTCCATCTTGCTGGAAATGCAAATTATTTTCATTTAGTACCATAACAGCATTTTCATCCACTTCATTTTCTAAAGATTGCACAATGGCAGGATATATTGTGTTTTCTAAAAGGTTTAAATAAATTTGCCCAGTTAAATTATCTTCCAAAAAAAATGGCCCGATGATTTCATTGCCATAAATTCCTGCCCACACGTTAATTTTTTCGGGATATTGAGTATGCCCTTCTCGGAAAAGGTGCGGATTTTCATTATCCCAGTATCTGCAGTTATGTCTGTTAACCAGTCCATTTAGAAAAAAAGTTAATTCATCACTAAAGCAGATATTCTTAGGTAAATGGGGGTCCTCGTCAATTCGTTGGCACATTAATTAGCAAAATTGAATTCTCCTATCAAAATCGTCTTCTCCGAGTTCTTGAAGAATTTGAATTTTGTAGGGAAAAAACTTATTTTGTTTTAAAACTTTATGCACAGAGCCAGCAGAAATGTTGGTTAAATCTGCGACCTTTGAGATGGATAAAGTTGGATCTATTGCAAACTGTCCTAGTACCTCGATTTGGCATGCTTCATCTACAACCCTTTTCTCAATATATTTTTTATTACAAACGGATCCCGTTTCTTCAAACTTTCGTACCAATTCGAGTACATATTTATGGCCCACGTTTTTGTCTTGATGCCTCTCGTTAAATGCTCTGGCGGTTCTACGAGCGCACCGATCTTCAGCTCCATAGAGAAAAATTATTTCTATTCTTTCGGCTAGCGTATACACCATTTATATTCACGTTTCAACTAGGCGTCACAATGACAATTTTAACAATAATAAACAACTGGTGTTTAAAGATCTTAAAAATTTTATTTATTGCAGTGATTTCTTGTACCTATCAGGTACCGCAAAAAATATCATTGAAATAAATACACTAGATTGATTAGACTGCAATGAATTTTGCGATGAATTTTAAAACAGGCTTAGTTTTTTTCTCGCAAATATTTTAACTGTTTATTATTTTAAAAAAAATATTTATTTTAAATTTAAAATAATATTTTACTCTATGAAGTAGCCATTTGACATAATAAAGTTTAATGTGATAAGGTGTCTATTATTACCACACATCTTTTCTTACTATTCGCTTGTACATGAACAGATTTTGTTTTTTTTTATTGGCTAAATAGGAGATAGTATGCCCTTTAAAATGATGTATCACACTATAGGGTAATCATTTGACATACTAAAGTTCGAGGCCGATATATTATGCATTATTACAAGACATTTTTGCACACTGTTCGCTTGTACGTCAACCGATTTAATTTTTTTTATACGGTTGGATAGACAATTTTATGCTGCTTACAATGATGTGTCACAAGGTGGGGGTTCCCATTTGACATATCAAAGTGAGGTTAGCTGGAGGTGAGGAGGTGATTGACAGACTTTTAACAAATGCAAAATTAAACTTCCCCCTGTATATCTAAATTGACGTATTTTTTCTTTTTTTAAAATTTTTCTATTTAACAAAGTTATTAAGGATGGTTCGTTTTGAAATGAAGGCACTGTACATATATGGGAATAAAATTGATACTGAGTCAAAAACATATATTCATGAACACATAGATTATAATAAACTAAAGCAAGAAATCTCGAATGTGAATTGGTGAAGAGGTTTTACACACCTCTGATCCTGACTTGTCTACAAATATTTTTGTTGATACCTATACTAAAATTTTGAAAAACTGCACTACTAAACGATATCTTTTTAATAAAAACCATAAAAACATAAAAGAATGGATTTCTGTAGGATTGGTGGTATCAATTAAACATAGAGATGAACTAAAAAAAAAAGATATCAAATAATTTTAGCATTGAATCAGAAAATGAATACAAACATTACAAAAATATATTTAATAGGCTTATAAAAAAACAAAAACTTAACTACTATAAAAATCAAATTGAAAATAACAAAAATAACATGAAAAAATATACAAAATTATAGATGATGCCACAAATGCAAAAAAGAAAAATTATCTTCCTGATTTTAAAGTAGTTGATAACAATGAACACGATTTTACTGATAATATCGTCATGGCTATCTTTTGAAATGATTACTTAATAAACATTGGCGTTGAGATGGAGAAAAAAATTGATATTCCACCAATCTCTTGCAATCTTGCGAGTAATGTAAACAATTCTATGTATATATAGATAACGAACTTATTAAACAAATTCACTCATTAAAAAATGAGAGTGCTCCAGGTAAGGATGGTATTAGTGCTAAAACTATTAAATTTACACATTTAGAAATAATTAAACCTTTATCACATATTATTAATCTTATTTTTAATACAAGTAAAATACCAGCTTATTTTAAACAGTCAATAGTATCTCCAATTTATAAAACAGAACCCAAAAACAGAATAGAAAATCATGGTCCAATAAGCCTAATAAATAACTTTGCTAAAATATTTGAGAAATGTCTAAAGGATCGACTCGTAAACTTTCTAAAAATGAATGGCATTTTATCGGGGAATCAGTTTGGCTTCTCAGAGCGAGTGTGTACTACTGACGCCATATATGGTCTGAGTTCTGAGATATAGGCAAATTGAATGTGGATAGGAAGGTCATTGCCGTGTTCATAGACTTAGTGAAGGCTTTTGTGTGTCCCATGAAAAACTTCTGGAGATCCGGGAACTCTATGGAGTGCGGGGCAGGGTACTGGAAGTCTTTCGAAGTTATCTTTTAAACAGAGAGCTGTTTACAAAGGTCATTGGCTGCCTTAGTGCGCCGCGGAGAATTCGGATTGGTCATCTGATAGGTTCTGCCTCTTTATTTAAATATAGCGATGACTTGTCAAACAACCAAAATTACCTCCATATTTTGCAATAAAATAAATAATAATATATACACATTATGGTAAGAAAGCAATTACAAATAAAGTATTTTTAATCTGTTTATGCGAATTACATATTGTCAGGTATTAATTTGGCGGCGACTTCAAAAAGTTCAATTTCATATAAAAATTTAAGGTTATTTTTCACTTTTTAGCGCACTTTTAGAAGTCGATTCAATTTTTTTTATAAAAATTTTATTAGCTATGGATTGGACTAGTAATTTGGTAGCACTTGTGATTTTGTCATATTTGGAGTTCGGTTGAACGAATGAAACAATGAATATACTGTAACGTTTTTATTCCTTTTACTCCTTTTTTTTTTCGACATAGTCAATAACTTCCTTAGCTCAGGCCAAAAAGTCCTTATACAAATTAAGTTTCAAGTTAATGATCGGTCTAATTAGAAACTACCGTTCGTCTTTTAAACTTCGGTTTAAAGCCCAATCCGAATTTGTAAAAGTGGTCTTTAACGAGCTGCTTCCTCAACACAAGAGGACCAGAATCTAATTCGAAGTAATAAACACAAATTCGCAAACATACTCAGTCGTTTAGGTCATCCTAGCAAATGAGTATTCTCCACACGACTCGCTCTATTTAAATCGACATTTACACAACGTTTTGTAATGTAAATTTAAAGCCGCCGTAAACACTTCCAATTTTAGTTTAACTATTCTATCATAACACACGAATTTAATTATGTTTTGTGTTTAGAACTCGGGAGCTCTTTGACCTGTTTACATTTTAATTGGAGCGTTTAAACGCATACCCGCGAACGAATGCATCCATTTTGTGTATCATATAATATTAGGTTATGTTCAGATATGTAAAGCGATATACAGGTGTGGAAAGTCGAGAACAGAACCTCTTTAAAAAACGGAACGTAACAAAAAGCGACGGACAACCCGTTTAGCCATGTTGAAGAAGTGAAATAAAGCATACTGTTGTATCGTAGCTTGCTTCCTGGCTTTTAGCAAAAATGGCGTCGAACAAGGACTTTTCGCTGGTTTCGGGTCGTCAAAACACAGTGGGTCGAAAGCACGGATTTGATATTAAAAATAAAAATCGCAGACTGAAACTTTAAAATCATGAAAATAAATTCGAAAAACATCTAATGTGGTTCAACGCTTTAAAAATAAAATAAAAAGAATAATTGCATTTCCATGAATAAAATATTGCGCTTGACTTCACGGTACATTTTAAATATAATACTATAATAATATATACATGGATATCAATAATCGTTAAAAAGGCGAAAGTACTTTTTCCTCTATGCTTAAGACTTCTTAATAAATACCAATGCAAATAATTTGTAAGTAATATAATATTTATTGATTCACATAAGTGAATAAATAATACTACTGTAATAAAAATAATAAAAAGAACTTTTTAATCACTGCCTTCTTTGTTGACAGCTCTTTTCTTATTCTCCAATACGTATGAATTGTTATCCGAATCCTTACTATGTCAAAAACAGTGTAAGGATCCATCGACGCCAAAAGTTTTGGAACACATCCTTCATATTTTTCTCGAGAAGATTTTCAACCAAAGTCTAGGCGATAGTTTCTTATCAACTTGTACGTTGATTTTTGTGCATCTTTCGATAGTTTATCTATCGGTAATATTGCAAATGCTATGATGTCTGGTCAATGAAGTAAGTCATTTGTGGATTCCTGTTGGAATGTTGTACCAAGAATATCCTTTGAAGAGTAATCTTGCTGTTTGAAGATTGTATTCCCAAAACTTCTCTATTGCAGTTTAATGTTCGCTTCCAATAGTTTACAAAATGATGGGAACCGAAGGATCAGTTTTCGCTTTACTCTTGTTATAATGGCTGTAGCCTGAAATACTCTGTACTTATTGAGACACAGTATCAATGTTGTTAAACTGAGAGGTAACAACGTTGGACCGATTTCGCTCCAGCCAAAGCATTCACCTAGCCATCCATCATCGTCATAGATAAGTTGTACTGTACTGAAGCTCGGGTGGCAAAGAAAACTATTATATGGTGCAAGTTGTCTGGTTCGAGTTCATAATTTTCTATTTTCGTTAAAGACTTTTGTTCGGTTTTCTTAATAAATTCAAATTTCAGAGGCCCGCAATTCATAGTAGACGAGGGCTTGGAATTGTACAACACAATCTGTTCTTGTTGAGTTTGTGTGTTAATACCTGCTAATTGAAGTGGAATAAGAGAGGTTAGGAATAAGTTTGTATCAGAAATAGTCGGATCAGTGAATTTCATTTTGTACTGGCTCTGACCTGACGTTCCATCGAAGCCCCATTTGCAAATGAAACTCATATCTACAATTCTAATTTATTTTTGTTCAAGGGCGTCTAATTTTAAGCAATATAATTCAATCTACTGTATAATATAGTAAACCTAGGCTTTTGATTTAGTAAAAGTTAGATACTCGTCATGTGGATAACATGCTTTTTTTTTGTATTTTACACACCAGAGTACGGCGAAAATATATTACTGCCTTTTTGTTTAGCCCAATTTTGTAATCGTTGATATTGGTTTCTCGACAATCCAATGTCAAATAGAAGAGCGGCGCACAAATATAACTGAGCGCGACGCAACTACAACACTGTTGCCTTTAACCTGGGACGAAACTTTAGAAAGAAAAGACTGGCCGTTAATATTACCGAGGTTTAATAGAAACGTTACTATAGCCAAACTTCTATTTTAAATTTCCTAACTAGAAATTATTTTGGCCGTTTCTCAAATTCTAACCCATTAAGCCTGTCTAACTTGTTTCAGATAGTTCGGACAGAAGATCGTAGGGAACGCCTACCGCAATAATACCCCCCCCCCCCTAACTTCCATGCGACACGAAAACGAGCAGTACCTTGAAAGGAATGAGAGGGTATATTTACTTTTCGTCTAAACTTATAACGTAATCGACGGAATTTGGAATATTTAATGACTATTTGATACATTGATTGTTTTAAATACATCAAATAGTCGAAATACAAAAAAATTAGTTTTTGTTGGGCGTTGAGCGTAAAGAGAATTGATATTTCTGTTACAAAATAAACATTTATTCTAATAAAAATACTAGTGAAACGCAACGGTAATTTCTAAGTAAATAAGCTAATAGACCACTTTAAAATTAAAAATCATTCTCAAAAATAAACTTTTATTCTGGTAAAAAATAAAAATAACACGTTCAGTAATTGTAAATACATAAACAAATAATTAAATTCAATTTAAATCAACAAAAACACCTAAAAGTCTACAAGAGGTGTTCAAACAGGCCTCCACTTTGAGCGAGACAAGAACCCTGTCTATTGTAAAATATGGTTCGCGTATTTGCCAAAACTTTAGGGGTTATATCCCTATTAGCTTTAAAATATTCCGAACTGTTCGAGCGTTCATATTAAGTTCTTAGGCAATTACGGTACTATTGCAAGGAAAATTAATTTCTGCTAAACTACAAACGTCAGTCTCCCTGATTTGCTCGTTCTTCAGTAATTTGAGGAACCGGTTGCTCCTCATTATTATCAGTGCATTTTTTACAAATTTTTAGACAAACAGTTGTCTCAAATTTTTTAGTAATTTCCGAAATTCTAAATTTTCAAGGAACAGGATGATTTTCGCACATAAATACAAATCTGCCGATTATTTACCAGAATAGTGTACCACTTAATAATGTGCTCTTTTTGTTCCGTGGAATAAACTACCATTATAACAAAAAAATTTGGCGCGAAACACGGTACTTACACTTCGACGGCCGAATGAAAGCAAATAATTTGGAATTCTCTTGTTGTGCGAGGGCGTGGCGTATGCTGGCGCCCGCTTTCACCGCGCCAGCATTGTATTACCCCTCATCCGAGGGCCAAACTTGTAATTTACACGTATGTCGATGCTTACGATGCATTATCTTCTGTCTCATTCTGATTTGATGAATAATATAGTATTTTCTTTATCATACTTAAGAAACGTCGAGTTTCTGTTCTTAATTTTCCAGACCTGTATAGCAGTATTTTTATCCCCTCAGTTCTCGTAAAAGAAAAAAGCAAATCTTCGTAAAATCAAAACCGAGCTGTTAAAAACACGAAACCACTGCAGTAAACGCCAAAACATAGAATAAAACAACAAAAATTACAACAAAACAACTGGATATCGAGTATTAAACCCCCTTTTCATTAATAATACATCGACACAAAGTGGTATTCGACAAAAGATCGTTTAGGAAACCGCAAATAAACGAAAATAAAGGTACAAACGAGGCGCGGGGATTTACATCGTTTCGAAAACAACACGTGGTCAGGCGTGTTTTAGGGCGGATTCACACTTGACGCTGTTAATAATATTTACGGGCAATTTATCACTTTTGCGTTTTTATGTTGCTTTTTGCTGAAATAAAAAAGGGTGTCGATAAGCTATAAAAACAGTTCTTTTTTATATTCTAAGTTGTTATATTCAGCTGTTTTCCTTTGGGTAATACACGAGCGAACATAATGTAAATTTTATTATATATATATATATATATATATATATATATATATATATATATATATATATATATATATATAAAATACGAAATTCTCAGCTATGCGGACAAAGTCCGTTGATAAATATTTCTCTGGAGTTAAAAAGTGCGGAGATCTCCAGGATCATGGAAAACTGCAGGTCCGAAAAATAACAGCGCTATTTTGTCCTTGTACAGGGTGAGTCAACGATTGGATGAAGTAGGTTTGTGCCTTTTCGGTGAAATTAACAAAGAAACTATATTTATTGTTTGATACAGTTTATTTTTACGCAGATTTTAAAAATATTTAGGACTCTACAGGGTGAGCCAAAAAACTAGGACAGCATAAAGTTGTATTTTTTTAAATAGAACACCCTATATACGAATCGTATTTTCGATTTAGCTTATAATTTTAAATCTTTTTTATTAAGAGTTTACTATAACAAAACTTTATAGTTTTTGAGATTAATAAGTTTAAAGAAAAAAAGTCACATTTGCATACATCAATTCAATCCTAAATAACGTTTTCAATTTTGTGACAAATATATTCAAATTTGGAATTTAGCAAGGCCAAGGACAAGTTAACATAATTTTTACCTAATATTTGCAATAAAAGCTACAGGGTGTTGAACACATCGGCTCAAATTTGAACAAGTTTAAATGAATAAATATCTTTTTTTTTTAAATAGTACACCCTGTATATTTTCATGTTATTTAATAGAGTAATAAAAACCCTAAAAGTTTTGTTCAATATATCCTATACCTATTTATAATAGTTTTTGAGATATTTCAGTTTTTCTTATTTTCCATACTTTTTTACAGAAATAGTCTTCATTATCATAGTAGCCATCGCAAAAACAATGTAAAAGAACATTTTTCTGTGTGTCAAATTTATAACCGCAATCGCTTCTTTTGGTTTTTATGTAGTGTAGTTTGGTTTTTTTTTGCATTCATCTTATATTGTAAAATGAATTTTCCAAAGAATGAGTTAATAGATATGATTTATACAATAGGAGAGGCTCAAAAAAATTGCCTTCTTGCTCAAAGAATTTACAAAATGAAGTATCCTGATCGACGCCAGCCTAATACCCATACTTTTCAAAACTTAATGCAAAGATTTGATTCTTCTGGTACTGTTGATTATCCAACACGTAAAGTGGTCAACAAACCAGTAACTAATGAAGAAAAAGAACTACAAGTATTGTTAAATGTTCAGGAAAATCCTTATATTGGTAGCCGTCAGTTAGCAGCATTATGTGAAACATCACAATCCACCGCTAATCGTACTACCAAGAAATATAGGTATCATCCATATCACATGGAATTACACCAAGAATTGCATGGACAGGATTTTGAAAGTCGTGTAAACTTTTGTCGTACAATAAATGCGGAGATTCAATTAAATCCAAATTTATTATGCAAGGTAATGTTTAGTGATGAAGCTACTTTTAGAAGTAACGGTGCCGTAAATAGACGCAACATGCATTATTATGCCACAGAAAACCCATTTTGGATTAGAGAGGTGCAACATCAAAACCACTGGTCATTAAATGTTTGGTGTGGTATTCATCATAATCGAATTATTGGACCCCACTTTTTTAATGAACCACTAAATGGCCATAGTTACCTGAACTTTCTACAAGAAGAACTACGCCAACTGCTTCAAGGTCTCGATAGGGATGAGCTCGACAGTATGTGGTTCCAGCACGATGGTGCGCCTCCGCATTACCATCGTGAAGTTCGTGCGTTTTTGGACCAACGATACGCAAAAATGGATTGGACGTGGGGGTTTCATTGAGTGGCCACCAAGGTCTTGCGACATCACCCCATTAGATTTCTTCCTATGGGGTTATATTAAAAATAAGGTGTATGTTAATCCACCAACAACAGTGGAAGATATGCGAAACAGGATTAGGGATACCTGTTGAACAATAACGCCACTAATTTTGTCCAGGGTCCGAGAAAATCTGCAAAAAAGACTAAATTTGTGCATTGCACAAGAGGGTCGTTTATTAGAACACTTATTAAAAAGAAATAATTAATCTCAGTATTTAATAGGTAATTTTTTTGTTTCAATTTAGTATAAAAGTAAATATGTATTTGCCTTGTCGTTATTGTTATGTTAATTTTTTCACATTATGTTTAATTAAGCTATTGCCGTTGTAATATAACGAATAATGTATTTCATCATATTTAACCACATTCTGTTTGTTTCTGTAGTTTCTTTTTATTATTTTACATGGCTACTATGATAGTGAAGACTATTTCTGTAAAAAAAGTATGGAAAATAAGAAAAACTGAAATATCTCAAAAACTATTATAAATAGGTATAGGATATATTGAACAAAACTTTTAGGGTTTTTATTACTCTATTAAATAACATGAAAATATACAGGGTGTACCATTTAAAAAAAAAAAATATTTATTCATTTAAACTTGTTCAAATTTGAGCCGATGTGTTCAACACCCTGTAGCTTTTATTGCAAATATTAGGTAAAAATTATGTTAACTTGTCCTTGGCCTTGCTAAATTCCAAATTTGAATATATTTGTCACAAAATTGAAAACGTTATTTAGGATTGAATTGATGCTTGTAAATGTGACTTTTTTTCTTTAAACTTAATTATCTCAGAAACTATAAAGTTTTGTTATAGTAAACCCTTAATAAAAAAGATTTAAAATTATAAGCTAAATCGAAAATACGATTCGTATATAGGGTATTCTATTTAAAAAAAATACAACTTTATGCTGTCCTAGTTTTTTGGCTCACCCTGTAGATTCCTAAATATTTTTAAAATCTGCGTAAAAATAAATTGTATCAAACAATAAATATAGTTTCTTTGTTAATTTTACCGAAAAGGCACAAACCTACTTCATCCAATCGTTGACTCACCCTGTATAGGACTCATCAGACCATTGCATTCGGTACAAATTATCATCTCACATCTGTGTCCTATAAACAGATTTCACGGTCGAAAAATAGTAAATAAGATGCAGTGGCGACATCTCGATGGCTCATTCAATAACACAAGCACAACATAAATCAACAATGTTGTATGAAACCGCCATGTGGTGGCGCGACGGTAAATTAAAAAAGGAATATATCAAAATTCGACACACAAAACGTGCTACTTCAAGAATAGAGGTCGCATTATTCGGCATTGGCAGCCAAACTAACTACGAATTCCGCAGTTTAAGTAAAGTGTCACACCAATGATCTCCCCAGGAAAGCTGCTGCAGGTTTTTTAAGCTAATAAATATAAAAAACAGAGAAGTTATTGTCTTTGTAATTTTAAAATAAAATAGGAAATTCTCGGCTAGGTGGACAAAGATCGAATGGCCTAATGAGTCTTATACAAGGCCGAAACAGGGCTATCGTTATTTTTCGGACCAGGAGTTTTTCCATGATCTTGCAGTTCTCCGCACTTTTTAACATCGATCTTTGTCCGCATAGCCGAGAATTTCCTATTTTATTTTAAACTTACACGAACGAGAACTTTCCTCACACAGGTTATAAATTTCCTAATTACTATACTGTCTTTTTTTCCTCATCATCGAAAAATTCGTCTTTTGTGTAAAACGGTTTTATTAACAAATATTTTTTAACACATTTCATTGGTTCAAAAAGCATTCTAATTGTCTCAAGAAACAAACTGAATATTACCATTTTTCTGTATATATGAATAATATCACTTTTTATAACAGAGCTTGCCTTTATCTCTAGTATAAAGGTCATGACTAAGGTTACATTCAGCAAATAAATCTGTTATCTTTTACAAACATTACCAAATCCAGGAAGTAAAGTTGTTTTACAGTTAAATTTGTTTTTATCAATAAATACTTGTCGACAACTCTCTAATTGTCTCATTCATGACATATTTCAAACACAACGTTTCATACCTGTCTGGTTGAATATACTCATGGTATGTTGTAGTAGAAGCGTAACCCGAAAAGCATAAGCAAATCTGACAATCCTAAAGCAACTTCGTAATGTGAACTTCCCAGTCCAATTTAGATCTACGTACACCCCCAAAAAGAGCACCGTGTCAGATGGTCCCACCGCTCCCTCCCCATTATGGTCAGTTTTTATTATATTGTTACGATTTTGTCTCTTTAAAATCGTTCACTGAGTTCTCTGAATAAAACACAACACCTTTCACTAATACTTCCAATACTTATATTAACTACTTTTTAACACAGCTAAAACACAATTTTATTACTATTTCTTAATCTTCACTATTCAAATGCAACTATACAACTAACTATCTATTTATATACGTATGGAATTCCCTGTATAAATCTAGAACATAAAAGTTGATATCTATCTAAAAATATGCCTCATCGATATAATATTCCTTTCGGGACACTGAAATAAAGATGACTCATCACCTTGGAATACGAGGGCATATCAATACGTTTTCTTTTAGTCGTTGTAGTTGAAAACATTGGTAGTCTTTTTCATTAACAGTACCGTAACCTCAAAATTTTCATTCGTTATTTATAAGAAAAAATAAAAGAAGACAGTGCAGATTAATCTGTGATAGAGGTAACATCGCTGGTCTCATATATAATTTAGTTAATTTTTTTTTGACAGGCACGTTGCGCAGTCGCGAATAAACCACAAGTCATCGCAATATATATATATATATATATATATATATATATATATATATATATATATATATATATATATATATATATATATATTAAAATGCTTACTACGTGAGCATGTTCATAATACATAAATCCTATTTTTCACGTTACATAAAATCCCGTAATAAAATAGCAAAAAAAAAACAATTTTTCTCAAACTTTGTTCCCCATAAATAAAAAGCCTTGTAATTTCTTTATAAAACTTCCTAAAAGGCAAAAAGTAAGTCCTTTCAATTAAGTTACAATATTCTCGAGAATAAGCCATGCTTAAACGGGAAGTTAAGGTGTAGAAAACTTTTATGAAAAGGAACGTAACTTTTCGTAAAAAGTTTGCCTCTCCTTTCATCGGATTCTGAATGTGGGACAATTTCGTAACTAAAAAGATACTTTAATCCTTTAAGAACCTTACTTACATTATAGTTTTGTAGATGCTTCTTTGTCGCCTTTCGGTCTTCATTACTATGGTTATTGCGATGCGAAAATGCACTTTGAACTAGCTTGGACTAAGCCGAATTAACCTGGACCAATCTGAAACAACATAAACAAAATTTCAGGTGGTTTTTCTAAAGATTATTTACACCGAAATACATATAGTTCAGGAGACCAGGGAGTTTGTTATGCCGGATATTCTCACGGGTGTCATGTGTAATCGAAGGCTTTCGGACATCCCGCCTTACAGTCCTGAGAGGGACTCGGCACACACTCGAAAACCTTCGATTACATATATATATATATATATATATATATATATATATATATATATATATATATATATATATATATATATATATATCTACAGTTAGCCTCTGAAAAACCAATACTATGGCTGCCTATGTTGACGACACGTTCGTAGTTTAGCCACACTAAAAAAAATGAAATAACCTCCTCAACCATCTTAGCAACATACATCCAACAATTAAGTTTAAGTTTACCTTGGAAGTAGAACACAACAAACAACTTCTGCTATAGAATGTTTTATTAAATAGAAGAGACAACGGCTTTTTAGCGTGATAATTGTTGAACTATGAATTTTTTATAGATACCTAAGACACTTTTAAAGCTTCTTTTAAAATCCCTGAGTGCTGGGTGGCTTCAAAAATGCATAGTGAATTTTTAAATTAACAATAAAAAAATTTTTTAACGTCAGTGGATATACCCCTTTAAAATAAATTGTTAGCGTTATAATTGTTGAACTATGAATTTTTTGAAGATACCTAAGACACTTTTAAAGCTTCTCTTAAAATCTCTGAGTGCTGGGTGGCTTTGAAAATTCATTGTAAATTTTTAAATTAACAATAAAAATTTTTTTTAACGTCAGTGGACATACCCCTTTAATATAAATTGTTAGCTTTATAATTGTTGAACTTTGAATTTTCTACAGACACCTAAGACACCTTTAAAGCTTCTCTTAAAATCCCTGAGTGCTGGGTGGCTTCAAAAATGAATAGTCAATTTTTAAATTAACGATAAATTTTTTTTAACGTCAGAGGATGTACCCCTTTAAAATAAATTGTTAACGTTATAATTGTTGTACTATGAATTTTTCGCAGATACCTAAGACACTTTTAAAGCTTCTCTTAAAATCCCTGAGTGCTGGGTGGCTTCGAAAATCCATAGTGAATTTTTAAATTAACAATAAAAAATATTTTTAACGTCAGTGGATATACCCCTTTAAAATAAATTGTTAGCGTCATAATTGTTGTACTATGAATTTTTTACAGATATCTAAGACACTTTTAAAACTTCTTTTAAAATTCTTGAGTGCTGGGTGGCTTCAAAAATGCATAGTGAATTTTTAAATTAACAATAAAAAATTTTTTTAAAGTCAGTGGATGTACTCCTATAAAATAAATTGTTAACGTTATAATTGTTATACTATAAATTTTTCACAGATACATAAGACACTTTTAAAGCTTCTCTTAAAATCCCTAAGTGCTGGGTGTCTTCGAAAATGCATAGTGAATTTTTAAATTAACAATAAAAAATTTTTTTAACGTCAGTGGATATTCCCCTTTAAAATAAATTGTTAGCGTTATAATTGTTTAACTATGAATTTTTTGCAGATACCTAAGACACTTCTAAAGCTTTTCTTAAAATCCCTGAGTGCTGGGTGGCTTCAAAAATTCATAGTGAATTTTTATATTAACAATAAAAAAAATTTTTAACGTCAGTGGATACACCCCTTTAAAATAAATTGTTAGCGTTATAATTGTTGAACTGTGAATTTTTTATAGATACCTAAGACACTTTTAAAGCTTCTTTTAAAATCCCTGAGTGCTGGGTGGCTTCAAAAATGGATAGTGAATTTTTAAATTAACAATAAAAAAATTTTTTAACGTCAGTGGATATACCCCTTTAAAATAAATTGTTAGCGTTATAATTGTTGAACTATGAATTTTTTGAAGATACCTAAGACACTTTTAAAGCTTCTCTTAAAATCTCTGAGTGCTGGGTGGCTTTGAAAATTCATTGTGAATTTTTAAATTAACAATAAAAAAATTTTTTAACGTCAGTGGATATACCCCTTTAAAATAAATTGTTAGCGTTATTATTGTTGAACTATGAATTTTTTGAAGATACCTAAGACACTTTTAAAGCTTCTCTTAAAATCTCTGAGAGCTGGGTGGCTTTGAAAATTCATTGTGAATTTTTAAATTAACAATAAAAATGTTTTTTAACGTCAGTGGACATACCCCTTTAATATAAATTGTTAGCTTTATAATTGTTGAACTATGAATTTTTTACAGACACCTAAGACACCTTTAAAGCTTCTCTTAAAATCCCTGAGTGCTGGGTGGCTTTAAAAATGAATAGTGAATTTTTAAATTAACGATAATTTTTTTTTTTTAACGTCAGTGGATGTACCCCTTTAAAATAAATTGTTAACGTTATAATTGTTGTACTATGAATTTTTCGCAGATACCTAAGACACTTTTAAAGCTTCTCTTAAAATCCCTGAGTGCTGGGTGGCTTCGAAAATCCATAGTGAATTTTTAAATTAACAATAAAAAATATTTTTAACGTCAGTGGATATACCCCTTTAAAATAAATTGTTAGCGTCATAATTGTTGTACTATGAATTTTTTACAGATATCTAAGACACTTTTAAAGCTTCTTTTAAAATCCCTGAGTGCTGGGTGGCTTCAAAAATGCATAGTGAATTTTTAAATTAACAATAAAAATTTTTTTTAAAGTCAGTGGATGTACTCCTATAAAATAAATTGTTAACGTTATAATTGTTGTACTATAAATTTTTCACAGATACCTAAGACACTTTTAAAGCTTCTCTTAAAATCCCTAAGTGCTGGGTGTCTTCGAAAATGCATAGTGAATTTTTAAATTAACAATAAAAAAATTTTTTAACGTCAGTGGATATTCCCCTTTAAAATAAATTGTTAGCGTTATAATTGTTTAACTATGAATTTTTTGCAGATACCTAAGACACTTCTAAAGCTTTTCTTAAAATCCCTGAGTGCTGGGTGGCTTCAAAAATTCATAGTGAATTTTTATATTAACAATAAAAAAATTTTTTAACATCAGTGGATACACCCCTTTAAAATAAATTGTTAGCGTTATAATTGTTGAACTATGAATTTTTTACAGATACCTAAGACACTTTTAAAGCTTCTCTTAAAATCGCTGAGTGCTGGGTGGCTACAAAAATTCATAGTGAATTTTTAAATTAACAATAAAAAATTTTTTTAACGTCAGTGGATATACCCCTTTAAGTCAATTGTTAGCGTTATACAGTTTATCGCAAACCGATATATACAAACAGATGTTTGCAAGCAGATTCCCACCACCACCCTGCACAACTTATTGCGGTAGCCAAAACCCTAGCCCATCGGTCCCTGATACTAACAGATGAACAAAATAAAGATAATGGAATCAAAATGCTGAAGGAAGCCTTAACAAACAACGGGTATTTAGACAAGACAATCCAAACGGCCATAAATGAAGCCCAGAGAAACGAGAACTGAACAAAATCTAGAAGCAAAATTATAAAGGTGCTAAGAATGTTTGTAGTAGTCTTACCCTACGTCAAGGGTGAAACAGCCAAAATTATATATATATATATATATATATATATATATATATATATATATATATATATATATATATATATATACATATATGTATGTATGTATATGTTTATGCGGCTTTCACGGATTCCTCCGTGTAAGATGCAATAGCAGTGGATATATCCACATTATGCCTTTGTAATGCTGAAATCACATTCAGCAAACGTACAACTATATGCAACTCCGTGCATGAATGAAGTAAAATGAGAAAAGTAAATGCAAACCTCGTCCCAACCAATCCTTTCTGTGTTAGAGGTTGAACAGTTTGAACAAATTGCTAAGGAAAAACAATTTATCCTATTCCACCACCATCGAGATGGTGGCCTACCTGTACCACCATACCGAGAAGAAAGTCAAAACTTATCCTCCCCGCCACAGTGATACGGCAGAGGTACATGTTTCGTCATGCAACCTCTAACACAGAAAGGATATGATTGGAACGAGGTTTGCATTTACTGTTCGCATTTTACTTCCTTCATGCACGGAGCTGCATATAGTTGTACGTTTGCTGAATGTGATTTCAGCACTACAATGGATTAAAGTGAATATATCCACTGCAATTGCATCTCACACGGAGGAATCCGTGAAAGCCGCATAAACATATTTACGCTATCCGGCCGGAGGTCGGCGAAGCCGCGTTCAGTATTTGCATGCTTCCTTCTGATCCCCCATGCACATTAGTACACTGTCAAATTTTCAGATTCTTCCTAATTATAGTTTTCCCACAATCGATCGATGAAACTCCCGGAGAATCAGTCATTGGGATGTTTTCGAACTTTATTTATAAGAAAATTCAATCACTTTTTTTGGACATTGCTACTAGTGTCTCACAAGGATACATTGTATCACGACTACTTTCTAGTACTTATGTTTCTATACTTAATGTCTTTAAATACTGTTTACAGCATGCTGACTGTACAGGGTGAGTCAACGATTGGATGAAGTAGGTTTGTGCCTTTTCGGTGAAATTAACAAAGAAACTATATTTATTGGTTGATACAGTTTATTTTTATGCAGATTTTAAAAATATTTAGGACTCTACAGGGTGAGCCAAAAAACTAGGACAGCATAAAGTTGTATTTTTTTAAATAGAACACCCTATATACGAATCGTATTTTCGATTTAGCTTATAATTTTAAATCTTTTTTATTAAGGGTTTACTATAACAAAACTTTAAAGTCACATTTTCAAGCATCAATTCAATCCTAAATAACGTTTTCAATTTTGTGACAAATATATTTAAATTTGGAATTTAGCAAGGCCAAGGACAAGTTAACATAATTTTTACCTAATATTTGCAATAAAAGCTACAGGGTCTTGAACACATCGGCTCAAATTTGAACAAGTTTAAATGAATAAATATCTTTTTTTTTAAATGGTACATCCTGTATATTTTCATGTTATTTAATAAATAAATAAAAACCCTAAAAGTTTTGTTCAATATATCCTATACCTATTTATAATAGTTTTTGAGATATTTCAGTTTTTCTTATTTTCCATACTTTTTTACAGAAATAGTCTTTATTATCATAGTAGCCATGTAAAATAATAAAAAGAAACTATAGAAACAAACAGAATGTGGTTAAATATGATGAAATACATTATTCGTTATATTACAACGGCAATAGTTTAATTAAACATAATGTGAAAAAATTAACACAACAATAACGACAAGGCAAATACATATTTACTTTTATACTAAATTGAAACAAAAAAATTACCTATTAAATACTAAGATTAATTATTTCTTTTTAATAAGTGTTCGAATAAACGACCCTCTTGTACAATGCACAAATTTAGTCTTTTTTGCAGATTTTCTCGGACCCTGGACAAAATTAGTGGCGTTATTGTTCTACAGGTATCCCTAATCCTGTTTCGCATATCTTCCACTGTTGTTGATGGATTAACATACACCTTATTTTTAATATAACCCCATAGGAAGAAATCTAATGGGGTGATGTCGCAAGACCTTGGTGGCCACTCAATGAAACCCACACGTCCAATCCATTTTTGCGGATATCGTTGGTCCAAAAACGCACGAACTTCACGATGGTAATGCGGAGGCGCACCATCGTGCTGGAACCACATACTGTCGAGCTCATCCCTATCGAGACCTTGAAGCAGTTGGGGTAGTTCTTCTTATATAAAGTTCAGGTAACTATGGCCATTTAGTGGTTCATTAAAAAAGTGGGGTCCAATAATTCAATTATGATGAATACCACACCAAACATTTAATGACCAGTGCAATTCTTGGTGTAATTCCATGTGATATGGATGATACCTATATTTCTTGGTAGTACGATTAGCGGTGGAAATGCTGCTAACTAACGGCTACCAATATAAGGATTTTCCTGAACATTTAACAATACTTGTAGTTCTTTTTCTTCATTAGTTACTGGTTTGTTGACCACTTTACGTTTTGGATAATTAACAGTACCAAAAGAATCAAATTTTTGCATTAAGTTTTGAAAAGTATGGGTATTAGGCTGGCGTCGATCAGAATACTTCATTTTGTAAATTCTTTGAGCAAGAAGGCAATTTTTTTGAGCCTCTCCTATTGTATAAATCATATCTATTAACTCATTCTTTGGAAAATTCATTTTACAATATAAGATGAATGCAAAAAAAACCAAACTACACTACATAAAAATCAAAAGAAGCGATTGCGGTTATAAATTTGACACACAGAAAAATGTTCTTTTACATTGTTTTTGCCATGGCTACTATGATAATGAAGACTATTTCTGTAAAAAAGTATGAAAATAAGAAAAACTGAAATATCTCAAAAACTATTATAAATAGGTATAGGATATATTGAACAAAACTTTTAGGGTTTTTATTACTCTATTAAATAACATGAAAATATACAGGGTGTACCATTTAAAAAAAAAGATATTTATTCATTTAGACTTGTTCAAATTTGAGCCGATGTGTTCAACACCTTGTAGCTTTTATTACAAATATTAGGTAAAAATTATATTAACTTGTCCTTGGCCTTGCTAAATTCCAAATTTGAATATATTTGTCACAAAATTGAAAACGTTATTAGAATTAGAATTGAATTGATGCTTGAAAATGTGACTTTTTTTCTTTAAACTTAATTATCTCAGAAACTATAAAGTTTTGTTATAGTAAACCCTTAATAAAAAAGATTTAAAATTATAAGCTAAATCGAAAATACGATTCGTATATAGGGTGTTCTATTTAAAAAAATACAACTTTATGCTGTCCTAGTTTTTTGGCTCACCCTGTAGAGTCCTAAATATTTTTAAAATCTGCGTAAAAATAAACTGTATCAAACAATTAATATAGTTTCTTTGTTAATTTCACCGAAAAGGCACAAACCTACTTCATCCAATCGTTGACTCACCCTGTATTTGTCCCTTTATCCCGTTGAATGTTCACTGTCTTCGTAAATTTCCATTTAAATAACTTGGTTCAATTTTCTTGTAGTCATCCCTTAAAATTAAACCCACTAAAAAGAAATTATAAAAATTTATATATAATGGATAATTTTATCCATGAGTGTATAAACTTATGAGCAGCATAGAATAGACTTTCCACGGATGCAATATACGTCTTTAAATTTTTCAATTTTATGTATTCCATCAATGGACTCATCTTGAATACACCTATAAAATTTTAGAAAAGGTATATTCCGCCATGTCTGCATGGACAATTTTTACTTTTATTAGAATCGGACTATAAAAATATTTATATTCTTCAAGTTTTATTGTATCCCTTTGTTCGAATGACAGTAATATTACTTGGAAATATTTTAGGTGAGAAAATTATTCTAAAATTTTTTATTTCTCCTAAGCTTAGCAATATTTAACTATATATATATATATATATATATATATATATATATATATATATATATATATATATATATATATATATATATATCATTTTTCTTTTATTTTGTCTTTTCTTGGATTTAGGTTCTATATTTAATAAATACATAAACTATTTGACGTTTCGCCCTTTATTCAAGGCATTTTCAAAATGTTTGCTTCCTAAAAATATATATATAATTAAATTACATCACATAAAAAACATATTCAACATTTTCGAAAAACAAACAAGACACTTAAATAATAGTTAAAACTTTAAAATCTTTTAAAAAATACTTAATTTTACCGGTACGCACCTTGACATTTTGCTGTTTTGTTTCTGAATAAAATTTTAATTTTTACATCGTTTACTGAGGATACGTGGAATGCGAATGTGTTTTATTTTTTTAATATTTTTTATATTTTACAATGCATAAAAAAACAAATAAGGTATATGTTTGGTTTTATGTTTAAGAGGATATTCCATTTTTGATTCTTATTTGACTGGATCGAATACTTAATGTTTAAATTAGGTTTGCGTAAATGTGGCTCAAATTTCCCATATCTGTTCTGTCGTTAACAGTGTTTTTATCTTTTTTAATTTCAATCATTTCTTTTATCTGTAATTTTTGGTAATTCATATCTTTGTTTTTTATAATGGTACTGTTATAATCAAAAGTGTGTTTTTCGTCCTGTGTGTGTTTGTTTAACGCTGTTGAGGCGTTTTTTTGTATATTTATGGCCATTTAATCTGTTCTTCAGTAATTGGCTCGTCATGCCTATATATTTTTTGGGACAATTTGTGCAAGGAATCGAATATATTATATTTGATTTATTCATTAGAGGAGTTTTACTTTTTAAATTTGTGAACAATGTATTTAATTTATTATGTGACCTGTGGCATACGATGATATCATGCTTTTTTAAAATGTATTTTATTTTTTCTGACAGCTCACTAGTGTACGGTAATGCCACATATTTTTGTTGTTTATGTTCTATGTTTTTTGTTTTTACGTTATTATAGAACTTATATGTTCGTTTATCAATTATTTTGGTGATAGTCTTTTCGTTGAAATTATTATTTATTAGTGTCTCTTTTACTTTTTGCAGTATTTTTGGTCGGAATTCTGGAGACGTTAGGGAGATAGCACGATCAGATAGACCGATTATAACGCTATTTTTTTGAGTTTTTGAATGATTAGAGAAATAGTTTAGATATCTACCTGACCAAGTTGGTTTAGTGTACCATTCAGTTAAAACTTTGTTCTTTCTGCGTATAAGTGTCATATCTAGAAAATTTATTTTATTATTATTCTCTATTTCGGACGTGAACTGTAATTTTTCGTTGAAACTGTTAAACTCTTGGAGAATTTCATTTATTTTATTTTGTGGTACAGCTGCTATGCAATCATCGACAAAACGTTTAAAAAATATTATGTTAAAGTTTAATTTTTCTAAAACTTTTTCCTCTAAATATTCCATTACTAGCTGAGCAATGGTAGATGAAATTGGTGATCCCATAGCACATCCATCGAGTTGTTTGTAAAAGGTATTTTCGTACTGAAAGTAATTTGTATTAAGAACGAGGTCAATAGCATCCATAAAATTATTTTTTGATAACGATGTATGTTTTTTTAAAATTTCCCATTTTTCTGCTAAAATAGTGTGGACAAGTTGATTTGGTATGTTTGTATACAAAGATATAACATCTATATATATATATATATATATATATATATATATATATATATATATATATATATATATATATATATATATATACATATATGTTCATGCGGCTTTCACGGATTTTCGTGTGAGATGCAATAGCAGTGGATATATCCATATTATGCCGTTGTAGTGCTGAAATCACATTCAGCAAACGTACATTTATTGTTCTCATTTTACTTCATTCATATATGGAGCTGCATATAGTTGTACGTTTGCTGAATGTAATTTCAGCACTACAAAGGCATAATGTGGATATATCCACTGCTATTGCATCTCACACGGAGGAATCCGTGAAAGTCACATAAACATGTATACGCCATCCGGAGGGAGGGCGGCGAAGCCGCGTTCAGTATTTGCATGCTTCCTTCCGATCTGTCCTTTGCCAGATGCATGTCGGTACCCCGATGAGTCTAGTAGAGACGAAACATGTACCTCTACCGTATCACTGTGGCGGGGAGGGTAAGTTTTGACTTTCTTTTCGGTATGGTGGTACAGGTAGGCCATCATCTCGATGGTGGTGGAATAGGATAAATTGTGTTCCTTAGCAATTTGTTTTCAACTGTGCAACCTCTAACACGAAAAAGATATGGTTGGAACGAAGTAAAATATAAGACTTATTAACAAGCATGCTATAAACCGATAGTTGATTTTGCACCATCTATGGTAGCAGGATCGGACTAGGACGGAAGGACTCGGGTGGCTCTCCACAAGCTTGGAAAAAGGGTAGATGGGATACTATCAGATAATAATAAAATATACATATTATTAACAGCCTCGAATGCACCAATTTAGTTAATTGCTCAGTAAATATTGTTTTTCGAGCTCAAGGAGCTCGAAAATGAACAAAAAAGTCATATCCTTGAGGTTGAAGAGCTTAATAACTACGACCAAACATCTTTTTAAGTGTTTTGAGCTCGAAAATAGCCGACGATAAATAGCCCTCAACAAATCTATTGTTTAAATCCATAGGATCTGATCGTAGGTAGGTAGTGTCGGGAGCCCCACTGACAAACGCCACCTCGACTAAATGGCCAGCAATAGATTTTCAGTGGTTTTGCAAATAATATATATTCTTGAATGGAATTCTTAAAAATATATCTAACATAGACAAGCAATGTTTCAAGGTCGTAGACAGCGGTGCTTCTTGCGAAATAGTAGAATTTACTTGAAAACTGCTAAAGATAACTACTAGTCAAATCATAATAATATTCAACCACAAAATTAAGACAATGGAAGTTCAACAGACATCTAATAGACAAGCAATACTGTAGCTTTTGCTACATCTGTTTACTTGTCAAGCTAAATAGCGAAATAATTCAATTTAATTTTTTTTTAAAGTTCACTTTTCACATAATTTGCTAAATGATATATTCTCCGCAATAATATTGTTTGATAAGGGCACAAGATCAATTTTCTTGGCCGCTTTTTCTCCAAAAATACACATCATGATAATGCTTTAACACACGGTCCAATCAAATTTTCTGCCACTGATGTGCTTGTTCAGATCTTGCAATTCTATAACTAACTCAAAATGATGCATCGAGAACTGTTTTATTATCTTCGTTTAAATCTGTTGTAAATGAAGAAACACTAGATTTTTTATTACCAGCCAATTTTCTTTTAAAATTCTCATCAAGTTCATTCTTGTGATCCCGGTGTGTTATTTCAAGGTGTCTACGAAGAAGAGATGGTTTTAAACTGCTGTTCGTCAGATTACATAAAACGGTTTAGATTGTTACTCCTCCCCAGTAAAACAAAAACCCATTTTAAATAGTCACTGTCATATTTTAGTTTCTTTCCTTTTTTCTCACTCCGTTCCCCTATTTTTGCTTTGTTTTCAGTCTGGCGTGACGGGAGTTTATTTCAACTGCCCCCTTTTCAGTGACTGAAGTAGAAGAAGCAACAAACCCGATTTTTTTGGATTCAACTATACACAAATCACTACATAGTATAAAACAAAGTCGCTTTCTCTGTCCCTATGTCCCTTTGTATGCTTAAATCTTTAAAACTACGCACCGGATTTTGATGCGGTTTTTTTTTAATACATAGAGTGATTCAAGAGGAAGGTTTATATGTATAATAACATCCATTAAATAGTGGAGAAATACTGTTATTTTTGAGGTTTCTAATGTGATGTCGTTAATTATCATATTTTTTTCCGCTTTCATTGCAAACGCAGGCTGAACCCTACGAGATTTATCAAAATAATGTACTAATTATTTGTACACATTGAAAAGGTCTACAGAAAACTCCGCGATGGTATATGTCTATCTCTCATGGATATCCCACAATAACATTTTTTGTCATTTACTTTTTGCGACAAATAATGGCAAATTTTGAAGCGATTTTAACGAATACAGCATTAATCCTTATCCAATTAAATAGCTTAAATACATTGTTGATTTAATATAGATCTATATGGTCCTTTACAGCACAAGATTTAAATGAATATTTTCGAAGATATTACAAATTTAAAATTGCGGGAAGTAGCGCTTGCGGCGGTACTGGCCGACCGGGGCGGCGGCAGCGTGCCTATAAATAGCGCGTCGGAGGCCGATGTAATAATTGTTGTAAAAATAAAACAAATAGTCACAGTTTTTCTGTAGTGTATTTAGTATCAGCATTGCACCCGTGCGAAGCCGGGGTGGGTCGCTAGTAACTAAATAATACATATTAAAGATTTTAGTTTGCTTGCAAAAAAAAATCTGAATTAATTGTTACAAAATTTTAATTCATAGGCATATGTAAAGAACATACAAAATACAGATAATAATATATTATTGGTTCAACAAAATATATTCAAATAGCACATTTAATTATTGAATCTAAAGTTTAGATACTCATTTTGCGCTTCTTAGCCTGCCTTTTCAAAGCAACCTCTGGGTTACCTCGCGTAATAGTCCAGCAATAGTCGGTTAACATCTCACAGTTCCATTTTCCCTAATACTTTCTTTCTATGTTTGAAATATCCTGGTGAAACCTCTCACCGTGCTCGTCACTTAGAGCACTACAATTTTCCGGGAAGTAATACAGATGAGAATCAAAGAAATGAATTTTCAAGGACACTTGTGTTTTAATATGGGCAGACGTTACCCTCGTTCTTTCATAAGTGTTCAGAAAAAATCTCGGTTCGCCGAAGTGGAAGTTGCCGTCTCGTTCGAGAATGTTATAGATTGTTGCCTGTTGCGATGTTTACTTTGAAATTCCATCATTATAATATTTTATTCGCGAACGAACGCTTGATAAAACGCTGTTATAAAGTTAGTTCCATATGAGATCTCACTCATTTTTGTGGCAATAAAATCAAAAGATTTGAATCCGTTTGTTATAGGAATTCTTATTGCAGTAAATTAAATTTCCGCTTTCCATAATTGAGATGTTGTAGTACGAATTAAATTCAAAATTCAGAATTGTATTTTACAATTTAAATGGACCGACATTTTAAGAGAATACTTAAAATTTCACAGGACAAAAGATCTTTTCAATTAATTCTATAAATTTAAAGATATTGAAATGTTTTCCCTCCTAAATGGAGTGTAGACCTGTTCAAAGGCAATTCGAGAAAAGCCCCATTTAATTTCGGGGAAAATCAATTTGATTTATTTTGGTTTCTTTATATTATTGCAAAAATATAATTTCCATCAGCGTTATAAGGACCACACTTTAAAGTGGGTTTAGGTATTTCGTTAGGAACGTGGCTTATTATCTCTATTTATTAAATATATACATATATATATATATATATATATATATATATATATATATATATATATTATATTGATTTTTATATTATTGAATATAGGTTTTAGTAGTACTTCAAATTTTTTTTCTTAGCGTTTCGCTCATTATATTGAGCTTCCTCAGAAGGATACATCTTTTTTTTATTATCTCACATTAATCTACAATTTATAAAATATACATAAACAACATATCTTAATACATATAACAGATGTACCGACACACGTAACATACAAGAGTTAAAAGACTAAAAAGTAAAATATTCAAAAACTTAAAAATATGCTGAAACAGAAATATGTATCAAAAATCACAATGCTCACCTCGAGAATAATTACTTGTTTTTTGTAAAAGATATATTGTTGTTAATGTGAGCTTGTACTGAATGCATCTGAGATAAGCATGTTATTATTTTTTTTTGTTGAAATACTCATATCAAAAAAATTTTATTTCTGTATTATAAATCAAGAATTGTGAGTGTAAACACTAGAATAATGTCAAGCATTACTTTACTTTTATTTTACTTAGAAAGTAATTGTTTATAAGGGTTGTTTGTACCTTTTTTATGGTTTTACTAGCGACCCGCCCCGGCTTCGCACGGGTGCAATGCTGATACTAAATACACTACAGAAAAACTGTGACTATTTTATTTTTACAACAATTATTACATCGGCCTCCGACGCGCTATTTATAGGCACGCTGCCGCCGCCCCGGTCGGCCAGTACCGCCGCAAGCGCTACTTCCCGCAATTTTAAATCTGTAATATCTTCGAAAATATTCATTTAAATCTTGTGCTGTAAAGGACCATATAGATCTATATTAAATCAACAATGTATTTAAGCTATTTAATTGGATAAGGATTAATGCTGTATTGGTTAAAATCGCTTCAAAATTTGCCATTATTTGTCGTAAAAAGTAAATGACAAAAAAATGTTATTGTGGGATATCCATGAGAGATAGACCTATACCATCGCGGAGTTTTCTGTAGACCTTTTCAATGTGTACAAATAATTAGTACATTATTTTGATAAATCTCGTAGGGTTCAGCCTGCGTTTGCAATGTAAGCGGAAAAAAATATGATAATTAACGACTTCACATTAGAAACCTCAAAAATAACAGTATTTCTCCACTATTTAATGGATGTTATTATACATATAAACCTTCCTCTTGAATCACTCTATCTATTGAAAAAAACCGCATCAAAATCCGGTGCGTAGTTTTAAAGATTTAAGCATACAAAGGGACATAGGGACAGAGAAAGCGACTTTGTTTTATACTATGTAGTGATGGTGATATTTTGCAGAGTTAATTAAGGCAATATTTCGATAAGTTAGACCTAACATCACATTGTTCTTTTGACTTTTTGGGTTATTTGAAATACAGTTTAAGTAAGGACTCGTTTTTTTAGGGTATCATTTAGTTTCGATTTTGTGGTTCTGTGAAACTTAATTTAGAGTCAAATCTTGGAAATTTATTTGATTATTTGTTTCAATTGTGGCTGTAAATTCTAGTTTTGCATGGAAGCAGTTAAAAAGAACCAATATGGCATCAATTTTAACTTCTGGTAGAGCTGTCAAGCAGACGTCAACAAATCTCTTGAATAACGTTATATAAAAATACATATATTACTCTTTCACTCCGTATCTTTCACTCCGGGTGTTTCACTCCGGGTCTTTCACCCGACTCTTTTACCTCGGCTCCGCAAAACATTCTGAGGACTTTGTTTTGGTATTTCTCTTTGATCAGAACCTGGTTTGGTCTGTGAAAATTGATGTTGAAGCATCAAAGAATAGAATGTATCTTAATCTTAAGTAGATTTTTTATCCCCATTTTTAGATTCGATTAAAAAAAATTTGATCCGCCTTTGGCTAGAGGTCAAGCTCACCGAGTGTTTCTCTAAAACTTGCATCAACGGAAAACCTGTAGTCTATGCCTGTAATTTTATTTACGAGTTTATGTTAAACACTTTCGGCTTTTTGCCTGTTTTATGCAAATTTTCGCCGACTATAAATTACTTCCAGAGCAAGATGCTTATTCCTCGGAGAGGAAAATCTGCTCTTAAAGACAAATTTTCTTGAGAAAATATATAGAAATATGGAAATTTGTATTCAGTTTGTTGTTAAACTGACTTCCAATTAATTTTTGCGGAATCAATTATTGTATTTTGCTGAAATATACATTTTATTAACTATTTTAAAATGAAAATGTACAGTTTTCAACACTCATTTGATGCTCTTTGGAAATTAAATCAACAAAAGGGCTGTTTTGTTAACAAAAATGTAACATTGTTTTTTTGGTCTCAATGGTAACTCTGAAAGACCTGTGCAAAAAAAAAATGGCAGACCAAAAATGGTCACGATTTTCGGTTTTGGATTTGAATTTTTTACAGATACTTAAGACACTTTTAAAACTTCTCTTAAAATCCCTGAGTGCTGGGTGGCCTTGAAAATGCATAGTGAATTTTTAAATAACAAGAAAAGTTCTTTTTTTAACATCAGTGGAAGTGCACCCTTTAATTAAATTGTTAGCGTTATAATTGTTGAACTGTGAATTTTTTACAGAAACCTAAGACACTTTTAAAGCTTCTCTTGAAATCTCTGAGTGCTGGGTGGCCTTAAAAATGCATAGTCAATTTTAAAATAACAAGAAAATTTATTTTTTTAACATCAGTGGAAGTACACCCTTAAGATAAATTGTTAGCGTTATAATTGTTGAACTGTGAATTTTTTACAGAAACCTAAGACACTTTTAAAGCTTCTTTTGAAATCCCTGAGTGCTGGGTGGCCTTAAAAATGCATAGTCAATTTTAAAATAACAAGAAAATTTCTTTTTTTAACATCAGTGGAAGTACACCCTTAAGATAAATTGTTAGCGTTATAATTGTTGAACTGTGAATTTTTTACAGAAACCTAAGACACTTTTAAAGCTTCTCTTGAAATCCCTGAGTGCTGGGTGGCCTTAAAAATGCATAGTCAATTTTAAAATAACAAGAAAATTTATTTTTTTAACATCAGTGGAAGTACACCCTTAAGATAAATTGTTAGCGTTATAATTGTTGAACTGTGATTTTTTTACAGAAACCTAAGACACTTTTAAAGCTTCTCTTGAAATCCCTGAGTGCTGGGTGGCCTTAAAAATGCATAGTCAATTTTAAAATAACAAGAAAATTTATTTTTTTAACATCAGTGGAAGTACACCCTTAAGATAAATTGTTAGCGTTATAATTGTTGAACTGTGAATTTTTTACAGAAACCTAAGACACTTTTAAAGCTTCTCTTGAAATCCCTGAGTGCTGGGTGGCCTTAAAAATGCATAGTCAATTTTAAAATAACAAGAAAATTTATTTTTTAACATCAGTGGAAGTACACCCTTAAGATAAATTGTTAGCGTCATAATTGTTGAACTGTGAATTTTTTACAGAAACCTAAGACACTTTTAAAGCTTCTCTTGAAATCCGTGAGTGCTGGGTGACCTTAAAAATGCATAGTCAATTTTAAAATAACAAGAAAATTTATTTTTTTAACATCAGTGGAAGTAAACCCTTAAGATAAATTGTTAGCGTTATAATTGTTGAACTGTGAATTTTTTACAGAAACCTAAGACACTTTTGAAGCTTCTCTTGAAATCCCTGAATGCTGGGTGGCCTTAAAAATGCATAGTCAATTTTAAAATAACAAGAAAATTTATTTTTTTAACATCAGTGGAAGTACACCCTTAAGATAAATTGTTAGCGTTATAATTGTTGAACTGTGAATTTTTTACAGAAACCTAAGACACTTTTAAAGCTTCTCTTGAAATCCCTGAGTGCTGGGTGGCCTTAAAAATGCATAGTCAATTTTAAAATAACAAGAAAATTTATTTTTTTAACATCAGTGGAAGTACACCCTTAAGATAAATTGTTAGCGTTATAATTGTTGAACTGTGAATTTTTTACAGAAACCTAAGACACTTTTAAAGCTTCTCTTGAAATCCCTGAGTGCTGGGTGGCCTTAAAAATGCATACTCAATTTTAAAATAACAAGAAAATTTATTTTTTTAACATCAGTGGAAGTACACCCTTAAGATAAATTGTTAGCGTTATAATTGTTGAACTGTGATTTTTTTACAGAAACCTAAGACACTTTTAAAGCTTCTCTTGAAATCCCTGACTGCTGGGTGGCCTTAAAAATGCATAGTCAATTTTAAAATAACAAGAAAATTTATTTTTTTAACATCAGTGGAAGTACACCCTTAAGATAAATTGTTAGCGTTATAATTGTTGAACTGTGAATTTTTTACAGAAACCTAAGACACTTTTAAAGCTTCTCTTGAAATCCCTGAGTGCTGGGTGGCCTTAAAAATGCATAGTCAATTTTAAAATAACAAGAAAATTTATTTTTTTAACATCAGTGGAAGTACACCCTTAAGATAAATTGTTAGCGTTATAATTGTTGAACTGTGAATTTTTTACAGAAACCTAAGACACTTTTAAAGCTTCTCTTGAAATCCCTGAGTGCTGGGTGGCCTTAAAAATGCATAGTCAATTTTAAAATAACAAGAAAATTTATTTTTTTAACATCAGTGGAAGTAAACCCTTAAGATAAATTGTTAGCGTTATAATTGTTGAACTGTGAATTTTTTACAGAAACCTAAGACACTTTTAAAGCTTCTCTTGAAATCCCTGAGTGCTGGGTGGCCTTAAAAATGCATAGTCAATTTTAAAATAACAAGAAAATTTATTTTTTTAACATCAGTGGAAGTACACCCTTAAGATAAATTGTTAGCGTTATAATTGTTGAACTGTGAATTTTTTACAGAAACCTAAGACACTTTTAAAGCTTCTCTTGAAATCCCTGAGTGCTGGGTGGCCTTAAAAATGCATAGTCAATTTTAAAATAACAAGAAAATTTATTTTTTAACATCAGTGGAAGTACACCCTTAAGATAAATTGTTAGCGTCATAATTGTTGAACTGTGAATTTTTTACAGAAACCTAAGACACTTTTAAAGCTTCTCTTGAAATCCCTGAGTGCTGGGTGACCTTAAAAATGCATAGTCAATTTTAAAATAACAAGAAAATTTATTTTTTTAACATCAGTGGAAGTAAACCCTTAAGATAAATTGTTAGCGTTATAATTGTTGAACTGTGAATTTTTTACAGAAACCTAAGACACTTTTAAAGCTTCTCTTGAAATCCCTGAGTGCTGGGTGGCCTTAAAAATGCATAGTCAATTTTAAAATAACAAGAAAATTTATTTTTTTAACATCAGTGGAAGTACACCCTTAAGATAAATTGTTAGCGTTATAATTGTTGAACTGTGAATTTTTTACAGAAACGTATAATACTTTTAAAGCTTCTCTTAAAATCCCTGAGTGCTGGGTTCAGGTGCAGTTCAGGTTAGTGTTTTACCCGAGGTGTTTCACTTGAGATGTTTCACCCGGGGTGTTTCACCCTGGGTGTTTCACCCGGGGTGTTTTACCCGGGTTTCTTAACCGTGGGTGTTTTATCCCAACTCTTTCTTTAGTCTGAATTTTTCATTCTGACTCTTTTATCTGCCTTTTTTATTTCGAATCTTTTTTCAAGGATTTTCAATCCCCATTTAAAAATATAGAGAATCTTTAGAATTAATAAGAAAAATATCAGCCAAAAATTAGAGAACCAAATAGCGAAAAATTTTTTTTAAGAAAATGTAATATGTCAGATGCAATATGACGGTAAATAAATATTTTACACCCTCAAGAACTCCCTCTATCAATTTGGGAGAAAATTGAAAAATGTGAAAATATTTAGGACGCTAAATTGAAGTTACCAGAGTGTTTTTGAAAAGTTATTTAAAAATCGTAATTGAAACTAACAAAAATCCTTCAAAACTGATTTCCGTTCAATTTAAAAAAAAGATAATTTTTAAAAATTTTATTTAGGTGTAAGATTGTAACTAAATTTTGAAAAAAAAATGTTTTATCGGAAATCATTGTAAATATAATGGAAGAAAATAAAAATTGCTAGAAAATAAATGGTTGTTTTATTTTACGTACAAGACCTTTCTCAACAAAAAAAATGAATAAAAGTCCATCAAAATAAAAGAAAATTTAAAAATTGAAAATATTCAAAACAAAAGAGAAAAGACAGTTTGGCGGATAATTGAGACTAGATATAAATATAGTTTAGGCTAGGTTAGGTTAGTTCAGGTTAGTTCAGGTTAGTTCAGGTTAGTTCAGGAAAAGTAAAAGTTGTATCGAAAAATATTTCAAACAAATCGATAGGTTTTTTAATTCTCTACAACTTTTGTTTGAAATATTTTTCGACACAACTTTTACTTTCCGAGATAAACTCAAAAAACCGAAAATCGTAACCATTTTTGGCCTACCATTTTTTTTACACAGGTTTTCCAAAAAAAAAAGTTTATTTTCCGTGGAGTATGACGATATAAATTACTTGATCTTTTTCAATAAAAATCATGATTTAAATAAAAAATGAGTTATTTTGTAGAAATTTAAAGAAACCTTAAAAAAATCATGTTTTTTTAAAATAAATCAATCATTTTTGATTTTTTTTTAAATCAAAATCAATCCAGCCTTGCTGTATACCATAAAAAATGTATCCACATTGATACTTCTATATAAAATATTTTATATTTGAGATCGAACTACTTCGAAGACATCCAATAGAATATAATGGATTAAAAGGAACTTTACTATTTATTTAGGATCAGTAAACGAATACCTAAAAGAGTTTCCAAAAAGTAGAAAAGTAGTATAACTCTGTTAGTAAGTCTTAGCGAAACTATTAACTTCAAGGGATGTTTTAAAAAGAAAACTTGCTAAAAACAAAAGTAAGTTGCTCGGTGGATGGTTAACTTTATTTTAAAAGAACTGTTTGTGTATACATTTATACGAGATAATGTTGTTCGGGAAGTTTTAAATTTAGTTTTTAAAAAAGTTCCGGCGAATGTATTTTTGTGTAGGTGTATTATGCATCTTTTTAAAAGTTTTACATAAAAGGCCTTGCGAAAAGTTTTAGCAACTTAATTCGGAAATTCGAACGAAAGTTACGTTTCGTTTTTTAAGAAATCACGATCAAATGCAAAAAGTGGTGTCCCAAGAAGAGCACGAATCACTACATAGTATAAAACAAAGTCGCTTTCTCTGTCCCTATGTCCCTTTGTATGCTTAAATCTTTAAAACTACGTACCGGATTTTGATGCGGTTTTTTTCAATAGATAGAGTGATTCAAGAGGAAGGTTTATATGTATAATAACATCCATTAAATAGTGGAGAAATACTGTTATTTTTGAGGTTTCTAATGTGATGTCGTTAATTATTATATTTTTTTTCCGCTTACATTGCAAACGCAGGCTGAACCCTACGAGATTTATCAAAATAATGTACTAATTATTTGTACACATTGAAAAGGTCTACAGAAAACTCCGCGATGGTATATGTCTATCTCTCATGGATATCCCACAATAACATTTTTTTGTCATTAACTTTTTACGACAAATAATGGCAAATTTTGAAGCGATTTTAACCAATACAGCATTAATCCTTATCCAATTAAATAGTTTAAATACATTGTTGATTTAATATAGATCTATATGGTCCTTTACAGCACAAGATTTAAATGAATATTTTCGAATATATTACAGATTTAAAATTGCGGGAAGTAGCGCTTGCGGCGGTACTGGCCGACCGGGGCGGCGGCAGCGTGCCTATAAATAGCGCGTCGGAGGCCGATGTAATAATTGTTGTAAAAATAAAATAAATAGTCACAGTTTTTCTGTAGTGTATTTAGTATCAGCATTGCACCCGTGCGAAGCCGGGGCGGGTCGCTAGTTTAAGATAAATTATAAATTTTGGAGACCCCTTGTTTCAAAATCAATGATTTTCATTCAAAATAATATGAGAAACTCTAATTATGGAGGTGTTAAGAGTATTTGAAGTTATAGTCAGGGAGCTAAGTGGGTTTCGGTTTTTAAATATGTCCAAAACGGTGAGACTTAAGTATAGAACATTATATATGAAATATGTTTAGAATTTTACGTAGAAAATAAAAATGCAATAATATATAGAGTGATCTATTTAAAATAAGCAAGTTGACAGCTACTTCCGGTATAACTGGAAGGGCCGCCATCTTGAAAATATTTTAACCGGCTGTCCCCCATGCATGTTAGTACACTGTCAAATTTTCAGATTATTCCTAATTATAGTTTTTCCACAATCGTTCCTGGAAAATCACCCTTTATAATGAATCACATCTAATACCTCATGCTGTAGAGCATCTAAGGCCTTGGAGTAGTCAAACACAATAAGTAAGGTCAATTTGCCTCCACCAAAGATTTTTCTATGTATTTTAGTCTCTTGATTATGAATTTCGAAAGTGATTTCTCGAAAAATGGACAGATACATTAACTATGTACGCTCATCGTACGATTCAGTTCGACTCTACCCTTCCTTATACGCGACTGCGGTGTTTTTATATCGGCAGATGTTATTGTCATTCAAACGCTGGTATAATCGATTACTAAAAATCGATTTTTATAGAAAAATAATCGATTATTTTAAAAATCGATTATTGTTTTCCATCGCTACTGTTCTGTCGGTAGTATCAAATAGGCAATCACTAATAACCATTGGATCTGCATTACAGCCAAGCTTGTATCTAAATCCAGATTGATAAACTGGTGTTATTTTATTTATTCCGACATGTTTCTAGAGCTGAAATATGAAATGAAATGAAATAATTTACTAGCCATAAAACTGATACTTCAGCATCGGTTTCGTCAACAGTATACAATAAAATAAAATAAAATAAAAAAATATATACATAGCAAAGCTAGAAAAAAAAAAGAAACAGTTAGATTAGTTAGTATCATAAGATAGTTGTTATAATATGGAAAATGTAAAATAACTTAATCTAATACCGTCATCAATGAAAACAACGATAGCTCTGAAGAAATCAAAATCCGGATAGAGAAAGCAAGAGCCGTATTCACGAAAATGAAGAGAGTGTTCTGTGGCAGAGACCTGAGTCTTGAATTAAAGGTTCGTCTGGCAAGACGTTACGTACTGTCAGTTTTGTTTTATGGAATGGAGGCGTGGACGCTTAAAAAGATCGATATTAACAAGTTGGAAGCCTTTGAATTGTGGATGTACCGCAGAATGTTAAGAATATCATGGATGGAGAAAATCACGAACGCTGAAGTACTGAGGAGAATGAATAAAGAAAAGGAGGTCATACTTACAATTAAAAAACGAAAATTGCAATACCTGGGACACGTTACGAGAGGAGAAAGATATCAACTACTGAGAACTATTATGCAGGGAAAAATTATGGGAAAGAGATCTGTAGGAAGAAGACGAAACTCTTGGTTAAAAAATCTAAGAGAATGGTATAATTGCAGCAATAACCAGCTGTTTAGGTCAGCAGTCTCGAAAATACGTATAGCTCTGATGATCGCCAACCTTCGGAACGAAGACGGCACCTAAAGAAGAAGAAGAATATTTAATAATAAAATCCTAAAACAACTAACAGGAAAGAAAAAAATAAAACGATAAGAACACAATCCGTCGCACTGGTCAGCGAAGGACGCAACGAAATAATCACTCAGTACACAGTAAAAGAGTCAGTACATCCTACAGGCTTAAGTATTCGTTTAAAGAATAAAATGATCCCTGAACAAGAAATTTTTTAATTTCTGTTTTGAATTTATTACTGTTTGGTATGCTTTTTAATTTTGCAGGCAATTTGTTAAACAGAATAATGAAATTATAAATTGGGGATCTCTCACAGAATGCCGTTCTATGTTTAGGTATACTAAGAATGTCACTATTTCGTGTAACATATCTGTGACCCTGGTCAAGAGTTTTAAACTCTGTTTTACATATGAAACACATTTTAGAATATAAATAGAATAAAAAGTCAAAATGCTGATTTCCTTAAAAATGGGTCTATGCGAATCCGTCTGGTTAAGACCAAATATCAACCCCAGTATTCTTTTCTGAGACAGAGATACTCTATTCACCTCACACCCCCTTCCCCAGGACATGACATTGCTTGACAAATGACTGTATGCCAGAGAATAATACACAGTCAGCAATCCAGCTCGGTCTAGAGATGACCTCATCTGTACAGGGTGAGTCAACGATTGGATGAAGTAGGTTTGTGCCTTTTCGGTGAAATTAACAAAGAAACTATATTTATTGTTTGATACAGTTTATTTTTACGCAGATTTTAAAAATATTTAGGACTCTACAGGGTGTGCCAAAAAACTAGGACAGCATAAAGTTGTATTTTTTTAAATAGAACACCCTATATACGAATCGTATTTTCGATTTAGCTTATAATTTTAAATCTTTTTTATTAAGGGTTTACTATAACAAAACTTTATAGTTTCTGAGATAATTAAGTTTAAAGAAAAAAAGTCACATTTTCAAGCATCAATTCAATACTAAATAACGTTTTCAATTTTGTGACAAATAAATTCAAATTTGGAATTTAGCAAGGCCAAGGACAAGTTAACATAATTTTTACCTAATATTTGCAATAAAAGCTACAGGGTGTTGAACACATCGGCTCAAATTTGAACAAGTTTAAATGAATAAATTTTTTTTTAAATGGTACACCCTGTATATTTTTATGTTATTTAATAGAGTAATAAAAACCCTAAAAGTTTTGTTCAACATATCCTATACCTATTTATAATAGTTTTTGAGATATTTCAGTTTTTATAATTTTCCATACTTTTTTACAGAAATAGTCTTCATTATCATAGTAGCCATGGCAAAAACAATGTAAAAGAACATTTTTCTGTGTGTCAAATTTATAACCGCAATCGCTTCTTTTGGTTTTTATGTAGTGTAGTTTGGTTTTTTTTGTATTCATCTTATATTGTAAAATGAATTTTCCAAAGAATGAGTTAACAGATATGATTTATACAATAGGAGAGGCTCAAAAAAATTGCCTTCTTGCTCAAAGAATTTACAAAATGAAGTATCCTAATCGACGCCAGCCTAATACCCATACTTTTCAAAATTTAATGCAAAGATTTGATTCTTCTGGTACTGTTGATTATCCAAAACGTAAAGTGGCCAACAAACCAGTAACTAATGAAGAAAAAGAACTACAAGTATTGTTAAATGTTCAGGAAAATCCTTATATTGGTAGCCGTCAGTTAGCAGCATTATGTGAAACATCACAATCCACCGCTAATCGTACTACCAAGAAATATAGGTATCATCCATATCACATGGAATTACACCAAGAATTGCATGGACAGGATTTTGAAAGTCGTGTAAACTTTTGTCGTACAATAAATGCGGAGATTCAATTAAATCCAAATTTATTATGCAAGGTAATGTTTAGTAATGAAGCTATTTTAGAAGTAACGGTGCCGTAAATAGACGCAACATGCATTATTATGCCACAGAAAACCCATTTTGGATTAGAGAGGTGCAACATCAAAACCAATGGTCATTAAATGTTTGGTGTGGTATTCATCATAATCGAATTATTGGACCCCACTTTTTTAATGAACCACTAAATGGCCATAGTTACCTGAACTTTCTACAAGAAGAACTACCCCAACTGCTTCAAGGTCTCGATAGAGATGAGCTCGACAGTATGTGGTTCCAGCACGATGGTGCGCCTCCGCATTACCATCGTGAAGTTCGTGCGTTTTTGGACCAACGATATCCGCAAAAATGGATTGGACGTGGGGGTTTCATTGAGTGGCCACCAAGGTCTTGCGACATCACCTCATTAGATTTCTTCCTATGGGGTTTTATTAAAAATAAGGTGTATGTTAATCCACCAACAACAGTGGAAGATATGCGAAACAGGATTAGGGATACCTGTAGAACAATAACGCCACTAATTTTGTCCAGGGTCCGAGAAAATCTGCAAAAAAGACTAAATTTGTGCATTGCACAAGAGGGTCGTTTATTCGAACACTTATTAAAAAGAAATAATGAATCTCAGTATTTAATAGGTAATTTTTTTGTTTCAATTTAGTATAAAAGTAAATATGTATTTGCCTTGTCGTTATTGTTGTGTTAATTTTTTCACATTATGTTTAATTAAACTATTGCCGTTGTAATATAACGAATAATGTATTTCATCATATTTAACCACATTCTGTTTGTTTCTGTAGTTTATTTTTATTATTTTACATGGCTACTATGATAATGAAGACTATTTCTGTAAAAAAGTATGGAAAATAAGAAAAACTGAAATATCTCAAAAACTATTATAAATAGGTATAGGAAATATTGAACAAAACTTTTAGGGTTTTTATTACTCTATTAAATAACATGAAAATATACAGGGTGTACCATTTAAAAAAAAAAGTTTTATTCATTTAAACTTGTTCAAATTTGAGCCGATGTGTTCAACACCCTGTAGCATTTATTGCAAATATTAGGTAAAAATTATATTAACTTATCCTTGGCCTTGCTAAATTCCAAATTTGAATATATTTGTCACAAAATTGAAAACGTTATTTAGGATTGAATTGATGCTTGAAAATGTGACTTTTTTTCTTTAAACTTAATTATCTCAGAAACTATAAAGTTTTGTTATAGTAAACCCTTAATAAAAAAGATTTAAAATTATAAGCTAAATCGAAAATACGATTCGTATATAGGGTGTTCTATTTAAAAAAATACAACTTTATGCTGTCCTAGTTTTTTGGCTCACCCTGTAGAGTCCTAAATATTTTTAAAATCTGCGTAAAAATAAACTGTATCAAACAATAAATATAGTTTCTTTGTTAATTTCACCGAAAAGCACAAACCTACTTCATCCAATCGATGATTCACCCTGTACAGTCTTTGTCGGGTTAAGTATTAACTGATTACGCTGACACCAAATTTCCAACTCCTCACATACCCCTCCCGCTGTACGCAACAGCTCCTCTGGGGCATCCGCAGATATAGTTATCGTGGTATTATCAGCAAACATAACCAACTTTTCCCTACTGATGAATCTAGGTAGGTCGTTAACATAAATCATAAACAAGAGAGGCCTCAAAACCGACCCTTGCGGCACACCCAAGGCGACTTTTTTGCAATCTGATTTACTTCTTTAGTATCGAACAAACATACTCCTATCAGACATATACGAGTCGATGACTTTTAGGATATTTTCTCTTATACCAAAAGTAAAGAGCTTTCTCAATAAGATCTCTCTACTCACAGTATCAAACGCACTTGTTAAGTCAAACATTAGACACATCACATACTTGCCCCTGTCGAGCTCTGTAATTTTTTACAATTGGTCTGAAATCATCGAAATTTTCCATTTAACCAATCTTCGAACATACCCCTGCAGAAGTAGCATAACGTCAGAACTAGGGCCCGGTTGTTTGAACGCTGAATAACGTAATAATATTTTTATTTATATTTGAAAAAGTGTTGATAAACAGTAGATATTTAATTTCTTAGTACAGACATACCGATTTTATGCTATCCTTTTCTAATTGCATTATTAAGACGTGTATCATCGGTACGTCCTTCGAACATACCCCTGGGTACGTCAATTCTGAAAACAAAGTATGAATATATGGTTGCCTAAATTTTTATTGTTATTTTCAATATGTAAACAATATCTAACAATATTTACCGATAAAAATAAGTTTTTAAATCCTCTTTTTGTTAATATTAATTGTAAACGTCGCATTTATAGTAATTTCTAACACTTAAAAACATCGAAAAAAGTCACGGCAAGCAATTAAACTGAAAGGCAAGATAAGTAAATATGTTTATATCTGTCAAACATCAAAAAAGTGTCTCCCCCACCGACCATAAAAAGCCTTCAAACAAATCTATTGTTGTTTAAATCTAGGGTATGATCGAAGTGACCAATACTGCGAAAACATTTCCCTGTTTACAATCTCCATCAGTACTGTTTCGTCGTCAATGAAAATTATAAACTAATACCGCAGAAGCGATAGGAAGGGTATAAAATTTATCACAGTTAAAATTAAACGCAAATTTTAATAATAGGCTTCTATTGTCACTATTAATTGCGGACTCATAATGAGATTTTTGGTCATGTGAACGCGTTAAATTGTGTTACAGTATGGTAAACTTTAAATTGGAAATTATTTCCCACGCGATTAAGATATTTTGACAGGGGCGGATTAGTCGAATTTCGTGTTTATTAAAATAGTTTTCAGGCCGGATTAGAAGTTTGATAGATTGTGTTTTAATACGGGGCTTAACAGAACCGGGTTCGGGAAATTATGCTCGTTTTATAGCGCTTATGACGAATAAAGACAGGGAAAGTAAAAGCCGATATTGTCTAAGTTTTCAGGATTTCTCGTTGAAATTCCGAAGCTTTCTCAATCGATTACATCGTAAAATTTCTTATATGTTTGCGTCCCCACAAGTATGAATGTTTTTGAGATGAAATAATAAGAATTTCAACAAGAATTTGAAATATTACGTAGTCATAATTACACTAAAAGTAAAACAAACATCTAAATATATCCGGGGCAGTACGAAATTAATAAAAATAAATAATTTCATACTCTAAAGGGTTTTCCAATAAGAGGTGTTATTTTGATATTCAAAGAAAAATGACATTTTTTAAGATAAATGATCGGATATTTATTACATTATAAAGAGGAAGGTATGCCGTTAATGATGGAAAATAACATCAGCCAAATGACCACCACGACCATGCCTACAGGACCATATCCTTTTCATGAAATTTTCCATAACCAAATCGCAAAGTGGCTGCCCTATGTCCTCGATAGCCTCACGAATTCCATCTTTGAGGTCTTGAATCGACGCTGGGCTGTTGGTGTAGACCTTGTCTTTCACGTGGCCCCAAAGGAAGAAATCGCAAGGTGTCACATCACAAGATCTCGGTGGCCAATTGTGATCACCTCTTCGAGAGATAACACGGCCCGGAAACTTTTCCCGTAAAAGATCAATGGTTTCGTTGCTTGTGTGGCACGTAGCGCCGTCTTGTTGAAAGTAAACGTGGTCCAGATAAATACCATCCAATTCCGGCCATAAAAAATCATTAATCATCTCTCGATAGCGCAATCCATTCACCGTAACTGTTGCTCCAACCTCATTTTCGAAAAAGTAAGGCCCAATGACCCCGCCGGACCATAAACCGCACCAAACAGTCACACGTTCAGGATAGAGAGGCTTTTCAACAATAACTCTTGGGTTTTCCGAGCCCCAGATGCGACAATTTTGTTTGTTGACGAAGCCACCGAGGTGGAAATGGGCCTCATCACTGAAGATGATTTTTCGATGGAATTCCGGATCATTTTCATGCATTTCAAGAACCCAATCAGCAAAGGCACGACGTTGTTGATGATCGGCCGGCTTGAGTTCTTGCGTTAACTGAACTTTATAAGCCTTAAGACCCAAATCTTTATGCAAAATACGGTGTAATGACGTTTGTGGAATCCCTAATTCCAAAGAACGACGAGGAATGGACAAACCTGGGTTTTCTTCAACACTTTCGGCTACAGCAGCAATATTCTCGGCTGTTCTTGAGCGACGTGCACGGGTTTTCTTCTTCACATAACTAACTTGTCCCAACAGCTCGAATTTTTTCACCAATTTCTTTATTGCGCTTCGACAAGGTGCTTCATGACGACCCAAAAATGTTCGAGTTTTACGAACCGTCTCTGCCAAAATTTCACCATTTTTATAGTGAATTTTAATAATTTCAATGCGTTGTTGAAGCGTGTATCGTTCCATCTTTATTTATGGCGTAGTTTCTACTTGTCAAACGTCAAAAACTTACAGCTTCAAAAGTGACATCTACCGAAATAGCGGGCTTTTCAAAATGACACCTCTTATTGGAAAACCCTTTATGTTTGCGTTCCCATAAGTATGAATGTTTTTCAGATGAAATAATAAGAATCTCAACGAGAGTTTGAAATATTACGTAGTCATAATTACACTAAAAGTAAAACAAACATCTAAATATATCCGGGGCACTACGAAATTAATAAAAATAAATAATTTCATACTCTATATCAAGTTCTGCGCGGAATATTTTGCAGACGCATTGCAAAATGAGGATTTTAAATAGATAAAAGTGAATTTTGCTCTTGGTTTGTTACTGTTCCACTGATGATACCATTAAATGGGCGAAATTATATGTAAAGAGAACCATAGTAAAATTCATTCTCCTTACTTAAAGGTCTTAAGTAGATAAGGCAACTTTTATATACAGGGTTTTTATTAAACATACGGCAAAAATTGAAGGGGTTATTCCCTGAACTATTCTAAGGACATTTTGTCCTTTGGCACCTTATTTTGAAGATATAGGGCGAAACAGACTTTAAAAACAATTTATTACCAAAAATTACAGATAAAGTTTCTTAATTTACAAGAACTGTTCAAAATAATTCTGATGCATGAATCCAATCTTCTTCTAAATGGCTGCTGAACTCTTTCAAGAACACCAGGGTCGTTTCTTACTGAGTCACACCCGGGAATTATCCGATTTCTTAAATCTTCAGCTGGATCAGTATAAACTAATGACTTTAGATGGCCTCATACGCAATAATCCAGGGGGTGTAAGTCAGGTGATCAAGCAGACCATAGAGTTATCTATGGGAGGGAGTGCCAGCAGCATACACATTCCTAATGTAAAATGAAGAATGGGTTCTATTTTCCTGAACTCAAAGCTCTTGGGAAGGTGAGGAGCGATCGCAAGTAAAACAAGTTATCTATGGGAGGGAGTGCCAGCAGCATACACATTCCTAATGTAAAATGAAGAATGGGTTCTATTTTCCTGAACTCAAAGATTTTAAGAGAAGCTTTAAAAGTGTCTTAGGTATCTGCGAAAAATTCATGGTACAACAATTATAACGCTAACAATTTATTTTAAAGGGGTACATCCACTGACGTTAAAAAAAATATTTTTTGTTAATTTAAAAATTCACTATTGATTTTCAAAGCCACCCAGCACTTAGGGATTTTAAAAGAAGCTTTAAAGATGTCTTAGGTATATGTGAAAAATTCATAGTACAAAAATTAGAACGCTAAAAATTTATTTTAAAGCGGTATAACCACTGACGTTAAAAAAATTTTTTATTGTTAATTTAAAAATTCACTATGGATTTTCGAAGCCACCCAGCACTCAGGGATTTTAAGAGAAGCTTTAAAAGGGTCTTAGGTATCTGCGAAAAATTCATAGTACAACAATTATAACGCTAACAATTTATTTTAAAGGGGTACATCCACTGACGTTAAAAAAAATATTTTTTGTTAATTTAAAAATTCACTATTGATTTTCAAAGCCACCCAGCACTCAGGGATTTTAAGAGAATCTTTAAAAGTGCCTAAGTATCTGTGAAAAATTCATAGTACAACAATTATAACGCTAACAATTTATTTTAAAAGGGTACATCCACTGACGTTAAAAAAATCTTTTATTGTCAATTTAAAAATTCACTATGGATTTTCGAAGCCACCCAGCACTCAGGGATTTTAAGAGAAGCTTCAAAAGGGTCTTAGGTATCTGCGAAAAATTCATAGTATAACAATTATAACGCTAACAATTTATTTTAAAGGGGTACATCCACTGACGTTAAAAAATTTTTTTTTGTTAATTTAAAAATTCACTATGCATTTTTGAAGAAACCAAGCACTCAGGGATTTTAAAAGAAGCTTTAAAAATGTCTTATCTATCTGTGAAAAATTCATGGTACAACAATTTTAACGCTAACAATTTATTTTAAAGGGGTACATCTACTGACGTTAAAAAAAAATTTTCTGTTAATTTAAAAATTCACTATGGATTTTCAAAGCCACCCAGCACTCAGGGATTTTAAGAGAAGCTTTAAAAGTGTCTTAGGTATCTGCAAAAAATTCATAGTTCTACAATTATAACGCTAACAATTTATTTTAAAGGGGTATAACCACTGACGTTAAAATTTTTTTTTATTGTTTATTTAAAAATTCATTATGGATTTTAATAGCCACCCAGCACTCAGGCATTTTTAGAGAAGCTTTAAAAGTGTCTTAGGTACCTGTGAAAAATTCATGGTACAACAATTTTAACGCTAACAATTTATTTTAAAGGGGTACATCTATTGACGTTAAAAAAAAATTTTTTGTTAATTTAAAAATTCACTATGGATTTTCAAAGCCACCCAGCACTCAGGGATTTTAAGAGAAGCTTTAAAAGAGTCTTAGGTATCTGTAAAAAATTCATAGTTCAACAATTATAACGCTAACAATTTATTTTAAAAGGGAATATCCACTGACGTTAAAAAAATTTTTATTGTTAATTTAAAAATTCACTATGGATTTTCAAAGCCACGCAGCACTCAGGGATTTTAAGAGAAGCTTTAAAAGTGTCTTAAGTATCTGTGAAAAATTCATAGTACAACAATTATAATGCTAACAATTTATTTTAAAGGGGTACATCCACTGAAGTTAAAAAAATTTTTTTTGTTAATTTAAAAATTCACTATGCATTTTCCAAGCCACCCAGCACCCAGGTATTTTAAGAGAAGTTTTAGAAGTGTCTTGGGTATATGCAAAAAATTCATAGTTCTACAATTATAACGCTAACAATTTATTTTAAAGGGGTATAACCACTGACGTTAAAAAAATTTTTTATTGTTTATTTAAAAATTCACTATGGATTTTAAAAGCCACCCAGCACTCAGGGATTTTTAGAGAAGCTTTAAAAGTGTCTTAGGTACCTGTGAAAAATTCATGGTACAATAATTTTAACGCTAACAATTTATTTTAAAGGGGTACATCCACTGACGTTAAAAAAATCTTTTATTGTCAATTTAAAAATTCACTATGGATTTTCGAAGCCACCCAGCACTCAGGGATTTTAAGAGAAGCTTCAAAAGGGTCTTAGGTATCTGCGAAAAATTCATAGTATAACAATTATAACGCTAACAATTTATTTTAAAGGGGTACATCCACTGACGTTAAAAATTTTTTTTTTTGTTAATTTAAAAATTCACTATGCATTTTTGAAAAAACCAAGCACTCAGGGATTTTAAAAGAAGCTTTAAAAATGTCTTATCTATCTGTGAAAAATTCATGGTACAACAATTTTAACGCTAACAATTTATTTTAAAGGGGTACATCTACTGACGTTAAAAAAAAATTTTCTGTTAATTTAAAAATTCACTATGGATTTTCAAAGCCACCCAGCACTCAGGGATTTTAAGAGAAGCTTTAAAAGTGTCTTAGGTATCTGCAAAAAATTCATAGTTCTACAATTATAACGCTAACAATTTATTTTAAAGGGGTATAACCACTGACGTTAAAATTTTTTTTTATTGTTTATTTAAAAATTCATTATGGATTTTAATAGCCACCCAGCACTCAGGGATTTTTAGAGAAGCTTTAAAAGTGTCTTAGGTACCTGTGAAAAATTCATGGTACAACAATTTTAACGCTAACAATTTATTTTAAAGGGGTACATCTATTGACGTTAAAAAAAATTTTTTTGTTAATTTAAAAATTCACTATGGATTTTCAAAGCCACCCAGCACTCAGGGATTTTAAGAGAAGCTTTAAAAGAGTCTTAGGTATCTGTAAAAAATTCATAGTTCAACAATTATAACGCTAACAATTTATTTTAAAAGGGAATATCCACTGACGTTAAAAAAATTTTTATTGTTAATTTAAAAATTCACTATGGATTTTCAAAGCCACGCAGCACTCAGGGATTTTAAGAGAAGCTTTAAAAGTGTCTTAAGTATCTGTGAAAAATTCATAGTACAACAATTATAATGCTAACAATTTATTTTAAAGGGGTACATCCACTGAAGTTAAAAAATTTTTTTTTGTTAATTTAAAAATTCACTATGCATTTTCCAAGCCACCCAGCACCCAGGTATTTTAAGAGAAGCTTTAGAAGTGTCTTGGGTATCTGCAAAAAATTCATAGTTCTACAATTATAACGCTAACAATTTATTTTAAAGGGGTATAACCACTGACGTTAAAAAAAATTTTTATTGTTTATTTAAAAATTCACTATGGATTTTAAAAGCCACCCAGCACTCAGGGATTTTTAGAGAAGCTTTAAAAGTGTCTTAGGTACCTGTGAAAAATTCATGGTACAACAATTTTAACGCTAACAATTTATTTTAAAGGGGTACATCTATTGACGTTAAAAAATTTTTTTTTGTTAATTTAAAAATTCACTATGAATTTTCAAAGCCACCCAGCACCCAGGGATTTTAAGAGAAGCTTTAAAAGTGTCTTAGGTAAAAGCGAAAAATTCATAGTACAACAATTATAACGCTAACAATTTATTTCAAAGGGGTACATCCATTGAGGTTAAAAAAAAATTTTTTGTTAATTTAAAAATTCTCTATGGATTTTCAAAGCCACCCAGCACTCAGGAATTTTAAGAGAAGCTTTAAAAGTGTCTTAGGTATTTGCGAAAAATTCATATTTTTTGGTAATTTAAAAATTCACTATGCATTTTTGAAGCCACCCAGCACACAGGGATTTCAAATGAAGCTTTGAAAGTGTCTTAGGTATCTGCGAAAATTTCATGGTACAACAATTATAACGCTAAGAGTTTATTTTAAAGGTGTACATCCACTGACATTAAAAAAATTTTTTATTGTTAATTTAAAAATTCACTATGGATTTTTGAAGCCACCCAGCACTCAGGGATTTTAAGAAAAACTTTAAAAGTGTTTAGGTATCTGTAAAAAATTCATGGTTAGGTTAGTTCAGTTTAGGTTAGTTCAGGTTAGTTCAGGTTAGTTCAGGTTAGCTCAGGCTAGTTCAGGTTAGTTCAGGTTAGTTCAGGTTAGCTCAGGTTAGTTCAGGTTAGTTCAGGTTATTTCAGGTTAGTTCAGGTTAGTTCAGGTTAGTTCAGGTTAGTTCAGGTTAGCTCAGGTTAGCTCAGGTTAGCTCAGGTTAGCTCAGGTTAGCTCAGGTTAGTTCAGGTTAGTTCAGGTTAGTTCAGGTTAGTTCAGGTTAGTTCAGGTTAGTTCAGGTTAGTTCAGGTTAGTTCAGGTTAGTTCAGGTTAGTTCAGGTTAGTTCAGGTTAGTTCAGGTTAGTTCAGGTTAGTTCAGGTTAGTTCAGGTTAGTTCAGGTTAGTTCAGGTTAGTTCAGGTTAGTTCAGGTTAGTTCAGGTTAGTTCAGGTTAGTTCAGGTTAGTTCAGGTTAGTTCAGGTTAGTTCAGGTTAGTTCAGGTTAGTTCAGGTTAGTTCAGGTTAGTTCAGGTTAGTTCAGGTTAGTTCAGGTTAGTTCAGGTTAGTTCAGGTTAGTTCAGGTTAGTTCAGGTTAGTTCAGGTTAGTTCAGGTTAGTTCAGGTTAGTTCAGGTTAGTTCAGGTTAGTTCAGGTTAGTTCAGGTTAGTTCAGGTTAGCTCAGATTAGTTCAGGTTAGTTCAGGTTAGTTCAGGTTAGTTCAGGTTAGTTCAGGTTAGTATAGCCAATGTTACCTCCTCCAGAAGGTAAAATAGCGTTTGTTCCAAAAAGTTGCGGTATATCTTACTGGTAAGTCGTCTTGATAGAAATACCGGTCCAATTAATGCGTCACTTATGCTGTTGATTTCAGCACTACAACAGCATAATGTGGATATAACCACTGCTAATGCATCTCACACGGAGGAATCCGTGAAAGCCGTATAAATATATATAAGCCATCCGACGAGAGGTCGGCCAAGCCGCGTTTAGTGTTGCATGCTTCCTTCCGATCTGTCCTTTGCACAGCCAGGTGCATGTCGGTACCCTGATGAGTCTAGTGAGAGACGAAACATGTATCTCTGCCGTATCACTGTGGCGGGGAGGGTAAGCTTTGACTTTCTTCTCGGCATGGTGATACAGGTAGGCCACCATCTCGATGGTGGTGGAATAGGATGAATTGCGTTTTATTACAATTTATTCTAATTGTGCAACCTTTAACACAAAAAGGATATGTTGGAGCGAAGTTTGCATTCACTGTTTCGCATTTTACTTCATATATATATATATATATATATATATATATATATATATATATATATATATATATATATATATATATATATATATATATAAATATGTAGATAAGTTTTTGTCCGTGTAATTTAAAATAAAATAGAATAAAATATTGGCGAAGCGGACGTGAAAATTTGTCAATCTACATGATTCTCGTATTAAAAAGTGCGGAGCACTCCAAAGTATGGAATAACTCCGGGTCCGACAGATGGCGACAGCGCTGTTTCGTCCTAATATGGGACTCGTCAGGCCACCGCAGTCGGTACAAACCATCATCTCGCCTTTGCATCGTATAAGCCATACTTATAATCAAAATACGGCAAATAAGATGACAAAGGCGACATCTCGATGGTCCACTTGATAATACAAGAACCATACAGATTAACAAAGTTTGTAAGAGAACCGTCATATGGTGGCGCGACGGTGAATTAAAACAGAAATATGTAAAATCGAGTACACGAAACGCGCTGCCCGCTTCGCCAATATTTTATTCTATTTTATTTTAAATTACACGGACAAAAACTTATCTACATATTTATTTACTTGTTTTGCTTTGAAACACGCTAAACGATGCTCTCATGGTGGGATCGTTTGGTGCGGCACGTGGCTTTGGCTGCTTAAATAGCGGTATGCTTGCTTGCCAGTACCGAAAAATGCGACCCCTATCTTTTGGGCAGCGCGTTTCGTGTACTCGATTTTACATATTTCTGTTTTAATTCACCGTCGCGCCACCATATGACGGTTCTCTTACAAACTTTGTTAATCTGTATGGTTCTTGTATTATCAAGTGGACCATCGAGATGTCGCCTTTGTCGTCTTATTTGCCGTATTTTGATTATAAGTATGGCTTATACGATGCAAAGGCGAGATGATGGTTTGTACCGACCGCGGTGGCCTGACGAGTCCCATATTAGGACGAAACAGCGCTGTCGCCATCTGTCGGACCCGGAGTTATTCCATACTTTGGAGTGCTCCGCACTTTTTAATACGAGAATCATGTAGATTGACAAATTTTCACGTCCGCTTCGCCAATATTTTATTCTATTTTATTATATATATATATATATATATATATATATATATATATATATATATATATATAATAAGAAATCGGTTCCATTTATCACTTAAAAAATAACAGTTCCAAAAAGGCATTTAACAAATAATAAAGCAGCGTAGGCCACAATTAAGAGACTTTTCAGTAAATAATATTATTTCGTTTAGAGTTGAAAAGATTAGAGTTCTGAAACAGGTAACAATGAGTTGCCATGTCTCTGAGACGAAATTCCCGAGAAATGCAAAGTAAATTAAATTTCGAATTTAAATTCTGTTTGTACCATTTTGTTCCGCGGTTTTCGTGGCATTCAACTTGTTAAAATTTAAATATGAATGGTAGATTCAGTTAAAAAGTGCGTCTCAATTTATCTCACGTTGTAAGTAGATAAGTAGCTTTTATGTATTTTTTTATTATTTTTGTTTAGTGTTGTCTATTTGTCTATTTTCTGTTAGTTGGAGAATTGTAAGATTTGAATTAGCACAAACAGTGGCAGAAAATTTGATTGAAACGTGTGCTAAAGACATCGCGAAGTGAATGCTTGGAAAAAAAGCAGCAAAGAAAATTGACATTGTTCCTTTATCAAACAATACAGTGTCGTGGAGAATTAATCATTTCGCAAATGATGCGGAAAGTGAACATTTAAAAGAAATAAAATTGGATTATTTCGCTATACAGCTTGACGAATCGACCGATGTATGTTGCTTATCTATATTAGATATATTTTCAAGAATTCCATTCCAGAAGTTATAGGAGACCCAGATATCACCATTTTCAATGTGCATAATAGAATATCAACCATGCAATAAAGTTCAACTTTTAGATTCAATGTCTGCAAGTGAATGAGTGAATGTTTTGGTTATCTCAGCACCATTTCATTAGAAAATGAAATTCAACTTGACGAAAATGTTAAAAGGGATATTTCTGAACTTTTCAAATATATATATATATATATATATATATATATATATATATATATATATATATACATATACATATATATATATATATATATATATATATATATATATATTGCGATGATATCGACTGCGCCCGTAAAAAAATATTAAAGTGTTTATTATTGGGGAAATGAAAATTATTATTAACATCACATATGCATATATATATATATATATATATATATATATATATATATATATATATATATATACATATATACAGTGCCTTCATTTCAAAACGAACCATCCTTAATTACTTTGTTAAATAGAAAAATTTAAAAAAAAGAAAAAACACGTCAATTTAGATATACAGGGGGAAGTTTAATTTTGCATTTGTTAAAAGTCTGTCAATCACCTCCTCACCTCCAGCTAACCTCACTTTGATATGTCAAATGGGAACCCCCACCTTGTGACACATCATTGTAAGCAGCATAAAATTGTCTATCCAACCGTATAAAAAAAATTAAATCGGTTGACGTACAAGCGAATAGTGTGCAAAAATGTCTTGTAATAATGCATAATATATCGGCCTCGAACTTTGGTATGTCAAATGATTACCCTATAGTGTGATACATCATTTTAAAGGACGTACGATCTGCTATCCAACGATGTCAAAAAAAATTAAGTTAATAGACGTTATAGGCAATTAGGATGCAAAAATGTGTGTTAAATATAAGCAGTTTATTCAGTTTTATTCAGTTGAAGAAAATTATTTTATTAAATGTTCAAAATGTGCGCCGTTATTAGCAAATTCCTGCCCACACGTTAATTTTTTCGGGATATTGAGTATGCCCTTCTCGGAAAAGGTGCGGATTTTCATTATCCCAGTATCTGCAGTTATGTCTGTTAACCAGTCCATTTAGAAAAAAAGTTGATTCATCACTAAAGCAGATATTCTTAGGTAAATGGGGGTCCTCGTCAATTCGTTGGCACATTAATTCGCAAAATTGAATTCTCCTATCAAAATCGTCTTCTCCGAGTTCTTGAAGAATTTGAATTTTGTAGGGAAAAAACTTATTTTGTTTTAAAACTTTATGCACAGAGCCAGCAGAAATGTTGGTTAAATCTGCGACCTTTGAGATGGATAAAGTTGGATCTATTGCAAACTGTCCTAGTACCTCGATTTGGCATGCTTCATCTACAACCCTTTTCTCAATAGATTTTTTATTACAAACGGATCCCGTTTCTTCAATTCTTCAAACTTTCGTACCAATTCGAGTACATATTTATGGCCCACGTTTTTGTCTTGATGCCTCTCGTTAAATGCTCTGGCGGTTCTACGAGCGCACCGATCTTCAGCTCCATAGAGAAAAATTATTTCTATTCTTTCGGCTAGCGTATACACCATTTATATTCACGTTTCAACTAGGCGTCACAATGACAATTTTAACAATAATAAACAACTGGTGTTTAAAGATCTTAAAAATTTTATTTATTGCAGTGATTTTTTTTACCTATCAGGTACCGCAAAAAATATCATTGAAATAAATACACTAGATTGATTAGACTGCAATGAATTTTGCGATGAATTTTAAAACAGGCTTAGTTTTTTCTCGCAAATATTTTAACTGTTTATTATTTTAAAAAAATATTTATTTTAAATTTAAAATAATATTTTACTCTATGAAGTAGCCATTTGACATAATAAAGTTTAATGTGATAAGGTGTCTATTATTACCACACATCTTTTCTTACTATTCGCTTGTACATCAACAGATTTTGTTTTTTTTTATTGGCTAAATAGGAAATAGTATGCCCTTTAAAATGATGTATCACACTATAGGGTAATCATTTGACATACTAAAGTTCGAGGCCGATATATTATGCATTATTACAAGACATTTTTGCACACTATTCGCTTGTACGTCAACCGATTTAATTTTTTTTATACGGTTGGATAGACAATTTTATGCTGCTTACAATGATGTGTCACAAGGTGGGGGTTCCCATTTGACATATCAAAGTGAGGTTAGCTGGAGGTGAGGAGGTGATTGACAGACTTTTAACAAATGCAAAATTAAACTTCCCCCTGTATATCTAAATTGACGTGTTTTTTCTTTTTTTTTAAATTTTTCTATTTAACAAAGTTATTAAGGATGGTTCGTTTTGAAATGAAGGCACTGTATATATATATATATATATATATATATATATATATATATATATATATACTTAAGTATAATTGATTTGTACTAATTTTTTTTTATTTTCAATAAATATTACTCAATTACACATGTGCTGTGTTTCTGAATGTACCCCGTTTTTAGTGATTTGACATTTAAAACATTGATGTCAATTTTCTCTCTCTCTCTTAGGTGAGTTCAGATGAAGATATAATTATTATCAGAAAAAGTCAAAACAGTGATTCAAAAACACAAATACAAATTTTGTTGAGAAAAATACGATCATGTCAGCGGGTGCAATTTTTTATGTAAAATTTATAAATCATCTTATCTAAGCCTAATTAAATTATCAAATATTATTCAATATGCACTGTATTCTTTTATGGGATTTAGAATTATTAAATCTGGCAATATTATATAAACGCCTAAACGGTTACAAACGATTAGCGTCTTAAAATATGATCTATTTTAAACAATCTAAAAATAATTTAATGTGTGCTGTTGTTATCAAAAAGGGATCTTGATACAGTGCAAATTAAACAATTTATTTTTATTATTAACTATAACTATTCATAATAAGGTTAGTATAAATCTATTTTATCCATTTATCTTCAGGCAAGTCAAAAATTTTTATATCTTATACAATAAATAAATCCCTTTTAAATATCCAGAAAATTTTTTTTTATATCTACGTTTTATATTTCCTCCTTTCTTTTTTTTTAATAAAGAAAAAATTTACAAATCCTTCCTTCTTTCCCAATCTTTTAAATATTTTTCACAGCTGCTTGCTTATTGACATAATTTATTTACTAATTTATTAAACTTCTTTTTCTTCCTTTAAAATTAATTTTCAATCTCCAGATATTTTTTATATCCAAGCTCTATATTTCTTCCTTTTACTCTCTCAGCAATGTCATCTTTACCACAGATTAATCTGCACTGTTCTCCTCTAAATTTATTTATGAAATTACAAATGAAAAACTTTAAGTTATGGTCCCGTTAATAAAAAAGACTAGCGAATTTTACACTATAATCGATTAATAACCACTGCTTTTACTTTTCAAAATAACAATTGAAAATATTGAGGTAATGTTACTTTTTAATAACCAGACTAAAGATGTTTACTGTACAAATGATGGACCTGTACTTTCTAAAAAAAATGAATTTTAGCTTTTATAGTAAGTGGTCACGTGATATAAATTTTTGTTTTAATTTTTTTTTTGATTGGTCAGCCATCTGACGTGAACTGTGAAACACAAAATCAAAATGGGTTCCTAATTGTCAATTTATGATAAAATTTTGTTGTTTTATTGATATTATGAAATAAATATTCTATTTGATGACAATAAATTATGATTTATGTAAATTTTGGACTTTTTCTGACATTTTGATATATTTTAACTTTTTTTTTTGGTTATTATTTACCATATAAAATTGACAAATAAAATTGTATTACATCTAAGAAAATTTTACCTATACATTTAAATTTTAATTATAACTTGCTAAAATTAATAATTCTTGTTTTATTAAGATTATTATCTTATTTAACAAAGTTTTACCTATAATTAGGTACTCTTTTATCCTAGTTTCTTAATAAAATAAACTTATAATCTAGATTTTCTTATACTATTATTAAACATTTACAATATTTTTAATAAAGTTTTAACAAATATTGTTGTTGTAAACAATAGTAATTTCCAAATCATAAATACATAAAAATTGAAAGTTTTTCATAAAATATTGTCACATTTTTATAAATTATTTACAAATAAAAATACTCAAAAAATAACAGTTTAACATGTATTATTATATTAAGACCAGGAATAACCGCAGGAGCAGTTATATATATATATATATATATATATATATATATATATATATATATATATATATATATATATATATATATATATATAACAACTGCTTACGTGATCCTTTTCAACGAGATATAACTTCAAGAAAAGATGAAAAAACAGAAATTTACACAAATAAGACTCCTTAAATAGGGAAAATGGCGGTTAGGAGTAGGAAGACAACGACTAAACGAGGTACTATTGAACCCCAGATTTTAAATGTCCATGGCATTCATTTTATTGAATTTCGTTTGATATCGCACATGAAACATTTTTTTTACCATTTAAACGTTTTAAAAAGCTCCACTATTTATCCATTTGAACCGTTCGTTTACTTCGGTCTCCTAATAGCGTGACACATTCACCGGAGGCAGCATTTAACAAGAAACTCTATAAAATATGTTAACTTAATAAAGAAACTTGGGTTCTTTGACACATTTCAAAGCCCGTTTTCGCAATATCGAATTTCTAGGTTTTCCTATTATACGCTTTAAATTACTTTTCAAATTGTGTGTTCACTGTGTACGCCACGTAACAGTTTGTTCAAAGAAACTTGCTCAATTTAAGGGGATATACATACCAGGAGAGTTTGAGAAATAGAAATCGTTAACTTTATGATGCGAATTTTGATATAATAAATTTATTAAATTTCAATGTATTGTTACGTCTATGGGAAGGCTCCGCCACTGTTGCGGAACAAAAAGTACCTTCCGACTTTAAACTAAAAATGTGTAATTTAATCATCCCACCCGATAATCCTCGAACGTGTCCCGAATTGCATCCGATAAAGCCGGGATGCCCATTTATAAAACCCAGATTAGATCGCTGGGCGCATATCTGACATGGCAAAAAGCTCACTGTCACTCGCAAAGTATGGTCATAGATTAACGCTTCCTGATATTAGTGGGGATACGCGATTGTGAATACTATGCTAATATGGAAGAGGATATTTTAAGCAGTTTTCAACAAAACTGGTTATTATCTTTTTTCCAATAATTGATCTCATTGCTTTTAGTTGCAACTATTCTCTAGAATAGGTAGGTACAATTATATTCGTACAAAAGCATGAAATACGTTTAAAAGAGAGGAAAAAGGGGAAGAGATTGTTATTTTCCACATTAAACCTGCAGTACAGAAAAAACTGAGATTGTGAGTCAAAAGGCAGAAAAAAAGAAAGAAGATCTGTAAAATAATTAAAAAAAATAGAAGCAATTGATGAAAATACAGAATAAGGAATTTATGACTTCCATCAAACACAATAAAGCGAGATGGGGTATCATTTGCTCTTATTACAAGTTACAAACTTCATGAATGATTCGGGGGGGGGGGGGGGGGGGAGGAAGTTAAAAGATGCGATTTAAGACAAGAAAGACCTAAAAATGATTTGCAAAAAAAAACAGGAAAGAACAGAATCAATTGATGAAAATACGGGATAATACCGGAACAAAAATAATAGTTCAAACTGGTGTTAAAGAGATTATTGCTGCAATAAAATAAATTGTCTAGTTGTTTTTTAAGGTATTTATGGTTTCTATCAAGAATAAAAAAGCAAGATGAGGTATTACTAGCTCTTATTACAGTTACAAACTTCTAGGAATAAATCGAGGACGTAGAGAAACAGTTGTAACACCTTCGTTGCTGTATAAGTCTGACTTAAAATGCGATTAAAGAGAAAAAGACCTCAAAAATAATCAAAAGAAAACAAACGAAAAAAAAGTATGAATTAAAAGGTGCTATAAAAGAGAAGATAGACCCGGAAAATAAGAAAAAGAAAGAACAGAATCAATACCGGAACAAAAAGAACTGCAAAAAATAAAGAGAAAAGACAGATACACCAATGACAGTCGTGATTTGAAAATAGTGAGAAGGAAAATAAAATTTTCTATGCTTTTATCACAGAGATTGTTTAAAATGGACTTATTGCAGCTCTGCGGATGTTACCGATAAAAATGATAAAGCAGAGTTTATTTGCAAAAAGCAACGGTACGTATTGGATTTTTTTTGGTATGCTTGAATATATCACAGAATGAGATATATCAGAGGCAGATCCTTGAAGACACCCTCTTGTTAGAGTATGAATATCGTCGCAATTTGAATTCAGTTTTAGATATAAAATTTCCCCACCAAAATGTGTAGATATACGAAAAAAAATGCCGAAATAGATACAAAAATAAAGTACAGTTGGCTGGATGGTTCTGGCCATTCCGGTTGCGAGTTTTGCCGGGTGTTATCGGCCCTATTGTCAGTGTTTAGGGTCGTGTCGCCGAGTTATGGTCTGTTTGTTTACTACCTATTACTGATAGGAGTTGATCCTATGCCTTGTGTATAACAGATGTTGGGTCAATGCAGAAGAAATTGTTTTTTGCGTGTGGTTCTTTTGGTGTGGACCAAGCTTTTGTTTGTTAGAGCCTTATCGATGTGTTCTTTATTGCAACTATTTTTTGTTAGGGCGTCTTGCAGTACGTTCATTTCATTGCGATAATTTTCTTAGTCTGTATGAACTGAGATCGAAACGCAAGTGATTTCACTACGGCAAATAAATGGCCGGGGTGGTGATGTGAATCGACATTGAGGTGTTTGTGCGAGTGTGTTTTCTGTAGACAGTGTACGAAAGCAAACCATCTTCATTTCTTTTTATTATGATATCTAGAAAAAGCAGTTTTCTTTCCTGTTCTATTTCCATGATGAATTTGATTTTTAGATGTATATTATTTATATGGTTTAGGAAACTGTTGAGACTTTCTTCTTTATGTTGCCAGGTAACGAACATGTCATCTACATAACGCAGCCACAATCGTGATTTGTCTGAAGAAATCTGTAAAGCGTTTAATTTGAAGTCTTCTATAAATAAATTAGCGAGTGCAGGAGATCCTTCAACTTGTTTATATCGCTAGCCTTCGTAAGTAAAATAGGTGTTGTAGAGGCAGTGTTTAGCTAGTTCGATGACATATTTTGGTAGATTATCTTTGTTTTCTATTACAGAAATAGCTTTTTTGATTGATGTTTGTGTGAAAAGTGATACATGAGTTTTTTTTGACGTAAGAGGCTCTTTTTTCGACGAAGGATTGAAGAATACTGGCTGGATGTTTTGTTTAGTTCTAAGTTATGGAGCCAACATAGCTTACTATTGGTCTTAAAGGTGCTCCAGGCTTGTGAATCTCGGGTAAGCCATAAAGTGTAGGACATATGGATGGCATCCCTTGCTTGGTGTGATCTTCGTCTTTATTTCTTCGTTTGAGTGAAGATTATTTAATCAATGCTTTGGTAGTCTTTTGTGGATAAGTGGTATGATCTCTGTTTATTGGTTTATAGGCAGGGTCGTTTAGAATGGCGATCATCTTTTCATGATAGTTTGATTTGTTTAGGACCACTGTTCTTTTGCGGAAAGATTACTTTTTGGAGGTTGGTTTGGTGAATAGTTTCTGCTGGGTAGTTGTTTATATATATATATATATATATATATATATATATATATATATATATATATATATATATATATATATATATATATATATATATATATATATATATATATATATATATATATATTTCCATCCTTCATCTGTTTTAGTGTTCTTTTTATTTCATCTAACGATATCTCCGGCAAATCTTCTGATCCTGCATTTTTTATTTCTTTAACTGTTTTTATTGGATCTGGATCCATATTGATCGAGGAGTATAAGTCCGCATAGAATGCTTCCACAGCCTTTATGGTGTTATCTACATGTGTTACTGTCACCGCTTCTCTGTTCTTTAATTTTGTTATTTTGGTTCGTCCTCTTGAGAGACCTGACCTCAAAACTTTCATATTTGCGTTTCTTTCTATTGTTTCGTGTATTAATTTTGTTTTGAACGTTCTAATGTCTTTCCTTACTTCTTTCTTGATATTTTTATTCAGTTGTTTAAAATCTTCTGTGTCTCTCTTAGTTAACCTTCATCTTTCCATCGTTTGTAATGTATTTGCACTAAGTTTCTTGTCTGTAGTTTTCCTTAATCTTCCACATACTTTTTTCATTGATGTTTTTATAGTAGTTTGGATTTTATCTATCATTTCCTTGATGTTATGTTGTTCCAGAGGATTGGTCGATTTCAAACTTCGGTATTCGTTTTGCCGCGGGTATAGTTCTTTAGCTGCGGGAGTTGAGTGTGAACGGATCAGCTTATATCTTTCCTGTTTGAGGTTTATGAGGAGTCTTGCTCTAACCAGTCTATGATCACTGCCGGTATTAAATGTGTTTAAAACTGAGACGTCTATAAATATTTCTTTCTTGTTGCAGATCACGAAATCATCATTTTTAGTTTTATTGTTCGGGCTTTTCCACGTCCATTTTCGCTGAGGAGGTTTCTTGTAAAAAGTATTGAGGCAGTAGAGATTTTCACTTTTCAGGTAGTTGAGTAGCATCTCACCTCTTGCGTTTCTCTCGCCGAGGCCATAATTTCCTATATGTTTTCCTATATATATATATATATATATATATATATATATATATATATATATATATATATTATGGCGAGCGAATTTACTTTTTTTAAAAATTAATTTTCTTCTTAGCCTAATTTTTCCCAGTCGTTATTTTCTCTTTAAATAATTTTTCATTGTGCAAATTTTACACAGTTTTTCTTGAATCGACTCGAAATTAGTCCATTAGCAGAACATTCCACTTCTTAAGATTATTGAATTAATTAAGCAAATCGTTTGTACCCAGAATATTAAGTAATCTCTTACGATGTTGTCCATTAAAATTCCTGGAATAAATTCTTCTCCCTAATTCGTACTTGGGCTCTCCATAGTGCAGAAAAAATGGAAAAAATTACGGAAAAGGACGGACAGGGAAAGGTAGAAAGTATTAAAAATGATTTATTAGCTGGAATTTTGAGCGCGACAAATTTTTACGGGGATTAGGTGCGATTAAAGGGAAAACAAAATTATTGGATATTAGAATGGTTAACTTTATCCTTCGGGTTTATAAATTTTAATTAACACAATACAAAAAATGGGGACATAAAAAACAATCTGTTTTGAAATAATTATGAAACAGGAATTTTATATATAAAAATAAGAATTTTTATACATTAAGAATATATTTGTTTGTTCCAAGGTCATATATAATAAAAATATCTTTGTGGGAAAACTATAATTAGGAAGAATTTAAAATTTTGAGAGTGTACTAACGTGCATGGGGGACAGGCGGCTAAAATATTTTCAAGATGGCGGCACTTCCCGTTATATCGGAAGTATATGTCAACTTGCTAATTTTAAACGGAACACCCTATATATTATTTCATTTTTGATTTATACATAAAATTCTAGACATATTTTATGTATAACTAGCGACCCGCCCCGGCTTCGCACGGGTGCAATGCTGATACTAAATACACTACAGAAAAACTGTGACTATTTATTTTATTTTTACAACAATTATTACATCGGCCTCCGACGCGCTATTTATAGGCACGCTGCCGCCGCCCCGGTCGGCCAGTACCGCCGCAAGCGCTACTTCCCGCAATTTTAAATCTGTAATATCTTCGAAAATATTCATTTAAATCTTGTGCTGTAAAGGACCATATAGATCTATATTAAATCAACAATGTATTTAAGCTATTTAATTGGATAAGGATTAATGCTGTATTGGTTAAAATCGCTTCAAAATTTGCCATTATTTGTCGTAAAAAGTAAATGACAAAAAAATGTTATTGTGGGATATCCATGAGAGATAGACATATACCATCGCGGAGTTTTCTGTAGACCTTTTCAATGTGTACAAATAATTAGTACATTATTTTGATAAATCTCGTAGGGTTCAGCCTGCGTTTGCAATGTAAGCGGAAAAAAATATGATAATTAACGACATCACATTAGAAACCTCAAAAATAACAGTATTTCTCCACTATTTAATGGATGTTATTATACATATAAACCTTCCTCTTGAATCACTCTATCTATTGAAAAAAACCGCATCAAAATCCGGTGCGAAGTTTTAAAGATTTAAGCATACAAAGGGACATAGGGACAGAGAAAGCGACTTTGTTTTATACTATGGGTGCGTTCCACTAAGCACCCACAACGATCACGCTCATGATAGCAGTTTTTCCCGTTCCACTAGCTTGTGAGCATTCTAATCATAAACCCAAGTGGAATGGGATTGTGGACGTGTTAAGCGTTGAGTTAAATATTACAAATGGCGGATTTGAAAATAAATCAGTAGCTTGAAAAGGTTATGTTATAATTTTTAAGCTTTAATATTAATAATTTGTTATAATTATTGGTTAACTTGCTTTATATTAAAGAAAAATACTATTTAGTTTCTTATATTTTATTTTAGTGGAATCTTTAAGTAATTTACGTTGAAAAATAATCAAAATATCTTTTGTGGTGACAGTTGGATATTTAATGTTGGATCGTAATCATGCTTCAGAAAGTACTTCATCTAGTCCAGATGAAGAATGGAATGCAGTTTTACAAAGTCGGGAAAAGCGAAAACTTAGGCCACGTATTACTGATTATGAGAATGTTATTAATCGTTATTCAGATAAAGAATCCAAGTCATTTTAGGGTAAATTTTATATAATTACTACATTCTATAAATGTGCTTGTATATAATTACTACATTTTTTAAATGTATTTTTCAGTAACACCTTTTGTGGATTGGACTACACCATCTAATTCAGTGTATTTTGAATCTAAACTAAATTATACTTATTTTTTTCTCATATGTTACACTGTAATTTTGAAACTCTTACATTCAATTGTCTTTAAATTTAAAAAACCGCGCCAAAATTCTGAACGTCCACTTTGACTCACCTTTTCAGATGGGTCGTTGTGAGCTTGGCGTGAGCGAGAAGAATGATGTCATTAATGACGTTTTCGCCGCGACCGCGACGACCGTAGTCGTTATGTGGAACGACTGAAGGAATATTTTGAGCGTTGTGAGCGCCTAGTGGAATGCACCCTATGTAGTGATGTTCTATACTTAAGTCTCACCGTTTTGGACATATTTAAATTTTTATGTCAAAAATGACGTTTGCGGACCAAAATCTAACTATAAATTTTTCCTATTAGAAAGTCTTTATTATTTAATTTGGGTTAGTTTTCTTGTAGATGAAGATCGACTTTAGTAGTCTTTTTATGATATTTTGAAAATTATTAGTGCAGAGTGGTCAAAAAGAAGAATAAAAATTATATTTATTAAATGGTTAAAGTCAATTTTTTCAAATAGAAAACACCTATAAAAAGTTGATGCTGGTAGCCGCTACTATGTGGTAGTTAATCATCTTCGGGGAATGTTTTAAAAAGGAACTACTTTGTTTTATACCACTAAATTTATTAAGAAAGCAGTGACTGCAGTTTCAACTCACACAGTCATTTTCAAACTGAATTACAAAGGTAGACTAAGTATTCAATACAGGAACATGAGAAAATTTAACAATAAATAAAAACTACCTGAGAAATTACATTGTTACAAAGGGGAGGTACTAAATTTTGGGAACTAATTATTATTTGGCGACAACAAATAACGGGGAAAACCCAAGTTCTGTCTGGTCATTAAGCAAATTTACATTTTTATTTTTACTATGTTTATATATTTTTAAAGATTCAAGAATATTTAACTTTTGGCCCTTTGTTGAATAATGTAATATGTCAGTGTTGCTCAAATCAGGAAAACTGTGGCTGTGTTCTAAGCAATAGTTGGCAAAGCTCGAGTCTGTTTTTTGTAGTCTATATGATCGGTGGTGTTCTGAAAAGCGAGTTTTAAAGCTTCTACCACTTTGTCCAATATACAAGCTATCACACTCTGAATATTTTAACTTATAAACTCCTGATTTATCAAATATATTAATTTTATCTTTAGCATTGTAAAGGATAGTGGACAGATTGTGTTAAAATTTAAAGGCTACTTTTATGTTATGTTTGGAAAGAGTATTAGCTATGTTTTCTGATAGGGTACCACAGTATGACAAAGATATATAAGATGAACTATCTTTATCATTTTTTATTTTGGGATATATTGAATTAAAAGCTAGTTGTTTTTGTTTTTTAGTTATTAATTTCTTTATGGTTTGTTGGGAGAAATTGTTTGATATTGCAATCCTTTCAATGATATGTAGTTCCTCTTGAAGATCTTTTTCAGAGAGAGGCAAAGAGAATGCTCTATGTATCATTGAATTGTATGCAGCCATTTTGTGTTGTAAGGGGTGAAAAGAATCATTAGATATAGTATTACCTGTAAACGTTGGTTTTCTAAAAATTTCAAAATTACACTGATTATTGGGGCGAGATATGGTGAGATCTAGAAAATTTATTTTATGGTTATTTTCAGTTTCCAGAGTAAATTGAATTTTTGGATGGCAATTATTAATGTATTGTAAGAATTTTTGAAGCTGTCTAGTAGTGCCTTTAAAACGTGCTAGAACATCATCCACATATCTGTACCAAAATTGAACATGGTGTTTGCTTAAAGGGGAATTAAGAATTTTGTTTTCTATGTTTGACATGAAAATGGGACAGGACTGGATTTAATCAACCTTTTATTACATTATTATACAGGGTGATTCAAAAATCGATCACGAAACTTAAGGGGGTGATTCTACTTGACAAAATAAGGGTAGAGCTTCATATAATTTTTTTTCAAAATGTCATTCGTTTTCGAGTTACAAGCCGTCCAAGTTCAAGTTTTTATTTTTTGTTTTTTGAATTACTCGCTTACAGGAAAACCGATTTGACTAATATTTGAAAGATAGGCTAGGTCTTCTGCGCTTCATCATTTTAGTAACAATTCACATTGATTGTTTGCCGCTAGAGGGCACTTTACCTACATTGAAAATTGTTTTTTTGTCATAATTTTTTAGTGTTGACAGCTACAGTAGTTTTTGGCATAATTTCTGAAAAACTGATGCCAGGCCTTTAAAAAAGGTGCTCTTTATTTACATCGCTAAACCCAACGGTTTAGACGTAAATCACCCTTAAAAATTAAGTGGTAAATTTACTTTTCTCATTTCATTACCACCAGCTACCAGGTAAATAGCTATCAAAGTATACTAGAGCTGTCAGTTTAACATCAAATAAATTCGCTTTTTAAACTATTTAATTTATAATCTTAAAATAACTAATAATGGCTAATCACCAATATTCAAATATCGAATATTGTGATATCCATTTTTGTTATGGAAAAGCAAATGGTAATGCAGAGTTGGCAAGAAGATATTATATGGAGAGTTATCCGGAAAGAAATATCCCTCATGCTCAAACATTTTCCAGTGTGCACAGGAAGATTGCGGAATGTGGTTCCTTTAAAAGTTATAATGGAAATAGGGGAAGACCTAGAACTGCTAGAAACGTGCAACAAGAAGAAAGAGTGCTTGAAATTATTGAAGATAATCCAGGTATTAGTACTAGAAAAATTGGGAATGAAGTGCGGCTCTGTCAGGCTAGTTCATGGAGGATACTAAGAGAAGAACAACTCTACCCGTTTCATTCAAAAAAGGTGCAGGCTCTTTATGACGATGATCGGCCGAGACGGTTGGAAATGTGCAATCAGATCCTAGCTAAGTATGAACACGATAATCGATTAATTGGCGTCATATTATTCACTGACGAAGCTGGTTTCACTCGTGATGGCATAACAAATCTACACAACATCCACACATATGCTTACGAGAACCCAAACAATGTGGTAGAAACGAAACATCAGCGTAGATTTTCACTAAATGTGTGGGCAGGGATAATAGGAGATTACCTTATTGGTCCTCATTTCTTTGATGGCCCATTAACTGGTGACGTATACTTAGATTTTATCCAAAATCGTCTCCCATTGTATCTGGAAGATGTGCCATTGGAAGTAAGGGCCAACATGTGGATCCTCCAAGACGGAGCTCCGCCCCACTTTAGTATACGTGTTCGACAGTATTTGAATGCAACGTATCCTGAGCGATGGATAGGACGAAGTGGACCATTGGCATAGGCAGCGAGGTCACCAGACCTTAATCCTATGGATTTTTTCTTTTGGGGTCATTTGAAACAATTGGTGTACGATATTCCAGTAATCAACGTCGAGGATCTTCGCTTCAGGATAATCGAAAAGTGCCAAATTATTAAAGAAACACCAGAAATTTTTCATCGAGTTAGGCGACATTTTTTGAAGAGTGTTAGGAAATGTATGGAAGAAAATGGGGGACATTTTGAGAATCTTTTTTAGTTTGTTTAGTACTGTTTCATTAATTTTTATCAATTAAATGTATATCGGAATAATCCATAATATGAATATTTACTGATTAGCCATTATTAGTTATTTTAAGATTATAAATTAAATAGTTTAAAAAGCGAATTTATTTGATGTTAAACTGACAGCTCTAGTATACTTTGATAGCTATTTACCTGGTAGCTGGTGGTAATGAAATGAGAAAAGTAAATTTATCACTTAATTTTTAAGGGTGATTTACGTCTAAACCGTTGGGTTTAGCGATGTAAATAAAGAGCACCTTTTTTAAAGGCCTGGCATCAGTTTTTCAGAAATTATGCCAAAAACTACTGTAGCTGTCGACACTAAAAAATTATGACAAAAAAACAATTTTCAATGTAGGTAAAGTGCCCTCTAGCGGCAAACAATCAATGTGAATTGTTACTAAAATGATGAAGCGCAGAAGACCTAGCCTATCTTTCAAATATTAGTCAAATCGGTTTTCCTGTAAGCAAGTAATTCAAAAAACAAAAAATAAAAACTTGAACTTGGACGGCTTGTAACTCGAAAACGAATGACATTTTGAAAAAAAATTATATGAAGCTCTACCCTTATTTTGTCAAGTAGAATCACCCCCTTAAGTTTCGTGATCGATTTTTGAATCACCCTGTATTTGAAAAATTACAATTTAGAGTTCATCACTAAATGATTAATAAAATAAATACTGACATAAAATAGATTTGAACATAATTCTCTGAGTAAAAATTTGAAAATATTTTAGCCGGCTGTCCACCATGCACGTTGGTACAGTGTCAAATTTTCAGATTGTTCCTAATTATAGTTTTCCCACAATCAATCGATACAATTCCGGGAAAATCAGCCTGTAATAAATTAATTAATTATTAGACATTGCAGAGTGTAGCTCAGAGTGTAAGTCATGATATATTAAGTTATATTATAAAACATTAATAAAACCTTTTTTTCTGTTAGAAAATTAAGTTTGATAATTTCGAAATTCGTACGCAACCAAATCGTCAAAATAAATTCCTGTTTTGAAACTTCCTCCTCGGCAAAACGAAAGCCTCTTTTAAGGATATATTCTTCTTTAAATTACCTCAATATGTTCGAATACAAACAAAAATATAAAGCGAATACATTAGACTATTCTATTATGCACTGTCCTCTCTTTTGAGTCCTTTGATATTCAATATTTGAAGTCAATAGAAAATAAATTGAATTGTGGAGATTTTCGACGAAAAAGTATATAAACAGAAATAAGAAAAATATGACTTAAAAGGTTTTTTTTATTTATTTTATAACGCGTGTCGCCCTTTAGTTTATTCGATACTGTCTTGGATATACATTTCGTTTATTTTTAAGATGGGTATTATAAGGCGGATTTGGACATACCTCAATTTCTCATCTGAATTTGCTGTTTGTGGCAACGGTTGCAAGATACTTAATAGACCAATAAGAAACGCTTATTTGTAAAAAAAAAATAATAGAAAACTGCCTGCAGCTCAGTGGCGGGTTTTCCCTAGGTTTGCAGGCTTGCGCAACCCCCCCAAAAAATTTTAAATTTAAATAAAAAATACTAATAAATATAAGTACAAATATTTCTACTGATAGTTTAATGATTGAATTTGAATTAAACTTTTTTGCGCGTGTTTTGAAACAATAGATATGCTTTCAAACAAGTGAACATATGCACTTCGTTATTGTCGTATTTGGGCGATCGGAAATAGTAACATTTTTTAACCGACTTCTAAAAGAAGGAGGTTCTCAATTCGTCGACTATGTATGTACACCGAAAACTTCGGAACGGCTGCACCCATGGACGTCTGGACATGGAATGTTTACAAAAACAAAACGCCACGAATGGGTCACAATCAGTAGTAATTTGCCAACTGTTTTGGAAAAAAATAAGGGAAAACAATATAATTTGTTAATACCCAATTTTTATGAAAAAAAAATATTATTATGATAATATATTTCATATAATATTTATAAACAATTTATTGCTACAATAGTAAACTAATATCTTTAAAATAGTATGCTTTATAATGCTTCAGTTTAACTCCCAGAGAATTCAAGATTTCTAAGTAGTGTGATAAACTATGAAATCTGGCAACCTCGCAAATTTCTTTTACGCTATCGTACAATCAAGGTTGAATCCGGTCCATTCATAAAAATTTTGACATATGACATTTTTGTGGTTGACGTTGTGTGTCTTGGATCGTTTTTTAATTTTTTGTGATTCCAAAAGTGTTTTTGTAAGTGACTAATTATTCATTAGTGACAAAATGGTCAATCAGTGCCAAGTTTGCCGAAAATTGGATTATTTATTTCCAAATTTAACTTTTCACAGGTAATGACATAATTTAGGTTAAGTTTGGTATCATAGGCGGGTAATTTGGGATTTTAGATTTTGTTATCAGTGATTTTTTATAGATTTCCCAGTGATTCTAACCGCCGAGACCTTTGGATTAATTTATTAGGACTACAAGATAAAATCTTGCCCAAATGATTTCTATTATCGATTTGATGGTGTTCGTGTTTTAAAGTTAGACCAACATAATAGAAGCCCACCATTTTCTTTTATTTTTCATTAACATTTCTCTCGTAGTATTACACCAAATAGTGCCGCTTTTCCTATCTTTTTACAATTTTTTCCTTAATTTTTGTTTTCCCTATTACTTGTAAAAGTGTAAAATTTTCATTTAACCATGATATTACAAAATCTGCAAAAAAAAAACTCATAAACGTTATAAATAAATATATGACTTGCCTAATAACTGCCATGTGTGAAAAGTCCAGAAATGAAACTTTAATTTCTGCAATGTTTATTTATTTTTAATCGATGTCCGATAGTTACATAGTCTCAGATTTGCTTTACATAAATTAGATAATGTCAGTAATTAAGAAAAAAAAGTATGTTTTATTGTACGTTATTCTGTTTTATGTATATAATTGTAATATGACCAACAAGTAATATATTTAATAATAGCATATACTTATTTTTATCCCACACATTTCCTTATCGGTATATTTTGTTATAAATATTTTAGGATACTAGAAACAGTGAAAATCAAGAAATACACTAATGATATTAAATTAAATAATTTCCGTTAGAAACACATGACAGATTGTCGATTCGAGATATTAAAAATTTTCAACAATAGTACTGCCAAAACCTGATGGGCAAACAAATTTAATTGTTATTTGCTTTTGTAATATACAATTTTATTTTTATTAATTTGTTTTATTGTATTTCTTTAAATACCAATTTCTTATGATTGGAGTTTGGGGACTGTTCAGTGAAACAGGTTTACTGTAACAAGTCTTTCAGATTAATACCTAAATTGAAACAGTCTATCATATATATTCCAAACCATAATTGAAATTATATACAAATATTAACAGGTTATTTCTTGAAAATGAAGTTGTAAATATTCTATTTTCTCCTGAACACATACACCGTCGAAAATATATTTTTTAAATATTTCCATTTTTGATTTGCTTCATTTATTAACTTACAAAAAATATCTCCATTTTCTCGGTTTAGGAATTTTGTACAAGTGTTATTATTTTTACAAATAATTGGTATACTAACCAAACGTCAAAGTAGTCATATTTGCATAACACGACGTCGTTACATTTATTCAGTATTGCACTTCAATATTTGAGACATTAGAACTTTGGTAAGACTACTTTTTGACGATGTTCATGGCTGACGTTAAATTTCATATGCGAGTGTCTGTACGGCATAGACACGTTAGGAATAATAAAAATAGACAGCGAGTCCATAAAATTTAGAAAAAAAATTTCAATCACAGTAATATTTAAGAAACAAAGTTTTTGCCGAAAAATATTACACAATTTTTTACTTTGGACTTGGATAATTCTTACATGGTACTCTGTTTTAAATAATAACTATTGGCTTGGATAAAAAAAGTTTATTTCAAATCATTAATGTCGTGAAAGATAAATGATATGAATATTACGATTATTTTTATATTGAATACTGATTTATGTTCAAGTACAACAACTTCCGTATCACGACATATAGATAGAATAATTAACTATTTCTTATGAAAAAATATTTATTTCAATTCTGCAAATAAAAGCATCGTAGAAAATTAATTGATATTTTTATTCGTTTTAAAATTGTTACGCCGCTGGCGTATGATAGATTGTGAGCTATGATATCCCTCTAACCCCTGGCCTACAAACATGTTGGCGCTTATAAATTTCCTATTCATGAATGACTAGCCTGGTCCATTCTCTACTATGTCTATGGCTGCACCGATTTGGATGAAATTTTTTTACATCATGTTCAAAAAGGTGCTGCGGTGGTCCCATCTTTTTTTAGATGAAATTGGTGCAGTAAAATTTAAGATGGCGCTTACAATATGGCGGCCAAAAAATTAATTTTGTCCGATTTTCTCCAAAATTGGTATGGAGGAATTTTCGGGATTGTACTCAACAAATCTGAAATTATTTTTAAAAAATTGAAAATGCCGGGTCCAATATGGCGGACAAAAAAATTTAACTTTGTTCGATTTTCTCCAAAATTGGTATGGGGGAATTTTCGGGGTCGAATATGACGAATCTAAAATAATTTTAAAAAAATTCAATATGGCGGACGAAAAAATCAATTTTGTCCGATTTTCTCCAAAATTGGTATAGGGGAGTTTTCGGGGTCACACATGACGAATCTAAAATTATTATTAAAAGATTCAGTATGACGTATCCAATATGATGGAAAAAAATTAATTTATTTAATTTTAAATAATTTTTTTCTAAATTGATATTACGAATTTGATATTATTTAAAAAAAAAACTAAATATGGCGGATCTAAGATGGAGGAATAAAAATTCTACACCTCTCAATTTCTTGGGGTTGTAAATTATGAGTTTAATAGTATTTTTTCTGGATTCAATATGGATAAAATGGGTACTTTTTTACCACCAAATAATTTATAAATATCACAATGAATCCAAACCAAAAATCGAAAAATAAAATTTTTATAAAAAAATTGAACCGGCTTCTATAAGTGCGCTAAAAAGTGAAAAATAACTATATATTTTTATATGAAATTGAAATTTTTGAAGTCGGCGCCAAATTATTTCTAAATGAAATAAATAACTACTAATATATACAAATTATGGCAAGAAAGCAATTATAAATAAAGTATTTTTAATCTGTTTATGCGAATCACATTTTGTCAGGTATTAGTTTGGCGTCGACTTCAAAAATTTCAATTTCACATAAAAATTTCTAGTTATTTTTCACTTTTTAGCGAACTTTTAAAAGTGGGTTCAATTTTTTTATAAAAATTTTATTTTAGTTGTAAAATTACTTTCCTTTTTTTTTCACTTTTAAGATAAAATGAGAGGTTTATCACGAATTCCGTTTAATACCAATTCATTTGGATTTGAGTGTTTTAAATTGTCGAGTTTTAAATAAAGAGAGGAAACTACTCAAATAATTTTGAATGAATACGATCCGTTTAGTCTAAAGCATTTCCAACCGATTTTCTAAAGTTTGTTTTAGTTTAAGGAAGTTTGGTAAATTAGACATTTTAGAAATAAAGTTAGATAAAGTTGTCAAAACTTAGTTATAGTTTATTAACTTGTATTTGTGTCCCAGTAAAGAACGGCCCAAGAAATGGACATTACAACAATTTTAAAATGCTATAAAGCTTTTGTACTCAAATAAGAACTTGAAGTTAAAAAAATAATATACCATTTTAATGTAAATCCTAATAATTTTATTGATATATATATATATATATATATATATATATATATATATATATATATATATATATATAGAGAGAGAGAGAGAGAGAGAGAGAACTTCAAATAAAATTGACAATCTCGAAAAATCTACAACTCGGAGGTCCAAAATGACAGGAATGAGTTAAGTCTAATTTTTTTAAAATCAAAAATTATTCATTTAAAAAAAGATCATGATTCTTTCGATCTTTTTTTTTATTTAATATAATTATATTTTATACTTTACTAAACTTATATTTTACAAGTAGGTATATGTGTATATTTTTGTGTATATTTTTATTTCAATTAGAAAAAAACTTTTTAATTCGCCAAATAAAACAATCAAGTCATATTTTCCTTTTCTTTTGCTTTGTCAGCGGCTCTTAATGCCAGAAAGTTCTTGTCAGGACTGGCTTACTTGTTTTTTTATAAATTGTTAAAGGGTAATAATTCGTGCTCATTTTGGTATATTACTGGTTGTGGTTTCAGTTCAGTGTAGTGGCGCATATTAAAATAATTATTTTCATGTTTATTTACTAGAATTAAACCAAAAAAATACTAAAGTTAATTCGATTTCAATAAAACTGCATTCAAATATCACGACATTGCCAAGGATCAAAACTCTAGGTTACACCAATGCTTTATCGTGCATATTTAAAACATTTCAAATCTCCAAATTAAAAGGAGGTGTTTTCACTCGATTGACTTCAAACAGTTCTACAGTCCATTAGCAAAAAAACATTAAAATTTCTCCGAGTCTATTGGATTAATTAAAAAGTCCGTTTTGTCCCCGGAATATTAAGTAATCTCTTAAAATACTGTCCATTAAAATTCTAAAATATATTTCTGTCTTAATTTGTACATCGGGTTCTTAATTATGGGAAACACGGAGGGGATTAAGGAAAAGAGCGAGAAAGGGAAGGAAAATCAGGGTCAAGATAAAACGGAGCTACGATATCATTGTTGCGTTTTACTTTTCAGATGTGTTTGTTAACTTTCGAAGTTAATAATGAGTACCGAGTTTATCGGAATTAGAGACCGAATTTAGCTGAGATAGTGACTTCAGGTCTGGCTCAGGCATCCTTAATTATATATATATATATATATATATATATATATATATATATATATATATATGTTATATCGTAGATTTTCACGGATGGTAGAATGCATAGTTTGGTTATTCCGGGTTTCAATCCGTTCGTTCACCAGTCATAGCCAACCTTTTCATGATATATTTCGAACAAGAGGCACTGCAAAAGGCACCTTTAAAACCGAAAATTTGGAAACGCTATGTCGATGATATTTTTATAATATGGCCACATGAAAAAGAACACCTGGACGATTTCCTCATATATCTGAACAATATCCACCACAGAATCCAATTCATGCTATAAATCGAACAAGAAAAGAAACTTCCTTTTTTGGACCTGCTATTAACTAGGAAACACAACAACACCTTGGGCTTCAGCGTATATCGGAAACCCACACATACTGACCGATATCTCAATGCAGCGTTACATCATCATCGCTCTCAAAAGCAGGCAGTAGTCAACACATTAGTATCAAGGTCTCTCCGCCTAACAGAACTTGACACAAAACAAGACGAAATAAAACACATTTCAACAGCTCTAGAACGGAATGGTTTCTCACAAGCAGATATAAAGAAAGCCATAAAAATACAAGAGAAGACTACAACAAAGACCAAAGACCAAGATCAAACAAGGAACAAAGCCATAATACCATACATAAAAGGAATAACAGACAGAATCGGAAGAATTTTAAGAAAACACAACATACAGCCCATATTTAAACCACAAAAAACAATAGCCAACATCCTGGGAAATCCCAAAGACAAGACCAACCTTGAAAATCATGGTGTTTACAGCATTCCATGTGCAGATTGTCATCAAACTTATATAGGACAAACAAACAGGCGCATATCAGCAAGAATCCAAGAACATAAAAATAGCCTCAAAAACAAACAGACAACCTCAGCCCTATTTCAACATCACCAAACAACCGGACATACCATCGATTTCGAAAAAACAAAAGAAATAGCACCAGTACAGAACTACAAGGTACGCGTCATAGGAGAGGCCCTAGAAATCGAAAAAGCGGGACAGCTAAATAAACGAGACGATGCTATAAATTTTTCATCTACATGGAAAACATTAATAAAAAATCAAGAAAGAAAACAACAAAAATCAACTAGTACACGAGAGACCTGCATACAAGAACAAAATATATCGCACTCGGGAGAGGGGAGGAGCCTGCGAAGCCGCCCACCCAATCAGGCAGCGAGCCAACTAAACAAAACTCGAAATTCTTCAGAGGCCACCATCAGTTCTCAGCGAGTAACGAGACGAACCGCACTTGAAAATGCCAAATGAGATTTTGGCGAAACGTCGTGAAAACGATTTTTTGAACGAACGGATTGAAACCCGGAATAACCAAACTATTCATATATATATATATATATATATATATATATATATATATATATATATATATATATATATATATATATTCTAATATTTTCTTGGGTATAGGTTTTTCCATTAGAGAAACAAAGGACAACAATTTTTCTGACGTTTCGCTCTACATAGTGAGCTTCTTCAAAAGAGCTGGTATATTTAATTTACATCTTGAAAGTAGTTTCAGTTTTTTAAAAAAAGTTTGAAAGTTTTGGTATGTATGGCAAGGAAAGATATTGTTTTTAGGTTTTATTGTCTTCTGAATTTTCTGTTTTAGTGTTTCCATGTTTGTATTTTTCTAGCCTTTCTTTAAAAATTTTATTAATTAGTTTGTTTGGGTAAGAGTTTGACATAAGGACCTCTTTTGCTTTTTTGATGCAGTTGTTTCTAAATGCGGGACTACTAAGGATGATGGCTCTATCGGCTATTCCAATTATTACTGATTTTTTTGCGCCATGTGGTGTTGGGAATTGTAGCTGAGGTAGAGACCAGACCATGTAGATTTTGTGTACCACTCAGTTAGTATTGTATTATTTTTGTGATGCAACGTCATATTTAGGAAGTTTATGTGGTTATTATTATCAAATTCTATGGTAAATTGTAATTTTTCATGATAGCTGTTAAATTTGTTTAAGATAAATGAATCTTGATTTTTTGGTATAGCAGTTATGCAATTATCTACATATCTGTAAAAGAGTGGGAGTTTGAATTTTGAGCTGTTGATAATTTCAGTTTCTAGGTCTTCTTCGAGCAATAACACTCGATATGGATGCACCCATCGCGCAACCCTCAATTTGCTTAAAGAATAAATTTTTGTATTTGAAGTATGTGCAAATAAGAGGTCTTTATGTAAAACTTTTACCCAAATAAACTAATTAATAAAATTTTTAAAGAAAGGCTAGAAAAATACAAACATGGAAACACTAAAACAGAAAATTCAAAAGACAATAAAACCAAAAAACAATATCTTTCCTTGCTATACATAACAAAACTTTCAAACTTTTTTTAAAAAACATAATATAACCACTAGTCATAAGGGCCATAATTTACTAAAAAGCAATTTCAGCAAATTAAAAAGTGACATTCCAAAAAACAAAAAATCAAATGTTGTCTACCAAATACCCTGCAAGGATTGTCCATCGAATTATATCGGCCAAACTAGTCAGTATCTGCAAAATTGTCTAAATGGACATAAATATGCCAAAAAAAAAATATTACAGCCCTAAAAAAATACATGAAACACAAGCACACCTTTGATTATAATAATTGAAAATTGAAACCAACAAAGGAAAACGAGAATTTTACGAAATGATCGCAATAAAAAAAATCCGAATGCCGTAAACGATAAAACAGACATCAACAATCTAAATCAAATTTATTTCAACATATTAAAATAAACCAATATAAGGGAATTTCTAAAATAATTAAAACAATAAATAAGAATAATTCTCCGCTTTCAATTCTTCTAAATTGAATCGCGATATTTTTTTAGAAAGATATCAATTCAATTAAAAGACCCAAACTTTTTACGCCACTTAAAGTACCTAAAACATACACAATCTGGGTTCCCACATTCAGTCAAGTCAAGGTAGTTATAGGGTTAAAAATGTAGTGTCCATTCTTCTAGCTGGATTTTTAAAAATACTTTTGAAAAGTTAATATACAAAAGAGTGTGTGATTATAATTGGTTTATGATGTAATTAATTTTGGTTTAAAACAAAAATCTCTGTTCTTAATGGTAAGTTTTTAACCTCTTATTCCATATATAATAATATTAAAAATGTACATTTTTGTTGAATCCGCCGAAACTCTCAGTTGAAAAAGATTCGAAAGAATCGAAACGTCCTGAAAAATAAAAATATATATACAGGGTGAGTCAACGATTGGATGAAGTAGGTTTGTGCCTTTTCGGTGAAATTAACAAAGAAACTATGTTTATTGTTTGATACAGTTTATTTTTACGCAGATTTTAAAAATATTTAGGACTCTACAGGGTGAGCCAAAAAACTAGGACAGCATAAAGTTGTATTTTTTTAAAAGGAACACCCTATATACGAATCGTATTTTCGATTTAGCTTATAATTTTAAATCTTTTTTATTAAGGATTTACTATAACAAAACTTTATAGTTTCTGAGATAATTAAGTTTAAAGAAAAAAAGTCACATTTTCAAGCAATTCAATCCTAAATAACGTTTTCAATTTTGTGACAAATATATTCAAATTTGGAATTTAGCAAGGCCAAGGACAAGTTAATATAATTTTTACCTAATATTTGCAATAAAAGCTACAGGGTGTTGAACACATCGGCTCAAATTTGAACAAGTTTAAATGAATAAATATCTTTTTTTTTAAATGGTACACCCTGTATATTTTCATGTTATTTAATAGAGTAATAAAAACCCTAAAAGTTGTGTTCAATATATCCTATACCTATTTATAATAGTTTTTGAGATATTTCAGTTTATCTTATTTTCCATACTTTTTTACAGAAATAGTCTTCATTATCATAGTAGCCATGGCAAAAACAATGTAAAAGAACATTTTTCTGTGTGTCAAATTTATAACCGCAAATGCTTCTTTTGGTTTTTATGTAGTGTAGTTTGTTTTTTTTTTGCATTCATCTTATATTGTAAAATGAATTTTCCAAAGAATGAGTTAATAGATATGATTTATACAATAGGAGAGGCTCAAAAAAATTACCTTCTTGCTCAAAGAATTTACAAAATGAAGTATCCTGATCGACGCCAGCCTAATACCCATACTTTTCAAAACTTAATGCAAAGATTTGATTCTTCTGGTACTGTTGATTATCCAAAACGTAAAGTGGTCAACAAACCAGTAACTAATGAAGAAAAAGAACTACAAGTATTGTTAAATGTTCAGGAAAATCCTTATATTGGTAGCCGTCAGTTAGCGGCATTATGTGAAACATCACAATCCACCGCTAATCGTACTACCAAGAAATATAGGTATCATCCATATCACATGGAATTACACCAAGAATTGCATGGACAGGATTTTGAAAGTCGTGTAAACTTTTGTCGTACAATAAATGCGGAGATTCAATTAAATCCAAATTTATTATGCAAGGTAATGTTGAGTGATGAAGCTACTTTTAGAAGTAACGGTGCCGTAAATAGACGCAACATGCATTATTATGCCACAGAAAACCCATTTTGGATTAGAGAGGTGCAACATCAAAACCACTGGTCATTAAATGTTTGGTGTGGTATTCATCATAATCGAATTATTGGACCCCACTTTTTTAATGAACCACTAAATGGCCATAGTTACCTGAACTTTCTACAAGAAGAACTACCCCAACTGCTTCAAGGTCTCGATAGGGATGAGCTCGACAGTATGTGGTTCCAGCACGATGGTGCGCCTCCGCATTACCATCGTGAAGTTCGTGCGTTTTTGGACCAACGATATCCGCAAAAATGGATTGGACGTGGGGGTTTCATTGAGTGGCCACCAAGGTCTTGCGACATCACCCCATTAGATTTCTTCCTATGGGGTTATATTAAAAATAAGGTGTATGTTAATCCACCAACAACAGTGGAAGATATGCGAAACAGAATTAGGGATACCTGTAGAACAATAACGCCACTAATTTTGTCCAGGGTCCGAGAAAATCTGCAAAAAAGACTAAATTTGTGCATTGCACAAGAGGGTCGTTTATTCGAACACTTATTAAAAATAAATAATTAATCTCAGTATTTAATAGGTAATTTTTTTGTTTCAATTTAGTATAAAAGTAAATATGTATTTGCCTTGTCGTTATTGTTGTGTTAATTTTTTCACATTATGTTTAATTAAACTATTGCCGTTGTAATATAACGAATAATGTATTTCATCATATTTAACCACATTCTGTTTGTTTCTGTAGTTTCTTTTTATTATTTTACATGGCTACTATGATAATGAAGACTATTTCTGTAAAAAAGTATGGAAAATAAGAAAAACTGAAATATCTCAAAAACTATTATAAATAGGTATAGGATATATTGAACAAAACTTTTAGGGTTTTTATTACTCTATTAAATAACATGAAAATATACAGGGTGTACCATTTAAAAAAAAAGATATTTATTCATTTAAACTTGTTCAAATTTGAGCCGATGTGTTCAACACCCTGTAGCTTTTATTGCAAATATTAGGTAAAAATTATGTTAACTTGTCCTTGGCCTTGCTAAATTCCAAATTTGAATATATTTGTCACAAAATTGAAAACGTTATTTAGGATTGAATTGACGCTTGAAAATGTGACTTTTTTTCTTTAAACTTAATTATCTCAGAAACTATAAAGTTTTGTTATAGTAAACCCTTAATAAAAAAGATTTAAAATTATAAGCTAAATCGAAAATATGATTCGTATATAGGGTGTTTTATTTAAAAAAATACAACTTTATGCTGTTCTAGTTTTTTGGCTCACCCTGTAGAGTCCTAAATATTTTTAAAATCTGCGTAAAAATAAACTGTATCAAACAATAAATATAGTTTCTTTGTTAATTTCACCGAAAAGGCACAAACCTACTTCATCCAATCGTTGACTCACCCTGTACAATAAGTATGACTACTTTATATATGTAGTGTCAATATAAAAATGAACCATATTCCCAAGAAAAAAACCAACTAAATATATATATATATATATATATATATATATATATATATATATATATATATATATATATATATATATATATATATATATGGATGTGTGTGTGTGTGTCAATATCTCCGCTAGTCACTGTACATTTCTACTCCCAAAATAAATACGCCCCGTCTCCAATATTCGCTTAGGAGTTCTGAAGAGCATCTGAAATTGTTCCACCACCCGGTAGATATATAAAAAACTAATAAAACAGACTTGTATACTAACAATAATTCACTCCGACCACAGAAAAGTGAGATTTATGTACTCATATTCTCAGCGTTGTCCACTGCGGCGCACTCTGGTGATCGATGTCGCAATTAGACTTCCCGGTTGAGCTATTTACGCTGATTGAGGTCTTGATTGATGACCGCAAAGTTTCGTCTGGTAAGCAAACTATCACGTGACACGTTGTCAAAGAGCGTATGTACATCCGAGGGTATTTTATTAAACGGGTTTAATGAAAAATAAAAAAGAGTTTTGAAAATGATGACGCAATAATTGCAGCTCAGTATAGATAAAATAAATCCCAAAAAAATGTATTTATAAGCTCGCTTTGTCGTAATAATAAACATCGTTAAAATTACCTGTGTTCAGTTAATTGTGCACTAAATTTTGAACGCTTAAACTCTTGTTAAAATGTTTACCTATAAGTGTATACCAGAGCCACCTACATGCAGTATTGTATGTAGAAATGTTGCAAACAAGGACGCTAAAATTGAAAGGATGACAACGGGTCCGTACTCAAATATAGTGTTTCAAAACATTACCGATATATTGACTAAAATGTGGGTGTCAGGCTTGCATTATCTTTATTTTTATTTATTTTTATTACGTTTCGATCAGGTTAAATCTCTAATCGTTATCAAGTTTCACTGTACACATTTCAATGACTTGATGTTACAAGTAGTATTACACAGTATCAATGTTGTTGAACTGAGATGTTGTTTGGCAGAGGTAACAATGTTGGACAGATTTCGCTCCAGCCAAAGCATTCACCTAGCCATCTATCATCGTCATAGATAAGTTGTACTGTACTAAAGCTCGGGTGGCAAAGAAAACTCTATTCTATGGTGCAAGTTGTCTGGTTCGAGCTCATAATTTTCTATTTTCGTTAAAGACTTTCGTTCGGTTTTCTTAATAAATTCAAATTTCAGAGGCCCGCAATTCATAGTAGACGAGGGTTTGGAATTGTACAACACAATCTGTTCTTGTTGAGTTTGCGTGTTAATACCTGCCAATTGAAGAGAGGTTAAGAATAAGTTTGTATCAGAAATAGTCGGATCAGTGAATTTCATTTTATACTGGCTCTGACCTGACCTTCCATCGAAGCCCCATTTGCAAATGAAACTCATATCTTCAAATCTAATTTATCGATTTGTTTAAGGGCGTCTAATTTTAAGCAATATAGTTCGATCCACCGTGTGATCTAGTAAGCCTTGGAATTTAACCTCGGCTTTTGATTAAGAAAAAGTTAGATACTCGTCATGTTGATAACATGCTTTTTTTTGTATTTTACACACCAGAGTACGGCGAAAATATATTACTGCCTTTCTGTTTAGCCCAATTTTGTTATCGTTTATATTTGTTTCTCGACATTCCAATGTCAAATAGAAGAGCGGCGCACAAATATAACTGGGCGCGACGCAACCACAACACTGTTGCCTTTAACCTGAGATGAAACTTTAGAAAGAAAAGACTGGCGGTTCATATTACCGAGGTTTAATAGAAACGTTACTATAACCAAATTTCTATTTTAAATTTCTTAACTAGAAATTATTTTGGCAGTTTCTCAAATTCTAACCCACTAAGCCCGTCTAATTTCTTTGAGATAGTTCGGACAGAAGATCGTAGGGAACGCCTACCGCAATATTACCCCCGCTAACTTCCGTGCGACACGAAAACGAGCAGTACCTTGAAACGAATGAGAGGGTGTATTTACTTTTCGTCTAAACTTATAACGTAATCGACGGAATTTGGAATATTTAATGACTATTTGATAGATCGATTGTTTTAAATACATCAAATAGTTGAAATACAAAAAAAATAGTTTTTGTTGGGCGTTGAGCGTAAAGAAAATTGATATTTCTGTTACAAAATAAACATTTATTCTAATAAAAATACTAGTGAAACGCAACGGTAATTTCTAAGTAAATAAGCTAATAGACCATTTCAAAATTAAAAATCATTCTCAAAAATAAACTTTTATTCTGGTAAAAAATAAAAGTAACACGTTCAGTAATTGTAAATAAATAAACAAATAATTAAATTCAATTTAAATCCACAAAAACACCTAAAAGTCTACAAGAGGGGTTCAAACAGGTCTCGACTTTGAGCGAGACAATAACCCAGTCTATTGTAAAATATGGTTCGCGTATTTGCCAAAACTTCAGGGGTTATATCCCTATTAGCTTTAAAATATTCCGAACTGTTCGAGCGTTCATATCAAGTTCTTAGGCAATTACGGTACTATTGCAAGGAAAATAAATTTCTGCTAAACTACAAACGTCAGTCTCCCTAATTTGCTCGTTCTTCAGTAATTTGAGGAACCGGTTGCTCCTCATTATTATCAGTGCATTTTTTACAAATTTTTAGACAACCGGTTGTCTCAAATTTTTTAATAATTTCCAAAATTCTAAATTTTCAAGGAACAGGATGATTTTCGCACATAAATACAAATTTGCCGATTATTTACCAGAATAGTGTACCACTTAATAATGTGCCCTTTTTGTTCCGTGGAATAAACTACCATTGTAACAAAAAAATTTGGCGCGAAACACGGTACTTACGCTTCGACGGCCGAATGAAAGCAAATAACTTGGAATCCTCTTGTTGTGCTAGGGCGTGGTGTATGCTGCCGCCCGCTCTCACCGCGCCAGCATTGGATTACCCCTCATCCGAGGGCCAAACTGGTAATTTACACGTACGTCGATGCTTACGATGATTATTCTTCTGTCTCATTCTGATTTGATGAATAATATAGTATTTTCTTTATTTTACTTAAGAAACGTCCAGTTTCTGGTATGGATTTTCCAGACCTGTATAGGGACTGTATCTATTGAAGCATCAAGTTTCATTTCACTGTACACATCTCAATGATTTGATGTTACAAAGCTGTGGTTGCCAAAGATTAGATATCTCAACACTGGGTTTACTGAAGATTCCATTATTATTTTTAATGTAAGCTGCTTCTATATATTTTCTTTTTTTCATGTTGGGTTCCATATACAGGGTGTCCAAGATAAGGATCCTAAGCATGGGGATCTCGGAAACAGTTGGAGATACGAGGTCGGTTAAATTAGAGAAAAGTTGCGCAATTTAGTGCTAAATTAAACGCAGTTAAAAAAATTTAAAAATTTCAAACACTTCCGGAGATTTCCGGAAAAAAACGAAATTTGGCAAAATCGTTTTTAATTTTTGCAGGCTTTATTTAAAGAGATATCAGAAAATAAAAGGTAGATTCTCATTGCCACTTTTTATTTTTTATAATATGGTCTAAACAAAATTTAAATCCGACGTTTCGTTTCTGAGATACCATCATGAACTTTCATTTTTTATATGGAACAAAAAAAAGTATCCCATGTATTTGATAGTATTTTTTTATTACAAATTCAACGATGTATCACCCTTGCATATCGAATACGTAGTTCAAGCACTTTCCATAAGAGCTCCATGAGAGCGAGAGAGAAAGGTATATCAGTTTTATAAAAGCCAATGAACTACACACTTGATATGCAAGTGTGATACACCGTTGAATTTGTAATAAAAAATGCTATCAAATACATGGGATACTTTTTTTTATTCCATATAAAAAATGAAAGTTCATGATGGTATCTCAGAAACGAAACGTCGAATTTAAATTTTGTTTAGACCAAATTATAAAAAATAAAAAGTGGCAAGAAGAATCTACCTTTTATTTTTTGATATCTCTTTAAATAAAGCTTACAAAAATTAAAAACGATTTTGCCAAAATTCGGTTTTTTCCGGAAATCTCCGGAAGTATTTTGAATTTTTAAAATTTTTAAATTGCGTTTAATTTAGCACTAAATTGCGCAACTTTTCTCTAATTTAACCGACCTCGTATCTCCAACTGTTTCCGAGATCCCCATGGTTAGGATCCTTATCTTGGACACCCTGTATATTGCCGCAGCTTCAGACCATTTTATATGATGTTGTTTATCCCAGGCGTGGTCTATGATACCTGATCTCGACGTTTCCCCTTTTGTGATTTAAAGGCTGTTTTTATTTATAGCTATGGGTAATTAATCTTATTTTCTTCGAGGTTCCTTTTATGTATAGAATTTGTGAAGAAGGAATATCTTTCTTGTTGTCCAGTGGTCGTTGTTCTAAAGTTATTTATAACATCGTTAATTGCTACCTTTTTTTTTTTCAATAAATCGGCATTGTTGATGAAAAGCATGCTTGTTTTAGGTATCATAAGCTCTGTAGAATCCACACAAGTCGATGAAAACCATTCCGATTAGTTCAGGTGGAAAATAAAATCAGTTTTGGAAGACAAGAAAAATCTAGTTCAAAATCTCTCCAAGTTAGAAGCATCAGTCTTAAAAGAACTTCATTAGGATGAATCCATAATGATTTTACCAGCAGACAAGGAAAATGCAACTGTGATCGTGAACGTAACGTACTACTAAAAAAATCAGATACATCTTGATAAAAGAAAAATATAGACAACTAGCTCGTGACCCCACTAAATTTATAGAGACAAAAATCTATAGACCACTAAGGAAATACGAAGACAATATACCTGACAACCCACGATCCATGCTCATACCACACTACAGTAAGCTATCACATCTTTATGGACTACCGAAAATTCAAAAAAGGAATATACCATTAAGATCAATAACCAGCTCTAGAAGATCCCCAACAAATGCACTTTTAAAAATCATGCAACCTTTAGAAGGTAAGATGAACATATATGTTAAAAAATTCCATACATTTCGTGAACATTATTAGTAGCATTAATCTAGAGCCAGACGACAGACTAATAAGTTTTGATGTGGAAAGTCTGTATACTAAGGTACTGAATTACTAGACATAATCACAACTAGACTTCCAAATGATACTACATTATCAGATCGAACCACGTTATCACTGGACGAAGTGATGGACCATTTGGAGTAGTGTTTCATTTCATTCTCATTTCATTTTAGCCTAGTTTTCATCCTTCCAAAACTGGATATAGGCCTCCCCTATTTGTTTCCAAATCTCTCTATTCTGGGCTCTTCTTTGCCACATCAAGCCGGCATGTATGACTATGTCATCCTTCCATCTTATCTGTGGCCTGCCTTTGGATCTTTTCCCTTCATATGGACGCCATTTTCCAATTTCCGAATTCCAACGGTTGTCTTTTATTTGTTCGTTATGGCCTGCCCATTTCCATTTTAGTGATGCTGCTCTTTCTATAGCGTCAACTGCGTTGGTTTTTCTTCTTATCCACTCATTTCGTTTTTTTATCTCTGAGTGATATTCCTAACATGAGTCGTTTCATAGCCCTTTGAGTTTTGCGGATTCTGTCCAAATTTGGTTTTGTAAAGGTCCACGTCTGCGCTCCGTATGTTAGAACCGGCAATATACAACAATCAAATACTTTGGTTCTTAAGTATAAGGGAATTTTCTGATTTTTCAAAACCTAGGAGAGTTTTTCGAACTCCGTCCATCCCAATCGAGTTCTTCGTGTTATTTCGGCTGTCTGGTTGTCCTTACTCGCTCTTACGGCCTGGTCTAAGTATATATATATATATATATATATATATATATATATATATATATATATATATATATATATATATATATATTCATTCACCTGTTCTATTTCGGTTGCATTTACTGTTATAACTTGTTGTTCGTCTGAGTTTGACATTACTCTTTTGTTTTTCTGAGATTCATCTTTAATCCTCGTTAAAGCGATGTTTCATGGAGGTCGTTTATCATTGACTGCAGCTCTTCCCAGTCAGATGCGATCAAGAGTATATCATTAATACCATTACCATTAATGTTTATCCCTTTATTTTCCCAATTTAATGATTTGAACAAGTCTTCCAGGGTCATTGTAAATAATTTAGGCGAGATTGTATCTCCCTATTTACTCCTCTTTTGATTGGGATGCGGTTCGTCTTTAGCTCGTCATTAAATTGTACTGTCATCGTTGCATCTAGATAGACATTATGCAATAGACTTTTGTATCTCGAGTTTATTCTGCTATTTACCAAAGCTTCTTCAACAGCTCATAGTCCTACACTATCGACAGCCTTCTCGTAGTCAACAAAGGCCATGTACAGGGTGAATCAACGATTGGATGAAGTAGGTTTGTGCCTTTTTCGGTGAAATTAACAAAGAAACTATATTTATTGTTTGATAGAGTTTATTTTTACGCAGATTTTAAAAATATTTAGGACTCTACAGGGCGAGCCAAAAAACTAGGACAGCATAAAGTTGTATTTTTTTAAATAGAACACCCTATATACGAATCGTATTTTCGATTTAGCTTATAATTTTAAATCTTTTTTATTAAGGGTTTACTATAACAAAACTTTATAGTTTCTGAGATAATTAAGTTTAAAGAAAAAAAGTCACATTTTCAAGCATCAATTCAATCCTAAATAACGTTTTCAATTTTGTGACAAATATATTCAAATTTGGAATATAGCAAGGCCAAAGACAAGTTAACATAATTTTTACCTAATATTTGCAATAAAATCTACAGGGTCTTGAACACATCGGCTCAAATTTGAACAAGTTTAAATGAATAAATATCTTTTTTTTTAAATGGTACACCCTGTATATTTTCATGTTATTTAATAGAGTAATAAAAACCCTAAAAGTTTTGTTCAATATATCCTATACCTATTTATAATAGTTTTTGAGATATTTCAGTTTTTCTTATTTTCCATACTTTTTTACAGAAATAGTCTTCATTATCATAGTAGCCATGGCAAAAGCAATGTAAAAGAACATTTTTCTGTGTGTCAAATTTATAACCGCAATCGCTTCTTTTGGTTTTTATGTAGTGTAGTTTTTTTTTTGGATTCATCTTATATTGTAAAATGAATTTTCCAAAGAATGGGTTAATAGATATGATTTATACAATAGGAGAGGCTCAAAAAAATTGCCTTCTTGCTCAAAGAATTTACAAAATGAAGTATCCTGATCTACGCCAGCCTAATACCCATACTTTTCAAAACTTAATACAAAGATTTGATTCTTCTGGTACTGTTGATTATCCAAAACGTAAAGTGGTCAACAAATCAGTAACTAATGAAGAAAAAGAACTACAAGTCTTGTTAAATGTTCAGGAAAATCCTTATATTGGTAGCCGTCAGTTAGCAGCATTTTGTGAAACATCACAATCCACCGCTAATCGTACTACCAAGAAATATAGGTATCATCCATATCACATGGAATTACACCAAGAATTGCATGGACAGGATTTTGAAAGTCGTGTAAACTTTTGTCGTACAATAAATGCGGAGATTCAATTAAATCCAAATTTATTATGCAAGGTAATGTTTAGTGATGAAGCTACTTTTAGAAGTAACGGTGCCGTAAATAGACTCAACATGCATTATTATGCCACAGAAAACCCATTTTGGATTAGAGAGGTGCAATATCAATACCACTGGTCATTAAATGTTTGGTGTGGTATTCATCATAATCGAATTATTGGACCCCACTTTTTTAATGAACCACTAAATGGCCATAGTTACCTGAACTTTCTACAAGAAGAACTACCCCAACTGCTTCAATTACCATCGTGAAGTTCGTGCGTTTTTGGACCAACGATATCCGCAAAAATGGATTGGACGTAGGGGTTTCATTGAGTGGCCACCAAGGTCTTGCGACATCACCCCATTAGATTTCTTCCTAAGGGGTTATATTAAAAATAAGGTGTATGTTAATCCACCAACAACAGTGGAAGATATGCGAAACAGGATTAGGGATACCTGTAGAACAATAACGCCACTAATTTTGTCCAGGGTCCGAGAAAATCTGCAAAAAAGACTAAATTTGTGCATTGCACAAGAGGGTCGTTTATTCGAACACTTATTAAAAAGAAATAATTAATCTCAGTATTTAATAGGTAATTTTTTTGTTTCAATTTAGTATAAAAGTAAATATGTATTTGCCTTGTCGTTATTGTTGTGTTAATTTTTTCACACTATGTTTAATTAAACTATTGCCGATGTAATATAACGAATAATGTATTTCATCATATTTAACCACATTCTGTTTGTTTCTGTAGTTTCTTTTTATTATTTTACATGGCTACTATGATAATGAAGACTATTTCTGTAAAAAAGTATGGAAAATAAGAAAAACTGAAATATCTCAAAAACTATTATAAATAGGTATAGGATATACTGAACAAAACTTTTAGGGTTTTTATTACTCTATTAAATAACATGAAAATATACAGGGTGTACCATTTAAAAAAAAAAGATATTTATTCATTTAAACTTGTTCAAATTTGAGCCGATGTGTTCAACACCCTGTAGCTTTTATTGCAAATATTAGGTAAAAATTATGTTAACTTCTCCTTGGCCTTGCTAAATTCCAAATTTGAATGTATTTGTCACAAAATTGAAAACGTTATTTAGGATTGAATTGATGCTTGAAAATGTGACTTTTTTTCTTTAAACTTAATTATCTCAGAAACTATAAAGTTTTGTTATAGTAAACTCTTAATAAAAAAGATTTAAAATTATAAGCTAAATCGAAAATTCGATTCGTATATAGGGTGTTCTATTTAAAAAAATACAACTTTATGCTGTCCTAGTTTTTTGGCTCACCCTGTAGAGTCCTAAATATTTTTAAAATCTGCGTAAAAATAAACTGTATCAAACAATAAATATAGTTTCTTTGCTAATTTCACCGAAAAGGCACAAACCTACTTCATCCAATCGTTGACTCACCCTGTACAGAGGCAGATTATACTCGTTGGTTTTTCTATTAATATTTTTAGTGTATGCAGGTGTTGCATGTTCCATATCCCCTTCTGAATCCTGCTTGTTCAACAGGTTGATATGTGTAGAATTTGTTTGTCAATCTGCGTAGTGTTTACTTTCAAGTAAAGGGTAAAGTCTACGCTCAGAACGACGGGCTTCGGATGGTTTCTTGACCCTCTCTAGTCCTTGCCAATATATATATATATATATATATATATATATATATATAATATATATATATATACATATATATATATATATATATATATATATATATATATACATATATATATATATATATATATATATATATATATATATATATATGGAATGGCTCGATACTCATGCCATAGAAAGAGGAACAGCGAAACCAAAAGTCTGGTTGAGATATGTCGATGATTCCTTCATTGTATGGATCAAGAACTTAATGACTTCTTGAAACACCTATAAACCATTTGACCTACAGTTAAGTTTACCATGGAAAAAGAGGTAAATGATCAATTGCCCTTACTAGATGTCATGGTGAACTTTTCAAACGAAACTATTGAAACTTCAGTATACAGAAAGCCAACACATACTAGACTATATCTTAATCATTGTTCTAATCATTCTGTTGTAACAAAACGGGCAATTATACGCAACCTCTATAATCGCGCTATATCTATATGCAATAATGCTGATTCATTGAAAACAGACGTAGCCAACATTAAATCCGATTTACAACAGAATGGTCATCCTTTTAAATTAATTGATAATGTTGTAAGTAATTTTAGAACAACGACCACTGGGACAGCAAGAAACACATCCCTTCTTTACAGTTCCGTACATTAAGAGGACCTCGGAGAAAATAAAACGAATTGCTAGTAGTTATAATATAAAAAAAGCCTTTAAATGACAAAATACACTTAGAAATCATTTAACAAAAACGAAACCAAAAACTATCGATAAGAAAAAATGTGTATACAAAGTTCCATGTGAGTGTGGAGAAATGTATATTGCAGAACCCAAACGACCACTAGAAATTAGAGTTAAGGAACATAAAACTCATAAACAAAAATGGGAAACGTCGAGATCAGGTATTGCAGAACACCCCTGGGATAAACAACACCATTTAAAATGGTTTGAAGCTGCGGCAATATATATAGAACCCAACATGAAAAAAAGAAAATATATAGAAGCAGTTTACATTAAAAATAATAACGGAATCTTCAGCAAGCCCAGTGTTGAAACACTTAATTTTTGTCAACCACTGTTTTATAACATCAAGTCCTTGAGGTGTGTGTTTCAATGGACACAGTCCCTAATAAGCTCGTGCCCTTGAGATAAAACATTCAGTTTATATTTGGTAACAATTAGAGATATAACCTGATCGAAACGTCGTAAAAATAAATAAAAATAAATACAATGCAAGTACGACTACCACATTTTAGTCAATCTTCAACACTGTCTACAAACAGTACCGATATAATTACGATAATTGTTTAATAATTTTTTTGCAGCTGAAAATAAAAATTTACATATGTATGAAAATGAAATGGGACTTTGGGATATGTAATTTATAGAACTAAAAATAAGAAATTTGATAGATTCATGTTAAAATATGAGATGTATTTTGAAATCAGAGTTCTTAGACAGGGTTGGTTTCAAATAAATGGTCAATAGACGTGGAGGTAATTGTTTGGCTGTTAATAAGAAACCACGACTCCAGTAAAACTGTGGCTTACTCAATGTAGTATTTTTCTGACTAAAAATAGATAAGAATGGCCGTTTATAAAGAAATATTTCCTGAGACTATATATATATATATATATATATATATATATATATATATATATATATATATATATATATATATATATATATATAAATAGAATAAAATATTGGCGAAGCGGACGTGAAAATTTATCAATCTAAATGATTCTCGTGTTAAAAAGTGCGGAGCACTCCAAAATATGGAAAATCTCCGGGTCCGACAGATGGCGACAGCGCTGTTTCGTCCTAATATGGGACTCGTCAGGCCACCGCAGTCGGTACAAACCATTATCTCGCCTTTGCATCGTATAAAGCTGAATTTATAATCAAAACACAGCAAATAAGACGACAAAGGCGACATCTCGATGGTCCATTTGATAATACAAGAACCACACAGATTAACAAAGTTTGTAAAAGAACCGTCATATGGTGGCGCTGCGGTGAATTAAAACAGAAATATGTAAAATCGAGTACACGAAACGCGCTGCCCAAAGGATAGGGGTCGCATTTTTCGGTACTGGCAATCAAGCCTACCGCTTATTTTAGCAGCCAAAGCCACGTGCCGCACCAACCACCACCTTTTAAAACTTTGTTAATCTGTGTGGTTCTTGTATTATCAAGTGGACCATCGAGATGTCGCCTTTGTCGTCTTATTTGCTGTGTTTTGATTATAAATTCAGCTTTATACGATGCAAAGGAGAGATGATGGTTTGTACCGACTGCGGTGGCCTGACGAGTCCCATATTAGGAAGAAACAGTGCTGTCGCCATCTGTCGGACCCGGAGTTTTTCCATATTTTGGAGTGCTCCGCACTTTTTAACACGAGAATCATGTACATTGATAAATTTTCACGTCCGCTTCGCCAATATTTTATTCTATTTATATATATATATATATATATATATATATATATATATATATATATATATATATATATATATATATATATATATATATATATATATATATAAGTCTCTGTTAGTTGACTGGCTTTATGGAGTGCTTTCCTTAAATCCGGCCCTGCTCCAGGAGGATTATATTATTCGAAATTATATTCAACGTTCAAATTGGGTGCTATAACGGGACGGAAACACAGGGTGTTAGATTTTCCGCACGGATTGTCATCAAAACGCGAATTCAGATGAATGTGGTGTCGCCGAGCGTCGGAATGTAATTATTAATTTTGTAATTTTCGCGATATTAAAAACAGGATTTGGGCTCATTGTGATTTTCGCCCTATTATTCCAGGAATATTTTATAGGAAAATTAAATGAGGGGCGCGTGTTGAACGATTTTTATCAGAAGTTCGTATTGTTTCCCGATCCTTTATGTGATTTTACTTAATTCACAAACTCTTTTAAATTAATTATTCATAATCATTTCAATTGGGAACATTTCGGGATCTCGTCGATAGGCGTTGTTTATATATATATATATATATATATATATATATATATATATATATATATATATATATATATATAAAATATATCTGATACCTTCATACCGTCTGAAGTAACTGAAGTTTTATCCTATGGTCCAAATTTCTCATTAGACGTTACAAAAGAAAAAGATATCCCAATAACGAAATATATAGCCTCAATTGAATCTGCTATTAGCAATGAACCTGGTGACAAGAAGGACACAATTAGAGCTGAAGTGATTAATGTTATAACTAATCATAAAATCAAAATAAGACACAAAACAATAAAAAATAACAGCCTCCAAAAAAAAGAACCGAAATCTATGGTTCACGAAACCGGAAAATATAATATAATATATATATATATATATATATATATATATATATATATATATATATATATATATATATATACTACTTTCAAATACTGAGTGCACCTAAAAAATCCAATGTGGCCGCTCTATTATGGTGGTGGAAGCCGTAGAAAAATCGTGTGTCTAGCAAAAAAAGCTTGTAAAAATATGAATTCGCAAGCCGATTGGGTCATTTTTGGCTAAAATTTTAGCTGATGGACGCCCCTAAAAAGCTGGTGTGGTAGATTGACAAAATCCAACATGGCGGATCCAATATGGCGGTCAAAATTTCAATATGGTGACCGAATTTTTGAAAATCAACCGCTTTGCACCAAATTTGGTATACCGAAGTTTTTGGGGAAGCTAATCACGAATCCGAAGTCGGATTTGTAAAACTCAAGATGGCGGATCTAATTTGGACGTAATTTTATTGAAAGTCAACCAATATACACCAAATTTGGTATACCTGGATTTTTGGGGTTGCCAATAATGAATCTGAGGTCAGATTTCCGAAATCCTCAAATTCAAGATGGCAGCTACAAGATGGCGGACGATATTTTTGAATATAAACCGATTTGTACAAAATTTGTTATACGGAGATTTTTGGGGTGGCTTATCACGAATCCAATGTCAGATTTTCAAAATTCAAGATGATGAATCCAATAAAGCGGAAACATAATAATCCAATTCTCTATATTAGATCCCTAATCTTGCATTTCGAAAATCCGACTTAGAATTCGTGATTAACGACCCCAAAAGCTCCCGTATGCCAAATTTGATACAGATCGGTTGATTTTAAAAAGATACGCCTGCCATATTGCATCCGCCATCTTGAATTTTACAAATCTGACCTCGGATTCGTAATTGGCGAACCCAAGATCTTCCGTATACCAAATTTGATGAAAATCGGTTGATTTTCAGAAATGCGGCTACCACATTGGTTTTATGACCACCATATTGGATTCGCCATGTTCGATTTTGTCAACCTACCACTCCAGCTTTTTAGGGGCGTTCATTAGCTAAAATTTGAGCCAAAAATAACCCGATCGGTTGCGAATTTTTATTTTTACAAGCTTTTTTTTTGCTAAACATTCGATTTTTCTCCGGTTTCCGGCCGCCATATTGGATTTTCAAAGACGCATTCGGCATTTGAAAGACACTGTAAGCTTTAAAATGGGCCCTTGATCAATTTTTTTCGTTGCTTCTAATCCTGGTTGTAGCTCTGATCCGGTTGACGTGATATATATATATATATATATATATATATATATATATATAATATATATATATATATATATATATATATATATATATATATATATATATATATATATATATATATATATATATATATGAATAGTTTGGTTATTCCGGGTTTCAATCCGTTCGTTCAAAAAATCGTTTTTACGACGTTTCGCCAAAGTCTCATTTGGCATTTTCAAGTGCGGTTCGTCTCGTTACTCGCTGAGATCAGTTCTCAGCGAGTAACGAGACGAACCGCACTTGAAAATGCCAAATGAGACTTTGGCGAAACGTCGTAAAAACGATTTTTTGAACGAACGGATTGAAACCCGGAATAACCAAACTATTCATTCTACCATCCGTGAAAATCTACGATATAACACACACATATATATATATATATATATATATATATATATATATATATATATATATATATATATATATATATATATATATATATATATATATATGAATGATATATATTCATTTGGTTTTTTGTAGCAATTTTCAGACGTTTCGCCAAAATCTTATTTGGCATCTTCTGTGCTTAGTGGTTGTAGATCAGCTGTTGATAGTGTTATTTTTTTCTTTATTTTCTTAGATTTAAGTCAATATTAAAAAATGTTTTTCATGTTCTTAACGTTTTGTTCTTGATTTAGAACATATTCAAATAATAATTGTCTAAAATTTAAAACAAATTATGAATCTAAATATAAATAAACAATAAAACCCATATTATAATAATATTTTCCTAAATAATTGTCTAAATATTGAACAATATTGTAAATACTAACGTACATATATAAAACAATAACCCATGCACTGGAAAATTAATTATTTAGCAAAATTGTACGCACCTGGAGATTTCTTCAAAACTATTATTAATATCAACAACCTATCAAGGACTTTTTTTTTGTATTCAAGGACATTGTGAACAAGAAATGAAAATAATTTCTTTTTGCTTTTAAGAGGATATATACGGGTTTGATGCTATTAAGTGGATATATTACGCTTTAAATTGTATTACTGTAGCTTTGACTGAGATTGTTTGTATCAGTTCTATTGTGTCAATGCTGTAGTAGCATTTTGGTATATTTGTGTCCATTAAACCGATTTTTTAATAATTGACTTGTTGTTCCTATATACCTTTAGGACAGTTTGCGCACGGAACTAAATATACACTGCTGAAGATTTTCATTGTTGGTGTTTTGCTTTTAATTTTTATTTCATTAAACGAGTCGTCTTACAAATACCTCAGACAGTAATTACATGCAAGAGCAAGTTTCTTACAGCTAGATTAAAATACCCTACTTAAAACTACGATCTAATATCGTGGAACGAACATCTCACCGACATGTTCCGCCGCGAATTCACTTCAAATATAAGTTCCAACTTATGGTTAGTAAGTCTAACAAGGGTGTCTGGAAAAGGCATCGGTGGAACCCACAAACTCATCACTACATAGTATAAAACAAAGTCGCTTTCTCTGTCCCTATGTCCCTTTGTATGCTTAAATCTTTAAAACTACGCACCGGATTTTGATGCGGTTTTTTTCAGTAGATAGAGTGATTCAAGAGGAAGGTTTATATGTATAATAACATCCATTAAATAGTGGAGAAATACTGTTATTTTTGAGGTTTCTAATGTGATGTCGTTAATTATCATATTTTTTTCCGCTTACATTGCAAACGCAGGCTGAACCCTACGAGATTTATCAAAATAATGTACTAATTATTTGTACACATTGAAAAGGTCTACAGAAAACTCCGCGATGGTATATGTCTATCTCTCATGAATATCCCACAATAACATTTTTTTTTCATTTACTTTTTACGACAAATAATGGCAAATTTTGAAGCGATTTTAACCAATACAGCATTAATCCTTATCCAATTAAATAGCTTAAATACATTGTTGATTTAATATAGATCTATATGGTCCTTTACAGCACAAGATTTAAATGAATATTTTCGAAGATATTACAGATTTAAAATTGCGGGAAGTAGCGCTTGCGGCGGTACTGGCCGACCGGGGCGGCGGCAGCGTGCCTATAAATAGCGCGTCGGAGGCCGATGTAATAATTGTTGTAAAAATAAAATAAATAGTCACAGTTTTTCTGTAGTGTATTTAGTATCAGCATTGCACCCGTGCGAAGCCGGGGCGGGTCGCTAGTCATACATAAAATATAGTCTTACATTGTTTCTTGTTATGTACCAGGTTCGTTCTTCGTCCGTTACAAGTATGTAAAAATTATTTCACACGGAATCAACATAGTGCATTAAAATCACCCATTGTTTGTTTGACCGGTTGTTTAAAGAATGACCACTCATATATTTCCCGCAACGTTATAAAAAAATAATTCCTTTTTCGCCATTTAATCATATTAAAAACTCCCGCTACGATTTAAAAAACCCTTTTAATGCAAAGTAGGGCTTAGAGACAAAGGAAAAAACAGAAGGGTCGTGCTTTTGAATTTTTACTGAAAATTAGCCACTTAAATTCATAACAGTTCAGTTTAAGATGTCCTCGTTTTTTTCCCTCTCATTCGAAAGAAAAATTATTCAATTTATAAGAAAAATAAACCGAGACATTATGTTTTTCTAATGAATACAATTCCGGAATATTTTAAAGGATTGGTAAGAAGGTTTTTACGTAACCTGAAACGAGTGTAAATATTAGCTTTTAGCAAGCCAAGAAATCTTTTTCTATGACCTATATAGTCTGGGACCCTCAATGTGCCAACAACTCCATCATTTCGATAGAAATTGGTTGTTTGTAAGGAATTTATTTTGATGTTGTCACAAATACAATATTACGAAACATGGCCTTAGACGTCTGAAACACATTCTTTTAAAGATTTAATATCGAAAAATAAACATCAAATGAAAGCACACTGACTGACAGAAAAATGTCTCTTTAATGAAGTTTAAAAGTGGGAGGCAGTCAAATTGACTCCATTGAATAAAACTAAAGGAACAAAGTGTTTTTTTTCCTTGTTTTTTTATAAAGATTTTAAAAATGGTTGAAACAATCAAGAAAAAAACAAATAAAGGATAATAAAATAAAGAAAACATGAAGAAAGCTGTGGCTAATATGTTCGAGAAGAAGATTGGCTATCGTATATTTTACAACGAGCCTTTATCTATGCTAGAGCGGCATATTAAAGCTATAAGAAAGAGAGAAATGAAACTAGTCCAGCTTTCAGGTCTTATAAAACCGGTGTTTGAATCACAGGAAGAAGAATAATATAAAAAATATTTCAAGGATATGGAAGCAAGGTTATTTGGACTAAATACTACAGAACTTTGGCGATTGGCTTATTAGATTGCTGTAAAAAACAGCAAGAAAAGCAATTTTAACTCAAATTCTTGAAATGCTGGTAGGGAGTGCTCAGTGGCGTTCTGAAAAGAGATAGCGACCTTCCTATTCGGAAGCCAGAGGCAATTTCTACTGCGCGGGCTTCTAGATTTAATAAACTAGATGTAGATGTTCTAGAAAACCCATGTTTCAATCACAGGAAGAAGAATAATATAAAAAATATTTCAAGGATATGGAAGCAAGATTATTTGGACTAAATACTACAGAACTTCGGCCACTGGCATATCAGATTGCTGTAAAAAACAGCAAGAAAAGCAATTTTTACTCAAATTCTGGAAAGACTGGTAGGGAGTGCTCCGTGGCTTTCTGGAAAGAGATAGCGACCTTTCTATTGGGAAGCCAGAGGCAATTTCTACTGCGCGGGCTTCTAGATTTAATAAATCAGATGTAGATGCCTTTTCTAATTTGCTAGTATACGATAAAAATAAGCATCGCATGTATAATTGCGACGAAAATGGCATATCTTCAGTTTTGAAAGGTAAGACACAAAAAAATAGCTCTAATATCAGCCAAGCCTAATACTAATAAAACGTTGACTATCAAAATATACACTAATACAGTTGACACGTTCATGTCCCCAATTTTGGTTTTCCGAAAAAAAAAATGAAGCTAGAGCTTCTAAATGGCACACCTCCAGGTTCTATAATGCCGTGATTCTGCATGTCTTTAAGCATTTTGTCCAACTATTCATGGTATTCTCCTTGGAGCTTGTTTAATTGGAGTTATTTCACCAGTATTTATTCTATGCTCGACTATATTGGCCTTTCTCAAGTCGTTATCTGATAAAGAGAAAACATTCTGATTTCTTCTTAAAAGATCTTCCAGTCTAGCCACCTGAACTTGATTCAGTAAAGGTGTTGACGTATTAACTAGGTCTTGAAGTACCTTAGGTAGACTGGTAGGTAATTTTTCGGGTTGTGACGGGGATACTGGTAACTAGCATGTCGACAGGTTGACAGGTAGCAATATTGCCACCTTTTGTGATCGGTTGACGATAATCCTTCAAATTCAGCATCTTGGCAAATATAGTGCTTCTTTTATTCTGGACTAATGTTCTTGCAGGAAGAATTCCTTTTGCATCTAAAGAGCAATCTTGAATTGGTTCTGGAATTATTAAACTTTACTTTTATTATACATTGTAAACTTGGAGGTAACATCGCATCTTCAAGAATTACAACTTCCCAGATCGATACTTTACTATTTTTTAGTAGATTCATAACAATTTCTGCAGTTCTAGTTCTCAGTACTCGTTGTGGAACATCAAGGACAAATTTCTGGTGCTCCATGGCATTTAAACCTAGTATTACTTCATCCAAAATACCAGTGCTTCCCAGGGTTATTTCGGCTTCATGTATACCTGTTGTTGGTGAAAAAGTTTGGTTGTACAATCCGAAAAGAACCAAAGGGCGTTCACCAAAACTTCAAAAGTCATGGAAAGGTCCGTACAACGTCGTGACCCGACTAAACGATCTGGTGCACCGAATTCAGAAAAGCCCTCATGCGAAGATAAAAGTCGTGCATTTTGACAGATTGGTCCATTATCAAGATCAAGAAGGTTGATCGGGACGATCAAGGCTTGGAAGGACGCAATGTAACGAACTTTATAGCGTTATATTCATTTCACAGTATTAGTTTATGTTTATAGTTTGTAGGGTTTTAGGTTTATTTTCTACGAGTTCATAATTCATTTAATTAATTTTACCTTTGTTAATTTTCTCAGGAGACGTCTATGAAAGAAGGTCCAGAAATCGCCAGATTATTTTTTTTAATTTTTATTACACTACGTAGTATAAAAACTCATCTATAAAGATCCGTAATCTTCTGGTAACCGGAAAAAGGGGATATAAAGAATCTAGATCGGCTTCCGTGGACAGTTTAGTTTGAGAGTTCATCGATGCAAGTTAAATAGTTTGACAAGTGTCAAAATTGAAGTTGACAATAAAGAACTTTTGAAATAATAGAGTATGTTCAAAAAGCGGCCGTCCGAAACGATATTTTAGGTAGTTTAAAATAAAGTTTATCTTTTTTCTATGTTCTTAGGCAGGGCCGGAGACAGGGAATCAGACCCAGAGGGAAAAACTTATGGGCCCTTGTATATATACTTTAAAAAATCCACATCCTACAAATTTTAAGTTATGGAGTCATAAAACTGGGCCCTTTGGGAAGTTCAGGCCCGGGGGGAATCATTCCTTTCCTCCCCCCTCTGTCGTCAGATCTATTGTTATGTGTTGCATTGTATCTATTAAGTCGTTTATGAATTTTTTTTACAAGTTGTTTGAAATATTATAATAAATCTTTTTTTATTTAAAATATGATTTTTATTGAAAACAATGAAGTGAACCCAATCGTGAAGCGTGCTCTTATTTGAGGGAACAATAATTTTTTAGATATTAAATATTTTAAAGAATGTACTTCTTAGATTTAAATATATTTATACAACATGTATGGAGAGAGTACTAAAGTAGAGTTTACAGGGACTGAACTGTCTACCTTCTCTTTAAGATACTTAAGAGTTGATTTCATTCTGAAAAAAATATTTTAAGAAAAATTATAGGACACATTTGAAATATTCTTGCAATTCACGATTGAAACAAGTAAGTACTTCACTAAAGGATTAAGAAATACTTAGTGCATTGTTTGTATTCACAGCAATATTAAAAATATGAAGATCAAAAATTCCACTCATCTCCAGTCTATATATATATATATATATATATATATATATATATATATATATATATATATATATATATATATATATATATATATATATATACATATATATATATATATATATATATATATATATATATATATATATATATATATACATATATACAGGGTGTCCAAGATAAGGATCCTAAGCATGGGGATCTCAGTACCTGTTGGAGTTACAGCTTAGGTTAAATTAGAAAAAAGTTGTGTACTTTGAAGCGTATTTACATGCCGTTGAGAAACTTTAAAAATTTTCATGGCCAGCTGAGATATTGGGGAAAAACGAAAATTTGACGAAATAGATTTTATTTTTTTGTGACTTTATTTTAAAAGATATTAAAAAACTAATAAAACTTTTTCATTGGCACTTTTTAGATAATACGTGATGGCGTTTCTGAATTTTATATCCGACGTTTTGTTTTCGAGAAACCATCATCAACTTTATTTTTTTATATGGCCCAAAAAAAAAAGTATACCCTGTATCTGATTCCATTTTTTATTACAAATTCAACGATGTATCACATGTCATATTTTTTTTGTTAGACAAAAAAAATGCGATTTTTCTATTTTTTTAAACATATTTTTAAGTAGGCTTTGCAAACAAATAATGCTTTGACACTTTGACGTAAATACCTGTTATTCTGTCACATATGACTTAATTTATTGTTTATGGTAAGATAAAATAATAATTGTTAAGTTGATTTAGAGTTATTAAGTTGTTTGTAGAGTTCTTGTCGTTGTTGTTACTGTTGTTATTGTTTATTGTTGAATAATTATTATTGTGTTATTATCGTCGAATATGCCGGGTGGCCATTATAGTCATGAAGAAAAGTTTGACATGCTGACCTGCTACATTTTGTGCCAGAAGAATACTATAAATACTGCAGCAATGTATCTAAATAAATTTCCAGATAGAAAGCAACCATGTAAGTCCATTTTCTTACAGTTGGCGCGAAATTTAAAACAATATGGATCATTTAAAATGCCAGTTTCATCCCGAAAAAAGGATTCTTCCGAAGAAACCCAAAATAACGTATTACAAGCAGTTGTTGAGAACCCTGACATCTCTTGCAGGCAAATTGAAAAAAATATAGGAGTAGCCAAATCCACTGCTCAATTTATTTTGCGTAAAAATAGATATCACCCCTATAAATTTAGGATTTGCCAAGCACTTAAACCAAGGGATCTTGAACGACGCCGGCATTTCTGTGAGTGGTATACACGCGCATGTGAAGATGATATCAATTTCCCTGCAAAAATAATATGGTCTGACGAAAGTCTAGTCACTAATAATGGTGTCTTTAACCGCCGGAATACTCATTACTGGGCGCAACAGAATCCGCGTGTTCAAAAAATTTCAAGACATCAGGAGCGTTTTGGGTTTAATATGTGGTGTGGAATTTTCGGTACCAAAATACTAGGTCCATTTATCTACCATAGTTCGTTAACTGGAGAACGATACCTTCAATTATTACAAAATAATTTAGAAGACTGCTTGGAGGATTTACCTCTGGCACAGGTTAATACCTGTTGGTTTCAACAAGACGGTGCTCCTGCACATAATTCTAGGCAGGTTCGCGAGTATCTTACGCAGCGATTTCCTGGAAAGTGGATTGGAACCTCCAGTGAAGTGCCTTGGCCAGCGCGATCTCCTGACTTAACCCCTATGGACTTCTTTCTTTGGGGGTTTCTTAAAAGCCAAATATACCATCATTCTTTTGAGACTGAGCAGCAGTTACGAGAATGTGTAACTAATGCATTCAACAGTATTACACCTGACATGTTGCGTGATGTTTTAAATTCTACCATAAGAAGATCATATTTATGTCTGGAAAATAACGGAAATCTGTTTGAACACCTGCTTTAAATTGAATAAAAAAATTGTTAATTTATTTGTTGTTTTAGTTATTTTTAAATAATTTATCATTCTTTGTATATCATTAAAATAATGATTATCTTATGGTTAAATTTATGGTAGATTAAATTTTCTTGTTTCTAAGTAGTACTATGCTCCATTCAGCTTCATTGCTCTGTAAATAGATATTAACTAATATGTGAGATCAATAACTCATAACAGGTATTTACGTCAAAGTGTCAAAGCATTATTTGTTTGCAAAGCCTACTTAAAAATATGTTTAAAAAAATAGAAAAATCGCATTTATTCTTTTATCTAACAAAAAAAATGTGACATGTGATACATCGTTGAATTTGTAATGAAAAAGGGAATCAGATACAGGGAATACTTTTTTTGGCCCTTATAAAAAATAAAGTTGATGATGGTTTCCCGAAAACGAAACGTCGGATACAAAATTTAAAAACTCCATCACGTAGTACCTAAAAACTGCTAATGAAAAAGTTTTATTAGTTTTTTAATATCTTTTAAAATAAAGTCACAAAAAAATAAAATCTATTTCATCAAATTTTCGTTTTTCCCCAACATCTCAGCTGGCCATGAAAATTTTTAAAGTTTCTCAACGGCATGTAAATACGCTTCAAAGTACGCAACTTTTTTCTAATTTAACCTAAGCTGTAACTCCAACAGGTACTGAGATCCCCATGCTTAGGATCCTTATCTTGGACACCCTGTATATATATATATATATGGGATACTCAGCAGTACGCTGATTAGTGGCAACAACAAATCTTCAAAATTATACTGTTTATAGAAAATGTAATTTATTTTAAGTATATGTATTTCAATTTCGAAACAACTTCAACCTCTCCTGATTGAGCAATGAGAAAGAACATTTAAAAAACACTTTCCCCGCATTATCCATTACCCAACAGATTTTTCATTGAATATAATATGCATTTATAACATTATAACCCCGAAATTTACCCCTGTTTGCATAAACAGCCCCTTAATTTAAACAAAAACTGCCTATAAAAGACGGCGAAGGCATATTGTCAGCATGCCAGTCGAGCAGGCCTTTTTATAAGCATCTCTAATGAGCTATCGATTACCCAGTCATTGTTCTAACTTCCTAAAGTATTCTGCTTCAAGATGATACACTTGTGCTGTTAAAATCCTTTCGCCGTCTCGCTTGCACGGATAGAAAGTTATATGCTTGCCTTTCTCGCTCTATTATTGACACAGATTTAGGATCCTTCTCTACATTAGCACTTCCAGTATTATTCTGGTCTTTGTCTTCCATAAAGCTTTCAAATACTTGCAAATTCGATTATTCAGCAAATTTTCTGTGATTTTTGTTGGAGAATTTCATGTACAGGGTACACTAAATCCCTTGTGCCAAATGAAATTTTTTTTAGTACTTTATATATATATATATATATATATATATATATATATATATATATATATATATATATATATATGTGTGTGTGTGTGTACTGGTGTTTTTACGGTTTTCAATCCGTCTACAGATCATTAGAAATATCTTCATGACGTTTCGCCAACATCTCAGCTGGCATTTTCAAGCGATGCTTCCTCGACGGCTGCTCGACTTAAAATGAGCATGTTGGTCCTCTGACGGCCTTTTCATACTTTGGCGGTTGCGCAGGTTATACGTTGGTTCTGCCTGGTTAGTTTCTTCGCTTCTCTGGGTTTGTGCCTCTTCTCGGCCAAGATGACAGAAATTCTTCAGGACCACACCTACAAGAAAGTTACAAGAGATCCAACTAAATACCTCGAAAAAAAGACAAAAACCATAATCAAAACCGCCAAGTTAGGAGATGAAATCGAAAAGCGCATCGTTCCTCGGGAATAAGCAAGTAGATGTCCCAAACTATATGGACTACCAAAAATCCACAAAGAAGGAACACCGATAAGACCCATAGTAAGTGCAGTAGATTCACCAACTCAACAACTGGAAAAATACCTGGCACAAAATAAGCAACCGGCGACCAAAATTGCAGACTCATACCTGAAAAATTTGAATCACCTGGTTAGCATACTTCAGGGATTAAAACTGCAAAAAGATGACATTCTTGCTAGCCTGGACATCAAATCCCTGTATCCAAGCATATCAATTGACAAAGTTCTAGACCAGATTGCTATGAACGAGGAGTTCTCACATCACTTCATCGACCTCTCAGAACACTGTCCCACAAACACATACTTTTCCTATGAAAATAATTTCTACCGACAGACAGATGGTGATCTTATGGGATTTTCGTTATCACCAGTCTGACATCTTCATCATATGGCCACACGGAAGATCCAACTTAGACATATTCTTAGATGAACTAAACAACATTCATCACCGCATTCAGTTCACATTGTAGGTCGAGATTAACAAGCACCTACCTTTCCTTGACCTTTTAGTCACCAAAAACGACGACCTAAGCATCGACTATACGGTCTACATAAAACCCACACATACAAATAGATATCTGAACGCTGAATCACACCACCATCCATCACAGTTGCAATCGGTAGCCAACACACTGATTTCCAGATTCTTGCGATTAACCCAACCCACGAACCGCCAAGAAGAACTCAACAAGATCACAACAGCTACAAAGAACACAATATCAAAAAGGTCATAAAACAGAACTCGAAAGCAGTAGCAGAGAAAAAAGAAAAAGAGGACAAATCCAAACCAAAAAAAAAGGTGTAACAGACGTAATTGGAAGAATTCTGAGGAAACATGACATATGCAAAATTTACAAGCCGCAAACAACAATACACAAATTATTGAGCAATCCTAAATACAAAATACCATTGGAAAACCAGGGAGTGTACAGCATCCAATGTAGTGACTGTGAAAAAGAATACATTGGCCAAACAAACAGAAGAATCTCTACAAGGGTCCAAGAACATAAAAATAACATAAAGAATAAGCAAACGACATCAGCTTTATTCCAACATCATCAGGAGTCAAGACACACTATAAATTTCCAGGAAACCACTAAAAACTTATATATATATATATATATATATATATATATATATATATATATATATATATATATATATATATATATATATGAGCGTAGACGCCATACAGTGAACTTTGAAAATGGTGAATGAGATTTCACCGAAACGTCAGCTGCCTTACAGTCCTGAGAGGGACTCAGTACATACACGGGATGCCCGAAAACCTTCGATTACACACCCGTGAGGATATCTGACATAACATATATATATATATATATATATATATATATATATATATATATATAGATATATAGATAAGTCTTTATTTATTCCAATAAGTATTACTTACAAAAAACCCATAAGGGCATGGAACAATGTCAAAAAAATATCATTACTGTAATAAACATCATAATAAAAATTATAGTTCATTCTCAGCTGTAGATAAAAAAAGAAAAAAATGAGAAAGAAAAAACCTCAACAATAATTATACAGTTTTAAATATCTTTTTTGAATAATTCTATCAAGTTAATGTAGTAAAAACAAAACAACTAAAACTTAAGATAAAGGGCAATATTATAAATAAGACAAAAATTAAATAACAAGTACACTTACATACATTAAAATTTAATAATACAGCCAATAACAAAAATTCTAATCGAGACAATACTGCCTTTATCACACTCATAAAACTCTTTCAATGTATAGAAGGCTTTTTTACATAAAAAGATTTTCAGGACACACTTTAATCTATTTCTCGGTAGTAAATGTACATTTTCAGGTAAAGAATTAAAAACTTTTATTATAGAAAACTCGGCCTTTTTCTGCAAAAAACTAAAGTTATATTTATCAGAAAGCAGATTTGTTTTATTTCTAGTAATGTAGTTATGTTTAATGTACATACCTACAACCGTCAAAATATTGTTACTAATAAACATAGTCCTACAACTGTCTTGTTGTTTCATTGCAAAAATACATCGTAAACATCTTTTTTGCAGAATCAAAATTCTATTGATATCACAGGAATTGCCCCAAAATATCAAACCATATGTGAGTCTGGACTGTTGTACAAATGCATGGTAAGCTGACAGAGCTGCATCGATTCCAACTCTCTCCGAAATAATTCTTAATGCGAAACAATACTGAGATATTCTAGTGACAACTCTCTCGATACGCGCCCCCCAGTCCAACCTTCTATCGACGTTTAGTCCCAAAACAACAGCGCTCTCAACTGATGTTATTGTTGTATCCTCAAACGTTACTGTAAATTGATTATTCAATCTGTTACCAAACATAATGCACTATATCTTGGAAACATTTAGCGACAGGCGGTTGGACCGAAAGTACCCATCGAGAGTGTCCATCACAGATTGAACCTTCATCGATAGCAACTCCGTCGTGCTTTCACTGAATATAAGCGATGTATCATCAGCATATAGTACAGTCTGCTCTCCAGAGATTTCGGGTAAATCATTTGTGTAAAGAATAAACAAAAGAGGTCCAAGTATTGATCCTTGAGGGACGCCCCTCTTCATTTTAATCCTCCGAGACACTATAGCCCTACCATGGAGATCAGACTCCACAACACACTGAGTCCTGTCCGTCAAATACGATCTTATTAATTGCAGCGCGTTACCCCTTATACCATACATTTCTAGTTTTAATAATAATGTTTTATGATCCACAGCATCAAAGGCTTTAGAGAGATCCAGGCACATGGCCAATATTTGATTTTTTTTATTTAGAGAATCTATAATTTGTATAAGTGTTTGGTACAAAGCTCTTACTGTGGATTTCCCTTTTCTAAAGCCATTTTGTTTATCTGATATTACAGAGAATTTATCCAGAAATGTTACAATTCTCTGAAATAAATTTTTTCAAAAATCTTGCTCATATTAGGCAATAGCGAGATTGGTCTATAATTCTTTTCTTCAGATTTCTCCCCCTTCTTATAGTATATATATATATATATATATATATATATATATATATATATATATATATATATATATATATATATATATATATATGTATATATATATATATATATATATATATATATAATATATATATATATATATATATGTACATTTGTAATGTAAAATCCGTTCTATAAAAACTAAAATAGGATTTTTAAATTATAGTATTTTCAATTTAAACGGCACCCGTACTGATAAAGCAACTTTTCTTCAGAATAATTTTTAAGAATATTTAATGGAAATAATTAGCTTTGAAAAGGAAAATGTAAGTTTTTCTTATTGATCTGATATAACTAATTTAAAGATACATGGATCAATATTAGTTCATTTTCGGTATCTTGGTCACGAACATATAAAATATTTAAGGAGGAATATGTAGTTCAGACTGTAGCCTACATCTGAAAAATACATACATTTCATTGACATGACGTTAATCGGAAAAAGTGGGATGAAATAATAGATTAGTAGATAAATTTTAGAAATTTAAATAAATGAAGTTGAATCATTTTTTAATGAATTTAAACAAAAATAATTTATATATTTTACACTTTTTAATTAGAACGGTCTTTAAAAAGGTAGGCCTAATACTGACGTTGCATGAATATGTAAAAGGTATTTAAAAAAGATAAGAAATGTCGTAGGGATCATATGCATTAGGAAACAGCTCAAAGGAGGACACAAACACTTGATCAAATTTGCAAACCAGCAATTTTTTCCACTTGTTGCAGTTGTTAACCTTCTTTGAATAAAATTATCGGGAAAATATTTTTATGGGACCTAGAAACAGAACTTAAACCCAAGAAAAGGCAAAATAAAAAGAAAATTATATATATATATATATATATATATATATATATATATATATATATATATATATATATATATATATATATATATATATATATATATATCGATCACGAAACTTAAGGGGGTGATTCTACTTGACAAAATAAGGGTAGAGCTTCATATAATTTTTTTTCAAAATGTCATTCGTTTTCGAGTTACAAGCCGTCCAAGTTCAAGTTTTTATTTTTTGTTTTTTGAATTACTCGCTTACAGGAAAACCGATAAGACTGATGCCAGGCCTTTAAAAAAGGTGCTCTTTATTAACATCGCTAAACCTAACGGTTTAGACGTAAATCACCCTTAAAAATTAAGTGGTAAATTTACTTTTCTCATTTCATTACCACCAGCTACCAGGTAAATAGCTATCAAAGTATACTAGAGCTGTCAGTTTAACATCAAATAAATTCGCTTTTTAAACTATTTAATTTATAATCTTAAAATAACTAATAATGGCTAATCAGTAAATATTCATATTATGGATTATTGCGATATACATTTAATTGATAAAAATTAATGAAACAGTACTAAACAAACTAAAAAAGATTCTCAAAATGTCCCCCATTTTCTTCCATACATTTCCTAACACTCTTCAAAAAATGTCGCCTAACTCGATGAAAAATTTCTGGTGTTTCTTTAATAATTTGGCACTTTTCGATTATCCTGAAGCGAAGATCCTCGACGTTGATTACTGGAATATCGTACACCAATTGTTTCAAATGACCCCAAAAGAAAAAATCCATAGGATTAAGGTCTGGTGACCTCGCTGCCCATGCCAATGGTCCACTTCGTCCTATCCATCGCTCAGGATACGTTGCATTCAAATACTGTCGGACACGTATACTAAAGTGGGGCGGAGCTCCGTCTTGGAGGATCCACATGTTGGCCCTTACTTCCAATGGCACATCTTCCAGATACAATGGGAGACGATTTTGGATAAAATCTAAGTATACGTCACCAGTTAATGGGCCATCAAAGAAATGAGGACCAATAAGGTAATCTCCTATTATCCCTGCCCACACATTTAGTGAAAATCTACGCTGATGTTTCGTTTCTACCACATTGTTTGGGTTCTCGTAAGCATATGTGTGGATGTTGTGTAGATTTGTTATGCCATCACGAGTGAAACCAGCTTCGTCAGTGAATAATATGACGCCAATTAATCGATTATCGTGTTCATACTTAACTAGGATCTGATTGCACATTTCCAACCGTCTCGGCCGATCATCGTCATAAAGAGCCTGCACCTTTTTTGAATGAAACGGGTAGAGTTGTTCTTCTCTTAGTATCCTCCTTGAACTAGCCTGACAGAGCCGCACTTCATTCCCAATTTTTCTAGTACTAATACCTGGATTATCTTCAATAATTTCAAGCACTCTTTCTTCTTGTTGCACGTTTCTAGCAGTTCTAGGTCTTCCCCTATTTCCATTATAACTTTTAAAGGAACCACATTCCGCAAGCCTCCTGTGCACACTGGAAAATGTTTGAGCATGAGGGATATTTCTTTCCGGATAACTCTCCATATAATATCTTCTTGCCAACTCTGCATTACCATTTGCTTTTCCATAACAAAAATGGATATCACAATATTCGATATTTGAATATTGGTGATTAGCCATTATTAGTTATTTTAAGATTATAAATTAAATAGTTTAAAAAGCGAATTTATTTGATGTTAAACTGACAGCTCTAGTATACTTTGATAGCTATTTACCTGGTAGCTGGTGGTAATGAAATGAGAAAAGTAAATTTACCACTTAATTTTTAAGGGTGATTTACGTCTAAACCGTTGGGTTTAGCGATGTAAATAGAGAGCACCTTTTTTAAAGGCCTGGCATCAGTCTTTCAGAAATTATGCCAAAAACTACTGTAGCTGTCAACACTAAAAAATTATGACAAAAAAACAATTTTCAATGTAGGTAAAGTGCCCTCTAGCGGCAAACAATCAATGTGAATTGTTACTAAAATGATGAAGCGCAGAAGACTTAGCCTATCTTTCAAATATTAGTCAAATCGGTTTTCCTGTAAGCGAGTAATTCAAAAAACAAAAAATAAAAACTTGAACTTGGACGGCTTGTAACTCGAAAACGAATAACATTTTGAAAAAAAAATATATGAAGCTCTACCCTTATTTTGTCAAGTAGAATCACCCCCTTAAGTTTCGTGATCGATTTTTGAATCACCCTGTATATATATATATATATATATATATATATATATAAATATGTAGATAAGTTTTTGTCCGTGTAATTTAAAATAAAATAGAATAAAATATTTGGCGAAGCGGACGTGATGGTTTGTACCGACTGCGGTGGCCTGACGAGTCCCATATTAGGACGAAACAGCGCTGTCGCCATCTGTCGGACCCGGAGTTATTCCATACTTTGGAGTGCTCCGCACTTTTTAATACGAGAATCATGTAGATTGACAAATTTTCACGTCCGCTTCGCCAAATATTTTATTCTATTTTATTATATATATATATATATATATATATATATATATATATATATATATATATATATATATATATATATATATATATATATATATATATGTATATATATATATATATATATATATATATATATGTTATATCGTAGGTTTTCACGGATGGTAAATTGAATAGTTTGGTTATTCCGGGTTCAAAAAATCGTTTTCACGACGTTTCACCAAAATCTCATTTGGCATTTTCAAGTGCGGTTCGTCCTGTTACTCACTGAGAACTGATGGTGGCACCAAACTCTCGTACCATCTAAAGACAAGAAGAACTATTTCAATCCTTAAGACCGTTGGAAAAGCTCTCTTTCGAGAACAAATCCGAGAAAAACGAAGAATTCTATCAAGGACTGAAATAGAACTTTATAATCTCCACTTAGCTTTACCCCACAAAATCCATCATCTTCTGTGGAATGACATAGAAAAAGTATCCTGTTAGAGAACGGAATCAAACACCCACTTTAGGGCAAAAAACAACAGAAGAAATTTGAGGCACTACAACAACGCAATACTGTCCACACATAGCAAACACTGGACTGCAATAAAGTTGTCCATAACATCAACTACAAATTAACAGAATGCGAGAAACTAGTTCTGTCTAAAGGTTTTAATTTTGCCGTAACGCCAAAAACAGTCCCCTTAGAAGAGATAATTTCAAATATAGAAGCTGCCCTAAAGAACATCCCTGTAAAAAATGCCGAACAAGTCAGACAAGACATAACGCAAATTTTGAAATCAAGCCGGCCTCCCAACTAAAATTTAACACGAGCTGAACATCGAGCCCTCTCATCCTTAAAAAAGAATAAGGAAATAATAATATTACCAGCAGATAAAAGAATGTCACGGTTGTAATGAACGCCAACGAATACATGCAAAAAATGTCAGAAATTCTCAAAGACGCCTCTTACAAACAAACCAACAGAGATCCAATGACAAACCTTGAAAAAACTACGAAAGCTAAAATTAAAGCCTCAAAACTAGATCCAGAAACTGAAAAATCTATAATACCAAGAAAAAAATCAAGCAGATGTCCAAAACTGTATGGCTTACCAAAAATACACAAAATGAATGCACCACTCAGACCAATAGTGAGCGTCGTGGGATCTCCTACACAAAAACTGGAAATATATCTAGCAAGTATCATGCAACCAAGAGTCGAACTAGCTGATTCCTTCGTGAAAAACTCCGAACATCTGACTAAAATGATCAAAAACATTCACACTCAAAAGCAGGCAGTAGTCAACACATTAGTATCAAGATATCTCCGCCTAACAGAACTTGACACAAAACAAGACGAAATAAAACACATGTCAACAGCTCTAGAACGGAATTTTTTCTCACAATCAGATATAAAGAAAGCCATAAAAAGACAAGAGAAGACTACAACAAAGACGAAAGACCAAGATCAAACAAGGAACAAAGCCATAATACCGTACATAAGAGAATAACATACAGAATCGGAAGAATCTTAAGAAAAAACAACATACAGCCCATATTTAAACCGCAAAAAACAATAGCCAAAGTATATATATATATATATATATATATATATATATATATATATATATATCATTTTTCTTAATTTTGTATTTTCTTGGGTTTAGGTTCTTTAATTAATAAAACACAAAACAATTTGACGTTTCGCCCTTTATTTAAGGCATTTTCAAAAATTTTTTCCTTGACATTTTGTTGTTCTGTTTCTAAATTGTTTTGTGTTTTATTAATTAAAGAACCTAAACCCAAGAAAATACAAAATTAAGAAAAATGATACAATCTATGGTTCAAGAATCAAGAAAATAAAAATATATATATATATATATATATATATATATATATATATGTATATATATATATATATATATATATATATATATATATATATATATATATATATATATATATATATATATACAGTGCCTTCATTTCAAAACGAACCATCCTTAATAACTTTGTTAAATAGAAAAAACACGTCAATTTAGATATACAGGGGGAAGTTTAATTTTGCATTTGTTAAAAGTCTGTCAATCACCTCCTCACCTCCAGCTAACCTCACTTTGATATGTCAAATGGGAACCCCCACCTTGTGACACATCATTGTAAGCAGCATACAATTGTCTATCCAACCGTATAAAAAAAAATTAAATCGGTTGACGTACAAGCGAATAGTGTGCAAAAATGTCTTGTAATAATGCATAATATATCGGCCTCGAACTTTGGTATGTCAAATGATTACCCTATAGTGTGATACATCATTTTAAAGGACGTACGATCTGCTATCCAACGATGTCAAAAAAAATTAAGTTAATAGACGTTATAGGCAATTAGGATGCAAAAATGTGTGTTAAATATAAGTAGTTTATTGAGTTTTATTCAGTTGAAGAAAATTATTTTATTAAATGTTCAAAATGTGCGCCGTTATTAGCGAGACAATAAAAAAACCTATTTTGAAATTCCCCACGAACATTGGCAAGGGTTTCTCTGCTAATTCCTCTACATTCCCGAACAATTCGATCTTTTAAATCGTCAATATTTTCAGGTGGGGTTTTATAAACCTTGCTTTTTAAATACCCCCAAAGAAAAAAGTCTAGAGGGGTTAGGTCTGGAGACCGTGCTGGCCATTCAATTGCACCACGTCTGCCAATCCACGTCCCTGGAAAATGTTCATCAAGCCACTCTCGAATTGCCAAAGCGTAGTGCGGGGGAGCTCCATCTTGCTGGAAATGCAAATTATTTTCATTTAGTACCATAACAGCATTTTCATCCACTTGATTTTCTAAAGATTGCACAATGGCAGGGTATATTGTGTTTTCTAAAAGGTTTAAATAAATTTGCCCAGTTAAATTATCTTCCAAAAAAAATGGCCCGATGATTTCATTGCCATAAATTCCTTCCCACACGTTAATTTTTTCGGGATATTGAGTATGCCCTTCTCGGAAAAGGTGCGGATTTTCATTATCCAAGTATCTGCAGTTATGTCTGTTAACCAGTCCATTTAGAAAAAAAGTTGATTCATCACTAAAGCAGATATTCTTAGGTAAATGGGGGTCCTCGTCAATTCGTTGGCACATTAATTCGCAAAATTGAATTCTCCTATCAAAATCGTCTTCTCCGAGTTCTTGAAGAATTTGAATTTTGTAGGGAAAAAACTTATTTTATTTTAAAACTTTATGCACAGAGCCAGCAGAAATGTTGGTTAAATCTGCGACCTTTGAGATGGATAAAGTTGGATCTATTGCAAACTGTCCTAGTACCTCGATTTGGCATGCTTCATCTACAACCCTTTTCTCAATAGATTTTTTATTACAAACGGATCCCGTTTCTTTAAACTTTCGTACCAATTCGAGTACATATTTATGGCCCACGTTTTTGTCTTGATGCCTCTCGTTAAATGCTCTGGCGGTTCTACGAGCGCACCGATCTTCAGCTCCATAGAGAAAAATTATTTCTATTCTTTCGGCTAGCGTATACACCATTTATATTCACGTTTCAACTAGGCGTCACAATGACAATTTTAACAATAATAAACAACTGTTGTTTAAAGATCTTAAAAATTTTATTTATTGCAGTGATTTCTTGTACCTATCAGGTACCGCAAAAAATATCATTGAAATAAATACACTAGATTGATTAGACTGCAATGAATTTTGCGATGAATTTTAAAACAGGCTTAGTTTTTTTCTCGCAAACATTTTAACTGTTTATTATTTTAAAAAAATATTTATTTTAAATTTAAAATAATATTTTACTCTATGAAGTAGCCATTTGACATAATAAAGTTTAATGTGATAAGGTGTCTATTATTACCACACATCTTTTCTTACTATTCGCTTGTACATCAACAGATTTTGTTTTTTTTTATTGGCTAAATAGCAGATCGTACGTCCTTTAAAATGATGTATCACACTATAGGGTAATCATTTGACATACCAAAGTTCGAGGCCGATATATTATGCATTATTAGACATTTTTGCACACTATTCGCTTGTACGTCAACCGATTTAATTTTTTTTATACGGTTGGATAGACAATTTTATGCTGCTTACAATGATGTGTCACAAGGTGGGGGTTCCCATTTGACATATCAAAGTGAGGTTAGCTGGAGGCGAGGAGGTGATTGACAGACTTTTAACAAATGCAAAATTAAACTTCTCCCTGTATATCTAAATTGACGTGTTTTTTCTTTTTTTTAAATTTTTCTATTTAACAAAGTTATTAAGGATGGTTCGTTTTGAAATGAAGGCACTGTATATATATATATATATATATATATATATATATATATATATATATATATATATATATATATATATATATATATAATGGCGTGAAATGAAAACTTAAGCAAACAATTTTAACAGACATTTTCAATAAAAGAATAGAGAAAATTTCTTCATTATTGCCCTAAAACACCTCGATCTAACATCGCTTCAAATACATCTTAACGAATTTTTACAAAATATTTACACGTTTAGCTTAAAAGATCCAACTGATCTAAAAACTGCAGCCTCCTAAAAATAAACAGCGCAGAAATTTTACCAACTGAAAAAGACCCTTGTTACCCTTTTAAAATTGTTTTAATCGGGGTCTATCTTAAACCAATCTTCATTAGTGTTTTAAAACATGGTCTATATGCGAGAAGGGTAAATTAACCGGACTATTAAATAAATTTCTTTCATTCATAAGATCCAGGACAAATAAAGGAAATTTTCCGTTTATTGATCTTTATACTTGTAATCTTAACATAATAAAGGTTAGCTATTATTTATAAAACTTTAGTCACGAATGTCTGAAGAATGTCAAAAAGGGTACGTAGTTCATTCTTCAACCTAATTTGAAACTAGTCTAAATAATTCAATAGTAAATAGGCAATATTTACACAATAATAACTGAAAATGGTAGCAAATATATGTATTTTGTTTGTCTTGTCTATATGTTTTTTGTTTCAGCTTATATATATACATATTTATTTATATTTTTCCCAGAACATGTATTTATATTAAAAACAAAAACATGTAAAACACACTTAAAATCTTAAAACACTGAAAAGTTTTATATAACACTAGCGACCCGCCCCGGCTTCGCACGGGTACAATGCTGATACTAAATACACTACAGAAAAACTGTGACTATTTATTTTATTTTCACAACAATTTTTACATCGGCCTCCGACGCGCTATTTATAGGCACGCTGCCGCCGCCCCGGTCGGCCAGTACCGCCGCAAGCGCTACTTCCCGCAATTTTAAATCTGTAATATCTTCGAAAATATTCATTTAAATCTTGTGCTGTAAAGGACCATATAGATCTATATTAAATCAACAATGTATTTAAGCTATTTAATTGGATAAGGATTAATGCTGTATTGGTTAAAATCGCTTCAAAATTTGCCATTATTTGTCGTAAAAAGTAAATGATAAAAAAATGTTATTGTGGGATATCCATGAGAGATAGACATATACCATCGCGGAGTTTTCTGTAGACCTTTTCAATGTGTACAAATAATTAGTACATTATTTTGATAAATCTCGTAGGGTTCAGCCTGCGTTTGCAATGTAAGCGGAAAAAAATATGATAATTAACGACATCACATTAGAAACCTCAAAAATAACAGTATTTCTCCACTATTTAATGGATGTTATTATACATATAAACCTTCCTCTTGAATCACTCTATCTATTGAAAAAAACCGCATCAAAATCCGGTGCGTAGTTTTAAAGATTTAAGCATACAAAGGGACATAGGGACAGAGAAAGCGACTTTGTTTTATACTATGTAGTGATATTACATTTCATTTTAAAATTAAGAGATACAACTAAATTTTTTTTAGATAGCCTACCTTGGAGTTTGTCAGTTCAGTATATATATATATATATATATATATATATATATATATATATATATATATATATATATATATATATACTGAACTGCTTATTAACAGAATCGAAACTTAATATCTTTGTTTAAATTAGGCTGGTGTAGATGTGGCACAAATTTCCTACATCCGTTCTGTCGTTAACAGTGTTTTTATCTTTTTTTAATTTCTATCATTTCCTTTATCTGCAATTTTTGGTGTTTTTCAATAATTGTTTTAAAGAAAGAAAACTACAAAATAGAATATTTTTCCTCGGGCATTGTATTAAAAGTAATTAGCGAATAAATACATGAGAAAACCTATTTTATTATGATAATTAAAAGAAGAATTAAAACAAAAATAATTATTACTTATCTATCAGACCATCAGGAAGTCGAACTACACGACTATCTAAGCAGAACAAGGGTACCCGCCATCTTGAAGCTGAATATTAAGGAAGTTAAAACAATACCTAGTTAATCGATAGCTTATTTGAGTAGTTAATAACGAGCCACTTGACAGCCAACCCACATTGTGCCTTTATAGACTGTTTTTGGCCAGAATTAGTAGGTCTTTTATGTTGGGGAAACCATTTTTTATTGTATATTTATGATCATTAATCAATTTTAATAAGAATAAATAATTTAGACAGAAAAAACGAACAACTGCATGTGTCGAGAGTAGTTGCAACATGCAATTCTAAATATACCTCAAAATCGTATTTTTTTGGCTTAGTATTGCAAGTTATTTTAATAACTTCTATTAAACTAAATTCTAACCTATATTATTGGGTTGATTTTGATTTTTAAAAAGAAATAAAAAATAATTGATTTAATTTAATAAATTATGATTTTTATGATTTTTTTGACATTTCACATTCATATAGGCCGACGGAATTAACATTTGGAAAAAAATTTAGTGTAACTAGTGAAAACCTTCACAATAATAATAATAATTATGTATTATCTTATGTCTCATTTTCTTTTTTTTGGGGAACATTTTTTATTTAACAATTAAGATGTGAAAAAATAGTGTACACCCAGTGACGTTAAAAAAAGAAATTTTCTTGTTGTTTTAAAATTCACTATGAATTTTCAAGGCCACCTAGCACTCAGGGATTTTACGAGAAGCTATAAAAGGGTTTTAGGTATCTATAAAAAATTCATAGTTCAACAATTATAACGCTAAAAATTTATTTTAAAAGTGTATAAACACTGACGTTAAAAAAAGAAATTTTCTTGTTAATTTAAAAAATAACTATGCATTTTCAAGGCCACCCAGCACTCAGGGATTTTGAAAGAAGCTTTAAAAGTGTTTTAGGTATCTGTAAAAAATTCATAATTCAACAATTATAACGCTAACAATTTATTTTAAAAGTGTATATACACTGAGGTTAAAAAAAGAAAATTTATTGTTAATTTAAAAAATCACTATGCATTTTCAAGGCCATCCAGCACTCAGGAATTTTAAAAGAAGCTTTAAAAGAGTTTTAGGTATCTGTAAAAAATTCATAGTTCAACAATTATAACGCTAACAATTTATTTTAAGGGTGTACACCCACTTACGTTAAAAAATGAAATTTTCTTGATATTTTAAAATTCACTATGCATTTTCAAGGGCACCCAGCACTCAGGGATTTTAAAAGAAGCTTTAAAAGGGTTTTAGGTATCTGTAAAAAATTCATAGTTCAACAATTATAACGCTAACAATTTATTTCAAGGGTGTACACCCACTGACGTTAAAAAAAGAAATTTTCTTGTAATTTTAAAATTCACTATGCATTTTCAAGGGCACCCAGCACTCAGGGATTTTAAAAGAAGCTTTAAAATTGTTTTAGGTATCTGTAAAAAATTCATAGTTCAACAATTATAACGCTAACAATTTATTTCAAGGGTGTACACCCACTGACGTTAAAAAAAGAAATTTTCTTGTTATTTTAAAATTCACTATGCATTTTCAAGGGCACCCAGAACTCAGGGATTTTAAAAGAAGCTTTAAAAGTGTTTTAGGTATCCGTAAAAAATTCATAATTCCTCAATTATAACGCTAACAATTTATTTTAAGGGTGTACACCCACTGACGTTAAAAAAGAAATTTTCTTGTTATTTTAAAATTCACTATGCATTTTCAAGGGGACCCAGCACCCAAGAATTTTAAAAGAAGCTTTAAAAGTGTTTTAGGTATCGGTAAAAAATTCATAGTTCAACAATTATAACGCTAACAAATTATTTTAAGGGTGTACACCCACTGACGTTAAAAAAATAATTTTTCTTGTTATTTTAAAATTCACTATGCATTTTCGAGAGCATCTAGCACTTAGAGATTTTAAAAGAAGCTTTAAAAGAGTTTTAGGTATCTGTAAAAAATTCATAGTTCAACAATTATAACGCTAACAATTTATTTTAAGAGTGTATATCCAATGACGTTAAAAAAAGAAATTTTCTTGTTATCTTAAAATTCACTATGCATTTTCATGGCCACCCAGCACTCAGGGATTTAAAAAAAAGCTTTAATAGTGTTTCAGGAATCTGTGAAAAATTCATAGCTCAACAATTATAACGCTAACAATTTATTTTAAGGGTGTACACCCACTGAAGTTAAAAAAATAAATTTTCTTGTTATTTTAAAATTCACTATGCATTTTCAAGGGCACCCAGCACTCAGGGATTTTAAAAGAAGCTTTAAAAGTGTTTCAGGTATCTGCAAAAATTCATAGTTCAACAATTATAACGCTAACAAATTATTTTAAGGGTGTACACCCACTGACGTTAAAAAAATAATTTTTCTTGTTATTTTAAAATTCACTATGCATTTTGATGGGCACGCAGCACTCAGGGATTTTGAAGGAAGCTTTAATAGTGTTTTAGGTATCTGTAAAAAATTCATAGTTCAACAATTAAAACGCTAACAAATTATTTTAAGGGTGTACATCCACTGACGTTAAAAAAATAATTTTTCTTGTTATTTTAAAATTCACTATGAATTTTCAAGGGCACCCAGCACCCACGGATTTTAAAAGCAGCTTTAAAAGTGTTTTAGGTATCTGTAAAAAATTCATAGTTCAACAATTATAACGCTAACAATTTATTTTAAGAGTGTATATCCACTGACGTTAAAAAAGAAATTTACTTCTTATTTTAAAATTCACTATGCATTTTCATGGGCACCCAGCACTCAGGGATTTTAAAAGAAGCTTTAATAGTGTTTTAGATATCTGTAAAAAATCCATAGATCAACAATTATAACGCTAAAAATTTATTTTAAGAGTGTATATCCACTGACGTTAAAAAGAAATTTACTTGTTATTTTAAAATTCACTATGCATTTTCATGGGCACCCAGCACTCAGGGATTTTAAAAGAAGCTTTAATAGTGTTTTAGGTATCTGTGAAAAATTCATAGCTCAACAATTATAACGCTAACAATTTATTTTAAGGGTGAACACCCACTGACGTTAAAAAAATAAATTTTCTTGTTATTTTAAAATTCACTATGCATTTTGAAGAGGACCCAGCACCCAGGGATTTTAAAAGAAGCTTTAAAAGTATTTTAGGTATCTGTAAAAAATTCATAGTTCAACAATTATAACGCTAACAATTTATTTTAAGGGTATACACCCACTGACGTTAAAAAAATAAATTTTCTTGTAATTTTAAAATTCACTATGCCTTTTTATGGGCACCCAGCACTCAGGGATTTTAAAAGAAGCTTTAATAGTGTTTTAGGTATCTGTAAAAAATTCATAGTTCAACAATTATAACGCTAACAATTTATTTTAAGAGTGTATATCCACTGACGTTAAAAAAGAAATTCACTTGTTATTTTAAAATTCACTATGCATTTTCATGGGCACCCAGAACTCAGGGATTTTAAAAGAAGCTTTAAAAGTGTTTTAGGTATCCGTAAAAAATTCATAATTTCTCAATTATAAAGCTAACAATTTATTTTAAGGGTGTACACCCACTGACGTTAAAAAAGAAATTTTCTTGTTATTTTAAAATTCGCTATGCATTTTCAAGGGGACCCAGCACCCAGGGATTTTAAAAAAAGCTTTAAAAGTGTTTTAGGTATCTGTAAAAAATTCAAAGTTCAACAATTATAACGCTAACAATTTATTTTAAGGGTTTTGCACCCACTGACGTTAAAAAAGAAATTTTCTTGTTCTTTTAAAATTCACTATGCATTTTCAAGGGGACCCAGCACCCAAGGATTTTAAAAGAAGCTTTAAAAGTGTTTTAGGTATCTGTAAAAAATTCATAGTTCAACAATTATAACGCTAACAATTTATTTTAAGAGTGTATATCCACTGACGTTAAAAAAGAAATTTACTTGTTATTTTAAAATTCACTATGCATTTTCATGGGCACCCAGCACTCAGGGATTTTAATAGAAGCTTTAATAGTGTTTTGGGTATCTGTAAAAAATTCATAGTTCAACAATTATAACGCTAACAATTTATTTTAAGAGTGTATATCCGCTGACGTTAAAAAAGAAATTTACTTCTTATTTTAAAATTCACTATGCATTTTCATGGGCACCCAGCACTCAGGGATTTTAAAAGAAGCTTTAATAGTGTTTTAGATATCTGTAAAAAATTCTTAGTTCAACAATTATAACGCTAACAATTTATTTTAAGAGTGTATATCCACTGACGTTAAAAAAGAAATTCACTTGTTATTTTAAAATTCACTATGCATTTTCATGGGCACCCAGAACTCAGGGATTTTAAAAGAAGCTTTAATAGTGTTTTAGGTATCTGTAAAAAATTCATAGTTCAACAATTATAACGCTAACAATTTATTTTAAGAGTGTATATCCACTGACGTTAAAAAATAAATTTACTTGTTATTTTAAAATTCACTATGCATTTTTGTGGACACCCAGCACTCAGGGATTTTAAAAGAAGCTTTAATAGTGTTTTGGGTATCTGTAAAAAATTCATAGTTCAACAATTATAACGCTAACAATTTATTTTAAGAGTGTATATCCACTGACGTTAAAAAAGAAATTTACTTGTTATTTTAAAATTCACTATGCATTTTCATGGGCACCCAGCACTCAGGGATTTTAAAAGAAGCTTTAATAGTGTTTTAGGTATCTGTAAAAAATTCATAGTTCAACAATTATAACGCTAACAATTTATTTTAAGAGTGTATATCCACTGACGTTAAAAAAGAAATTCACTTGTTATTTTAAAATTCACTATGCATTTTCATGGGCACCCAGAACTCAGGGATTTTAAAAGAAGCTTTAAAAGTGTTTTAGGTATCCGTAAAAAATTCATAATTTCTCAATTATAAAGCTAACAATTTATTTTAAGGGTGTACACCCACTGACGTTAAAAAAGAAATTTTCTTGTTATTTTAAAATTCGCTATGCATTTTCAAGGGGACCCAGCACCCAGGGATTTTAAAAAAAGCTTTAAAAGTGTTTTAGGTATCTGTAAAAAATTCAAAGTTCAACAATTATAACGCTAACAATTTATTTTAAGGGTTTTGCACCCACTGACGTTAAAAAAGAAATTTTCTTGTTTTTTAAAATTCACTATGCATTTTCAAGGGGACCCAGCACCCAAGGATTTTAAAAGAAGCTTTAAAAGTGTTTTAGGTATCTGTAAAAAATTCATAGTTCAACAATTATAACGCTAACAATTTATTTTAAGAGTGTATATCCACTGACGTTAAAAAAGAAATTTACTTGTTATTTTAAAATTCACTATGCATTTTCATGGGCACCCAGCACTCAGGGATTTTAATAGAAGCTTTAATAGTGTTTTGGGTATCTGTAAAAAATTCATAGTTCAACAATTATAACGCTAACAATTTATTTTAAGAGTGTATATCCGCTGACGTTAAAAAAGAAATTTACTTCTTATTTTAAAATTCACTATGCATTTTCATGGGCACCCAGCACTCAGGGATTTTAAAAGAAGCTTTAATAGTGTTTTAGATATCTGTAAAAAATTCTTAGTTCAACAATTATAACGCTAACAATTTATTTTAAGAGTGTATATCCACTGACGTTAAAAAAGAAATTCACTTGTTATTTTAAAATTCACTATGCATTTTCATGGGCACCCAGAACTCAGGCATTTTAAAAGAAGCTTTAATAGTGTTTTAGGTATCTGTAAAAAATTCATAGTTCAACAATTATAACGCTAACAATTTATTTTAAGAGTGTATATCCACTGACGTTAAAAAATAAATTTACTTGTTATTTTAAAATTCACTATGCATTTTTGTGGACACCCAGCACTCAGGGATTTTAAAAGAAGCTTTAATAGTGTTTTGGGTATCTGTAAAAAATTCATAGTTCAACAATTATAACGCTAACAATTTATTTTAAGAGTATATATCCACTGACGTTAAAAAAGAAATTTACTTGTTATTTTAAAATTCACTATGCATTTTCATGGGCACCCAGCACTCAGGGATTTTAAAAGAAGCTTTAAAAGTGTTTTAGGTATCCGTAAAAAAATCATAATTTTTCAATTATACCGCTAACAATTTATTTTAAGGGTGTACACCCACTGACGTTAAAAAAAGAAATTTTCTTGTTATTTTAAAATTCACTATGCATTTTCAAGGGGACCCAGCACCCAGGGATTTTAAAAGAAGCTTTAAAAGTGTTTTAGGTATCTGTAAAAAATTCGTAGTTCAACAATTATAACGCTAACAATTTATTTTAAGGGTTTTGCACCCACTGAAGTTTAAAAAAAGAAATTTTCTTGTTATTTTAAAATTCACTATGCATTTTCAAGGGGACCCAGCACCCAGGGATTTTAAAAGAAGCTTTAAAAGTGTTTTAGGTATCGGCAAAAAATTCATAGTTCAACAATTATAACGCTAACAAATTATTTTAAGGGTGTACACCCTCTGACGTTAAAAAAATAATTTTTCTTGTTATTTTAAAATTCACTATGCATTTTCGAGAGCATCTAGCACTTAGGGATTTTAAAAGAAGCTTTAAAAGAGTTTTAGATATCTGTAAAAAATTCATAGTTCAACAATTATAACGCTAACAATTTATTTTAAGAGTGTATATCCAATGACGTTAAAAAAAGAAATTTTCTTGTTATCTTAAAATTCACTATGCATTTTCATGGCCACCCAGCACTCAGGGATTTTAAAAAAAGCTTTAATAGTGTTTCAGGAATCTGTGAAAAATTCATAGCTCAACAATTATAACGCTAACAATTTATTTTAAGGGTGTACACCCACTGAAGTTAAAAAAATAAAGTTTCTTGTTATTTTAAAATTCACTATGCATTTTCAAGGGCACCCAGCACTCAGGGATTTTAAAATAAGCTTTAAAAGTGTTTCAGGTATCTGCAAAAAATTCATAGTTCAACAATTATAACGCTAACAAATTATTTTAAGGGTGTACACCCACTGACGTTAAAAAAATAATTTTTCTTGTTATTTTAAAATTCACTATGCATTTTGATGGGCACGCAGCACTCAGGGATTTTGAAGGAAGCTTTAATAGTGTTTTAGGTATCTGTAAAAAATTTATAGTTCAACAATTATAACGCTAACAATTTATTTTAAGAGTGTATATCCACTGACGTTAAAAAAGAAATTCACTTGTTATTTTAAAATTCACTATGCATTTTCATGGGCACCCAGAACTCAGGGATTTTAAAAGAAGCTTTAAAAGTGTTTTAGGTATCCGTAAAAAATTCATAATTTCTCAATTATAAAGCTAACAATTTATTTTAAGGGTGTACACCCACTGACGTTAAAAAAGAAATTTTCTTGTTATCTTAAAATTCACTATGCATTTTCATGGCCACCCAGCACCCAGGGATTTTAAAAAAAGCTTTAAAAGTGTTTTAGGTATCTGTAAAAAATTCAAAGTTCAACAATTATAACGCTAACAATTTATTTTAAGGGTTTTGCACCCACTGACGTTAAAAAAGAAATTTTCTTGTTCTTTTAAAATTCACTATGCATTTTCAAGGGGACCCAGCACCCAAGGATTTTAAAAGAAGCTTTAAAAGTGTTTTAGGTATCTGTAAAAAATTCATAGTTCAACAATTATAACGCTAACAATTTATTTTAAGAGTGTATATCCACTGACGTTAAAAAAGAAATTTACTTGTTATTTTAAAATTCACTATGCATTTTCATGGGCACCCAGCACTCAGGGATTTTAATAGAAGCTTTAATAGTGTTTTGGGTATCTGTAAAAAATTCATAGTTCAACAATTATAACGCTAACAATTTATTTTAAGAGTGTATATCCGCTGACGTTAAAAAAGAAATTTACTTCTTATTTTAAAATTCACTATGCATTTTCATGGGCACCCAGCACTCAGGGATTTTAAAAGAAGCTTTAATAGTGTTTTAGATATCTGTAAAAAATTCTTAGTTCAACAATTATAACGCTAACAATTTATTTTAAGAGTGTATATCCACTGACGTTAAAAAAGAAATTCACTTGTTATTTTAAAATTCACTATGCATTTTTATGGGCACCCAGAACTCAGGGATTTTAAAAGAAGCTTTAATAGTGTTTTAGGTATCTGTAAAAAATTCATAGTTCAACAATTATAACGCTAACAATTTATTTTAAGAGTGTATATCCACTGACGTTAAAAAATAAATTTACTTGTTATTTTAAAATTCACTATGCATTTTTGTGGACACCCAGCACTCAGGGATTTTAAAAGAAGCTTTAATAGTGTTTTGGGTATCTGTAAAAAATTCATAGTTCAACAATTATAACGCTAACAATTTATTTTAAGAGTGTATATCCACTGACGTTAAAAAAGAAATTTACTTGTTATTTTAAAATTCACTATGCATTTTCATGGGCACCCAGCACTCAGGGATTTTAAAAGAAGCTTTAATAGTGTTTTAGGTATCTGTAAAAAATTCATAGTTCAACAATTATAACGCTAACAATTTATTTTAAGAGTGTATATCCACTGACGTTAAAAAAGAAATTTACTTGTTATTTTAAAATTCACTATGCATTTTCATGGGCACCCAGCACTCAGGGATTTTAATAGAAGCTTTAATAGTGTTTTGGGTATCTGTAAAAAATTCATAGTTCAACAATTATAACGCTAACAATTTATTTTAAGAGTGTATATCCGCTGACGTTAAAAAAGAAATTTACTTCTTATTTTAAAATTCACTATGCATTTTCATGGGCACCCAGCACTCAGGGATTTTAAAAGAAGCTTTAATAGTGTTTTAGATATCTGTAAAAAATTCTTAGTTCAACAATTATAACGCTAACAATTTATTTTAAGAGTGTATATCCACTGACGTTAAAAAAGAAATTCACTTGTTATTTTAAAATTCACTATGCATTTTCATGGGCACCCAGAACTCAGGGATTTTAAAAGAAGCTTTAATAGTGTTTTGGGTATCTGTAAAAAATTCATAGTTCAACAATTATAACGCTAACAATTTATTTTAAGAGTATATATCCACTGACGTTAAAAAAGAAATTTACTTGTTATTTTAAAATTCACTATGCATTTTCATGGGCACCCAGCACTCAGGGATTTTAAAAGAAGCTTTAAAAGTGTTTTAGGTATCCGTAAAAAAATCATAATTTTTCAATTATACCGCTAACAATTTATTTTAAGGGTGTACACCCACTGACGTTAAAAAAAGAAATTTTCTTGTTATTTTAAAATTCACTATGCATTTTCAAGGGGACCCAGCACCCAGGGATTTTAAAAGAAGCTTTAAAAGTGTTTTAGGTATCTGTAAAAAATTCGTAGTTCAACAATTATAACGCTAACAATTTATTTTAAGGGTTTTGCACCAACTGAAGTTTAAAAAAAGAAATTTTCTTGTTATTTTAAAATTCACTATGCATTTTCAAGGGGACCCAGCACCCAGGGATTTTAAAAGAAGCTTTAAAAGTGTTTTAGGTATCGGCAAAAAATTCATAGTTCAACAATTATAACGCTAACAAATTATTTTAAGGGTGTACACCCTCTGACGTTAAAAAAATAATTTTTCTTGTTATTTTAAAATTCACTATGCATTTTCGAGAGCATCTAGCACTTAGGGATTTTAAAAGAAGCTTTAAAAGAGTTTTAGATATCTGTAAAAAATTCATAGTTCAACAATTATAACGCTAACAATTTATTTTAAGAGTGTATATCCAATGACGTTAAAAAAAGAAATTTTCTTGTTATCTTAAAATTCACTATGCATTTTCATGGCCACCCAGCACTCAGGGATTTTAAAAAAAGCTTTAATAGTGTTTCAGGAATCTGTGAAAAATTCATAGCTCAACAATTATAACGCTAACAATTTATTTTAAGGGTGTACACCCACTGAAGTTAAAAAAATAAAGTTTCTTGTTATTTTAAAATTCACTATGCATTTTCAAGGGCACCCAGCACTCAGGGATTTTAAAAGAAGCTTTAAAAGTGTTTCAGGTATCTGCAAAAAATTCATAGTTCAACAATTATAACGCTAACAAATTATTTTAAGGGTGTACACCCACTGACGTTAAAAAAATAATTTTTCTTGTTATTTTAAAATTCACTATGCATTTTGATGGGCACGCAGCACTCAGGGATTTTGAAGGAAGCTTTAATAGTGTTTTAGGTATCTGTAAAAAATTCATAGTTCAACAATTATAACGCTAACAAATTATTTTAAGGGTGTACATCCACTGACGTTAAAAAAATAATTTTTCTTGTTATTTTAAAATTCACTATGAATTTTCAAGGGCACCCAGCACCCACGGATTTTAAAAGAAGCTTTAAAAGTGTTTTAGGTATCTGTAAAAAATTCATAGTTCAACAATTATAACGCTAACAATTTATTTTAAGAGTGTATATCCACAAACGTTAAAAAAGAAATTTACTTCTTATTTTAAAATTCACTATGCATTTTCATGGGCACCCAGCACTCAGGGATTTTAAAAGATGCTTTAATAGTGTTTTAGATATCTGTAAGAAATCCATAGTTCAACAATTATAACGCTAACAATTTATTTTAAGAGTGTATATCCACTGACGTTAAAAAAGAAATTTACTTGTTATTTTAAAATTCACTATGCATTTTCATGGGCACCCAGCACTCAGGGATTTTAAAAAAAGCTTTAATAGTGTTTCAGGAATCTGTGAAAAATTCATAGCTCAACAATTATAACGCTAACAATTTATTTTAAGGGTGTACACCCACTGAAGTTAAAAAAATAAATTTTCTTGTTATTTTAAAATTCACTATGCATTTTCAAGGGCACCCAGCACTCAGGGATTTTAAAAGAAGCTTTAAAAGTGTTTCAGGTATCTGCAAAAAATTCATAGTTCAACAATTATAACGCTAACAAATTATTTTAAGGTTGTACACCCACTGACGTTAAAAAAATAATTTTTCTTGTTATTTTAAAATTCACTATGCATTTTGATGGGCACGCAGCACTCAGGGATTTTGAAGGAAGCTTTAATAGTGTTTTAGGTATCTGTAAAAAATTCATAGTTCAACAATTATAACGCTAACAAATTATTTTAAGGGTGTACATCCACTGACGTTAAAAAAATAATTTTTCTTGTTATTTTAAAATTCACTATGAATTTTCAAGGGCACCCAGCACCCACGGATTTTAAAAGCAGCTTTAATAGTGTTTTGGGTATCTGTAAAAAATTCATAGTTCAACAATTATAACGCTAACAATTTATTTTAAGAGTGTATATCCACTGACGTTAAAAAAGAAATTTACTTCTTATTTTAAAATTCAATATGCATTTTCATGGGCACCCAGCACTCAGGGATTTTAAAAGAAGCTTTAATAGTGTTTTAGGTATCTGTAAAAAATTCATAGTTCAACAATTATAACGCTAACAATTTATTTTAAGAGTATATATCCACTGACGTTAAAAAAGAAATTTACTTGTTATTTTAAAATTCACTATGCATTTTCATGGGCACCCAGCACTCAGGGATTTTAAAAGAAGCTTTAAAAGTGTTTTAGGTATCCGTAAAAAAATCATAATTCCTCAATTATAACGCTAACAATTTATTTTAAGGGTGTACACCCACTGACGTTAAAAAAAGAAATTTTCTTGTTATTTTAAAATTCACTATGCATTTTCAAGGGGACCCAGCACCCAGGGATTTTAAAAGAAGCTTTAAAAGTGTTTTAGGTATCTGTAAAAAATTCGTAGTTCAACAATTATAACGCTAACAATTTATTTTAAGGGTTTTGCACCCACTGAAGTTTAAAAAAAGAAATTTTCTTGTTATTTTAAAATTCACTATGCATTTTCAAGGGGACCCAGCACCCAGGGATTTTAAAAGAAGCTTTAAAAGTGTTTTAGGTATCGGTAAAAAATTCATAGTTCAACAATTATAACGCTAACAATTTATTTTAAGAGTGTATATCCACTGACGTTAAAAAATAAATTTACTTGTTATTTTAAAATTCACTATGCATTTTCATGGGCACCCAGCACCCAGGGATTTTAAAGGAAGCTTTAATAGTGTTTTAGGTATCTGTAAAAAATTCATAGTTCAACAATTATAACGCTAACAATTTATTTTAAGAGTGTATATCCACTGACGTTAAAAAAGAAATTTACTTCTTATTTTAAAATTCAATATGCATTTTCATGGGCACCCAGCACTCAGGGATTTTAAAAGAAGCTTTAATAGTGTTTTAGGTATCTGTAAAAAATTCATAGTTCAACAATTATAACGCTAACAATTTATTTTAAGAGTATATATCCACTGACGTTAAAAAAGAAATTTACTTGTTATTTTAAAATTCACTATGCATTTTCATGGGCACCCAGCACTCAGGGATTTTAAAAGAAGCTTTAAAAGTGTTTTAGGTATCCGTAAAAAAATCATAATTCCTCAATTATAACGCTAACAATTTATTTTAAGGGTGTACACCCACTGACGTTAAAAAAAGAAATTTTCTTGTTATTTTAAAATTCACTATGCATTTTCAAGGGGACCCAGCACCCAGGGATTTTAAAAGAAGCTTTAAAAGTGTTTTAGGTATCTGTAAAAAATTCGTAGTTCAACAATTATAACGCTAACAATTTATTTTAAGGGTTTTGCACCCACTGAAGTTTAAAAAAAGAAATTTTCTTGTTATTTTAAAATTCACTATGCATTTTCAAGGGGACCCAGCACCCAGGGATTTTAAAAGAAGCTTTAAAAGTGTTTTAGGTATCGGTAAAAAATTCATAGTTCAACAATTATAACGCTAACAAATTATTTTAAGGGTGTACACCCTCTGACGTTAAAAAAATAATTTTTCTTGTTATTTTAAAATTCACTATGCATTTTCGAGAGCATCTAGCACTTAGGGATTTTAAAAGAAGCTTTAAAAGAGTTTTAGATATCTGTAAAAAATTCATAGTTCAACAATTATAACGCTAACAATTTATTTTAAGAGTGTATATCCAATGACGTTAAAAAAAGAAATTTTCTTGTTATCTTAAAATTCACTATGCATTTTCATGGCCACCCAGCACTCAGGGATTTTAAAAAAAGCTTTAATAGTGTTTCAGGAATCTGTGAAAAATTCATAGCTCAACAATTATAACGCTAACAATTTATTTTAAGGGTGTACACCCACTGAAGTTAAAAAAATAAAGTTTCTTGTTATTTTAAAATTCACTATGCATTTTCAAGGGCACCCAGCACTCAGGGATTTTAAAAGAAGCTTTAAAAGTGTTTCAGGTATCTGCAAAAAATTCATAGTTCAACAATTATAACGGTAACAAATTATTTTAAGGGTGTACACCCACTGACGTTAAAAAAATAATTTTTCTTGTTATTTTAAAATTCACTATGCATTTTGATGGGCACGCAGCACTCAGGGATTTTGAAGGAAGCTTTAATAGTGTTTTAGGTATCTGTAAAAAATTCATAGTTCAACAATTATAACGCTAACAAATTATTTTAAGGGTGTACATCCACTGACGTTAAAAAAATAATTTTTCTTGTTATTTTAAAATTCACTATGAATTTTCAAGGGCACCCAGCAACCACGGATTTTAAAAGAAGCTTTAAAAGTGTTTTAGGTATCTGTAAAAAATTCATAGTTCAACAATTATAACGCTAACAATTTATTTTAAGAGTGTATATCCACTGACGTTAAAAAAGAAATTTACTTGTTATTTTAAAATTCACTATGCATTTTCATGAACACCCAGCACTCAGGGATTTTAAAAGAAGCTTTAATAGTGTTTTAGGTATCTATAAAAAATTCATAGTTCAACAATTATAACGCTAACAATTTATTTTATGAGTGTATATCCACTGACGTTAAAAAAGAAATTTGCTTCTTATTTTAAAATTCACTATGCATTTTCATGGGCACCCAGCACTCAGGGATTTTAGAGGAAGCTTTAATAGTGTTTTAGGTATCTGTAAAAAATTCATAGTTCAACAATTATAACGCTAACAATTTATTTTAAGATTGTATATCCACTGACGTTAAAAAAGAAATTTACTTGTTATTTTAAAATTCACTATGCATTTTCATGGGCACCCAGCACTCAGGGATTTTAAAAGAAGCTTTAAAAGTGTTTTAGGTATCCGTAAAAAAATCATAATTCCTCAATTATAACGCTAACAATTTATTTTAAGGGTGTACACCCACTGACGTTAAAAAAAGAAATTTACTTCTTATTTTAAAATTCACTATGCATTTTTGTGGACACCCAGCACTCAGGGATTTTAAAGAAGCTTTAATAGTGTTTTGGGTATCTGTAAAAAATTCATAGTTCAACAATTATAACGCTAACAATTTATTTTAAGAGTATATATCCACTGACGTTAAAAAAGAAATTTACTTGTTATTTTAAAATTCACTATGCATTTTCATGGGCACCCAGCACTCAGGGATTTTAAAAGAAGCTTTAAAAGTGTTTTAGGTATCCGTAAAAAAATCATAATTCCTCAATTATAACGCTAACAATTTATTTTAAGGGTGTACACCCACTGACGTTAAAAAAAGAAATTTTCTTGTTATTTTAAAATTCACTATGCATTTTCAAGGGGACCCAGCACCCAGGGATTTTAAAGGAAGCTTTAAAAGTGTTTTAGGTATCTGTAAAAAATTCATAGTTCAACAATTATAACGCTAACAATTTATTTTAAGGGTTTTGCACCCACTGACGTTAAAAAAAGAAATTTTCTTGTTATTTTAAAATTCACTATGCATTTTCAAGGGGACCCAGCACCCAGGGATTTTAAAAGAAGCTTTAAAAGTGTTTTAGGTATCGGTAAAAAATTCATAGTTCAACAATTATAACGCTAACAAATTATTTTAAGGGTGTACACCCACTGAGGTTAAAAAAATAATTTTTCTTGTTATTTTAAATTTCACTATGCATTTTCGAGAGCATCTAGCACTTAGGGATTTTAAAAGAAGCTTTAAAAGAGTTTTAGATATCTGTAAAAAATTCATAGTTCAACAATTATAACGCTAACAATTTATTTTAAGAGTGTAAATCCACTGACGTTAAAAAAAGGAATTTTCTTGTTATCTTAAAATTCTCTATGCATTTTCATGGCCACCCAGCACTCAGGGATTTTAAAAAAAGCTTTAATAGTGTTTTAGCTATCTGTGAAAAATTCATAGCTCAACAATTATAACGCTAACAATTTATTTTAAGGGTGTACTCCCACTGACGTTAAAAAAATAAATTTTCTTGTTATTTTAAAATTCACTATGCATTTTCAAGGGGACCCAGCACCCAAGGATTTTAAAAGAAGCTTTAATAGTGTTTTAGGTATCTGTAAAAAATTCATAGTTCAACAATTATAACGCTAACAATTTATTTTAAGAGTGTATATCCACTGACGTTAAAAAAGAAATTTACTTCTTATTTTAAAATTCACTATGCATTTTCATGGGCACCCAGCACTCAGGGATTTTAAAAGAAGCTTTAATAGTGTTTTAGGTATCTGTAAAAAATTCATAGTTCAACAATTATAACGCTAACAATTTATTTTATGAGTGTATATCCACTGACGTTAAAAAAGAAATTTGTTTCTTATTTTAAAATTCACTATGCATTTTCATGGGCACCCAGTACTCAGGGATTTTAAAGAAAGCTTTAATAGTGTTTTGGGTATCTGTAAAAAATTCATAGTTCAACAATTATAACGCTAACAATTTATTTTATTGGTGTACACCCACTGACGTTAAAAAAGAAATTTACTTGTTATTTTAAAATTCACTATGCATTTTTGTGGTCACCCAGCACTCAGGGATTTTAAAAGAAGCTTTAATAGTGTTTTAGATATCTGTAAAAAATTCATATTTCCACAATTATAACGCTAACAATTTATTTTAAGAGTGTAAATCCACTGACGTTAAAAAAAGGAATTTTCTTGTTATCTTAAAATTCTCTATGCATTTTCATGGCCACCCAGAACTCAGGGATTTTAAAAAAAGCTTTAATAGTGTTTTAGCTATCTGTGAAAAATTCATAGCTCAACAATTATAACGCTAACAATTTATTTTAAGGGTGTACACCCACTGACGTTAAAAAAATAAATTTTCTTGTTATTTTAAAATTCACTATGCATTTTCAAGGGGACCCAGCACCCAAGGATTTTAAAAGAAGCTTTAATAGTGTTTTAGGTATCTGTAAAAAATTCATAGTTCAACAATTATAACGCTAACAATTTATTTTAAGAGTGTATATCCACTGACGTTAAAAAAGAAATTTACTTCTTATTTTAAAATTCACTATGCATTTTCATGGGCACCCAGCACTCAGGGATTTTAAAAGAAGCTTTAATAGTGTTTTGGGTATCTGTAAAAAATTCATAGTTCAACAATTATAACGCTAACAATTTATTTTATGAGTGTATATCCACTGACGTTAAAAAAGAAATTTGTTTCTTATTTTAAAATTCACTATGCATTTTCATGGGCACCCAGTACTCAGGGATTTTAAAGAAAGCTTTAATAGTGTTTTGGGTATCTGTAAAAAATTCATAGTTCAACAATTATAACGCTAACAATTTATTTTATTGGTGTACACCCACTGACGTTAAAAAAGAAATTTACTTGTTATTTTAAAATTCACTATGCATTTTCATAGGCACCCAGCACTCAGGGATTTTAAAAGAAGCTTTAATAATGTTTTAGGTATCTGTGAAAAATTCATAGTTTAACAATTATAACCCTAACAATTTATTTTAAGAATGTACACCCACTGACGTTAAAAAAAGAAAATTTCTTGTTATTTTAAAATTCACTATGCATTTTCATGGGCACCCAGCACTCAGAGATTTTAAAAGAAGCTTTAATAGTGTTTTAGGTATCTGTAAAAAATTCATAGTTCAACAATTATAACGCTAACAATTTATTTTAAGAGTATATATCCACTGATGTAAAAAAAGAAATTTACTTGTTATTTTAAAATTCACTATGCATTTTCATGGGCACCCAGCACTCAGGGATTTTAAAAGATGCTTTAATAGTGTTTTAGGTATCTGTGAAAAATTCATAGTTTAACAATTATAACGCTAACAATTTATTTTAAGAATGTACACCCACTGACGTTAAAAAAATAAATTTTCTTGTTATTTTAAAATTCACTATGCATTTTCAAGGGGACCCAGCACCCAAGGATTTTAAAAGAAGCTTTAATAGTGTTTTAGGTATCTGTAAAAAATTCATAGTTCAACATTTATAACGCTAACAATTTATTTTAAGAGTGTATATCCACTGACGTTAAAAAAGAAATTTACTTCTTATTTTAAAATTCACTATGCATTTTCATGGGCACCCAGCACTCAGGGATTTTAAAAGAAGCTTTAATAGTGTTTTAGGTATCTGTAAAAAATTCATAGTTCAACAATTATAACGCTAACAATTTATTTTATGAGTGTATATCCACTGACGTTAAAAAAGAAATTTGTTTCTTATTTTAAAATTCACTATGCATTTTCATGGGCACCCAGTACTCAGGGATTTTAAAGAAAGCTTTAATAGTGTTTTGGGTATCTGTAAAAAATTCATAGTTCAACAATTATAACGCTAACAATTTATTTTATGAGTGTATATCCACTGACGTTAAAAAAGAAATTTGCTTCTTATTTTAAAATTCACTATGCATTTTCATGGGCACCCAGCACTCAGGGATTTTAAAGGAAGCTTTAATAGTGTTTTAGGTATCTGTGAAAAATTCATAGTTTAACAATTATAACCCTAACAATTTATTTTAAGAATGTACACCCACTGACGTTAAAAAAAGAAAATTTCTTGTTATTTTAAAATTCACTATGCATTTTCATAGGCACCCAGCACTCAGGGATTTTAAAAGAAGCTTTAATAATGTTTTAGGTATCTGTGAAAAATTCATAGTTTAACAATTATAACCCTAACAATTTATTTTAAGAATGTACACCCACTGACGTTAAAAAAAGAAAATTTCTTGTTATTTTAAAATTCACTATGCATTTTCATGGGCACCCAGCACTCAGAGATTTTAAAAGAAGCTTTAATAGTGTTTTAGGTATCTGTAAAAAATTCATAGTTCAACAATTATAACGCTAACAATTTATTTTAAGAGTGTATATCCACTGACGTTAAAAAAGAAGTTTACTTGTTATTTTAAAATTCACTATGCATTTTCATGGGCACCCAGCACTCAGGGATTTTAAAAGATGCTTTAGTAGTGTTTTAGGTTTCTGTAAAAAATTCATAGTTCAACAATTATAACGCTAACAATTTATTTTAAGAGTGTATATCCACTGATGTAAAGAAAGAAATTTACTTGTTATTTTAAAATTCACTATGCATTTTCATGGGCACCCAGCACTCAGGGATTTTAAAAGATGCTTTAGTAGTGTTTTAGGTTTCTGTAAAAAATTCATAGTTCAACAATTATAACGCTAACAATTTATTTTAAGAGTGTATATCCACTGATGTAAAAAAAGAAATTTACTTGTTATTTTAAAATTCACTATGCATTTTCATGGGCACCCAGCACTCAGGGATTTTAAAAGATGCTTTAATAGTGTTCTAGGTTTCTGTAAAAAATTCATAGTTCAACAATTATAACGCTAACAATTTATTTTAAGAGTGTATATCCACTGACGTTAAAAAAGAAGTTTACTTGTTATTTTAAAATTCACTATGCATTTTCATGGGCACCCAGCACTCAGGGATTTTAAAAGATGCTTTAATAGTGTTTTAGGTTTCTGTAAAAAATTCATAGTTCAACAATTATAACCCTAACAATTTATTTTAAGAATGTACACCCACTGACGTTAAAAAAAGAAAATTTCTTGTTATTTTAAAATTCACTATGCATTTTCATAGGCACCCAGCACTCAGGGATTTTAAAAGAAGCTTTAATAATGTTTTAGGTATCTGTGAAAAATTCATAGTTTAACAATTATAACCCTAACAATTTATTTTAAGAATGTACACCCACTGACGTTAAAAAAAGAAAATTTCTTGTTATTTTAAAATTCACTATGCATTTTCATGGGCACCCAGCACTCAGAGATTTTAAAAGAAGCTTTAATAGTGTTTTAGGTATCTGTAAAAAATTCATAGTTCAACAATTATAACGCTAACAATTTATTTTAAGAGTGTATATCCACTGACGTTAAAAAAGAAGTTTACTTGTTATTTTAAAATTCACTATGCATTTTCATGGGCACCCAGCACTCAGGGATTTTAAAAGATGCTTTAGTAGTGTTTTAGGTTTCTGTAAAAAATTCATAGTTCAACAATTATAACGCTAACAATTTATTTTAAGAGTGTATATCCACTGATGTAAAGAAAGAAATTTACTTGTTATTTTAAAATTCACTATGCATTTTCATGGGCACCCAGCACTCAGGGATTTTAAAAGATGCTTTAGTAGTGTTTTAGGTTTCTGTAAAAAATTCATAGTTCAACAATTATAACGCTAACAATTTATTTTAAGAGTGTATATCCACTGATGTAAAAAAAGAAATTTACTTGTTATTTTAAAATTCACTATGCATTTTCATGGGCACCCAGCACTCAGGGATTTTAAAAGATGCTTTAATAGTGTTCTAGGTTTCTGTAAAAAATTCATAGTTCAACAATTATAACGCTAACAATTTATTTTAAGAGTGTATATCCACTGACGTTAAAAAAGAAGTTTACTTGTTATTTTAAAATTCACTATGCATTTTCATGGGCACCCAGCACTCAGGGATTTTAAAAGATGCTTTAATAGTGTTTTAGGTTTCTGTAAAAAATTCATAGTTCAACAATTATAACGCTAACAATTTATTTTAAGAGTGTATATCCACTGACGTTAAAAAAGAAGTTTACTTGTTATTTTAAAATTCACTATGCATTTTCATGGGCACCCAGCACTCAGGGATTTTAAAAGATGCTTTAATAGTGTTTTAGGTTTCTGTGAAAAATTCATAGTTCAACAATTATAACGCTAACAATTTATTTTATGAGTGTATATCCACTGACGTTAAAAAAGAAATTTGCTTCTTATTTTAAAATTCACTATGCATTTTCATGGGCACCCAGCACTCAGGGATTTTAAAGGAAGCTTTAATAGTGTTTTAGGTATCTGTGAAAAATTCATAGTTTAACAATTATAACCCTAACAATTTATTTTAAGAATGTACACCCACTGACGTTAAAAAAAGAAAATTTCTTGTTATTTTAAAATTCACTATGCATTTTCATAGGCACCCAGCACTCAGGGATTTTAAAAGAAGCTTTAATAATGTTTTAGGTATCTGTGAAAAATTCATAGTTTAACAATTATAACCCTAACAATTTATTTTAAGAATGTACACCCACTGACGTTAAAAAAAGAAAATTTCTTGTTATTTTAAAATTCACTATGCATTTTCATGGGCACCCAGCACTCAGAGATTTTAAAAGAAGCTTTAATAGTGTTTTAGGTATCTGTAAAAAATTCATAGTTCAACAATTATAACGCTAACAATTTATTTTAAGAGTATATATCCACTGATGTAAAAAAAGAAATTTACTTGTTATTTTAAAATTCACTATGCATTTTCATGGGCACCCAGCACTCAGGGATTTTAAAAGATGCTTTAATAGTGTTTTAGGTATCTGTGAAAAATTCATAGTTTAACAATTATAACGCTAACAATTTATTTTAAGAATGTACACCCACTGACGTTAAAAAAATAAATTTTCTTGTTATTTTAAAATTCACTATGCATTTTCAAGGGGACCCAGCACCCAAGGATTTTAAAAGAAGCTTTAATAGTGTTTTAGGTATCTGTAAAAAATTCATAGTTCAACATTTATAACGCTAACAATTTATTTTAAGAGTGTATATCCACTGACGTTAAAAAAGAAATTTACTTCTTATTTTAAAATTCACTATGCATTTTCATGGGCACCCAGCACTCAGGGATTTTAAAAGAAGCTTTAATAGTGTTTTAGGTATCTGTAAAAAATTCATAGTTCAACAATTATAACGCTAACAATTTATTTTATGAGTGTATATCCACTGACGTTAAAAAAGAAATTTGTTTCTTATTTTAAAATTCACTATGCATTTTCATGGGCACCCAGTACTCAGGGATTTTAAAGAAAGCTTTAATAGTGTTTTGGGTATCTGTAAAAAATTCATAGTTCAACAATTATAACGCTAACAATTTATTTTATGAGTGTATATCCACTGACGTTAAAAAAGAAATTTGCTTCTTATTTTAAAATTCACTATGCATTTTCATGGGCACCCAGCACTCAGGGATTTTAAAGGAAGCTTTAATAGTGTTTTAGGTATCTGTGAAAAATTCATAGTTTAACAATTATAACCCTAACTATTTATTTTAAGAATGTACACCCACTGACGTTAAAAAAAGAAAATTTCTTGTTATTTTAAAATTCACTATGCATTTTCATAGGCACCCAGCACTCAGGGATTTTAAAAGAAGCTTTAATAATGTTTTAGGTATCTGTGAAAAATTCATAGTTTAACAATTATAACCCTAACAATTTATTTTAAGAATGTACACCCACTGACGTTAAAAAAAGAAAATTTCTTGTTATTTTAAAATTCACTATGCATTTTCATGGGCACCCAGCACTCAGAGATTTTAAAAGAAGCTTTAATAGTGTTTTAGGTATCTGTAAAAAATTCATAGTTCAACAATTATAACGCTAACAATTTATTTTAAGAGTGTATATCCACTGACGTTAAAAAAGAAGTTTACTTGTTATTTTAAAATTCACTATGCATTTTCATGGGCACCCAGCACTCAGGGATTTTAAAAGATGCTTTAGTAGTGTTTTAGGTTTCTGTAAAAAATTCATAGTTCAACAATTATAACGCTAACAATTTATTTTAAGAGTGTATATCCACTGATGTAAAGAAAGAAATTTACTTGTTATTTTAAAATTCACTATGCATTTTCATGGGCACCCAGCACTCAGGGATTTTAAAAGATGCTTTAGTAGTGTTTTAGGTTTCTGTAAAAAATTCATAGTTCAACAATTATAACGCTAACAATTTATTTTAAGAGTGTATATCCACTGATGTAAAAAAAGAAATTTACTTGTTATTTTAAAATTCACTATGCATTTTCATGGGCACCCAGCACTCAGGGATTTTAAAAGATGCTTTAATAGTGTTCTAGGTTTCTGTAAAAAATTCATAGTTCAACAATTATAACGCTAACAATTTATTTTAAGAGTGTATATCCACTGACGTTAAAAAAGAAGTTTACTTGTTATTTTAAAATTCACTATGCATTTTCATGGGCACCCAGCACTCAGGGATTTTAAAAGATGCTTTAATAGTGTTTTAGGTTTCTGTAAAAAATTCATAGTTCAACAATTATAACGCTAACAATTTATTTTAAGAGTGTATATCCACTGACGTTAAAAAAGAAGTTTACTTGTTATTTTAAAATTCACTATGCATTTTCATGGGCACCCAGCACTCAGGGATTTTAAAAGATGCTTTAATAGTGTTTTAGGTTTCTGTGAAAAATTCATAGTTCAACAATTATAACGCTAACAATTTATTTTAAGAGTGTATATCCACTGACGTTAAAAAAGAAGTTTACTTGTTATTTTAAAATTCACTATGCATTTTCATGGGCACCCAGCACTCAGGGATTTTAAAAGATGCTTTAATAGTGTTTTAGGTTTCTGTAAAAAATTCATAGTTCAACAATTATAACGCTAACAATTTATTTTATGAGTGTATATCCACTGACGTTAAAAAAGAAATTTACTTGTTATTTTAAAATTCACTATGCATTTTCATGGGCACCCAGCACTCAGGGATTTTAAAAGAAGCTTTAATAGTGTTTTAGGTTTTTGTAAAAAATTCATAGATCAACAATTATAACGCTAACAATTTATTTTAAGAGTGTATATCCACTGACGTTAAAAAAGAAATTTACTTGTTATTTTAAAATTCACTATGCATTTTTAAGGACACCCAGCACTCAGGTTTGGACGAAAATTCCCTTCAAATAACGAGGTCAGAGCAGCGACAACCGCTTATTTTGCAGAGTTGGACAAATCGCATTATACTGCGGATATTAAAATGTTAGAACATCGTTAGTCTAAATGTATTGAAGTACGAGGGGACTATGTTGAGAATTAAATAAAAATATTTTCAAAAATCTTTTGTTTTCTTTATCAGGCCGAGAACTTATCGAACCATCCTCGTAAGGTGATCAAAACGCGTAAGGAGAGATAACCAGAGTTCTACTGGCAGCAAATAAACTGGTTTGTATATATTCATTTTTTGTTTTCTGCTTGGAGAGATAATACATATGAACAACTATTTCAACACGGCAGATTTTTTAATTTATTACTAAAATTTAACAATAAGTCAAGCAAGTTTTGAATCTTTAAAATACAATTAAAACAATATCATAAGAAAAACAAAACTGGTCATCGAGAAAAACTAAATTCCAAGGCAACTAGATCGGGTTTAAGTCTTAAACCTTCTTAGCGAATCTCGTTATTAATTTTTAAAAATTATAATAAATATTTTTAAATTTAATTTACGATCTTTATTGAAAAAATCCAGTGATTTAAATCGTAAATTTAATCATAATTTAAATCATTCGATTAAAATCAACCCAATCTTGGTTGCTACACTTCTTTAAAGCACCTGGCAAAGGGCCCATACCTTTTTACATTTCTATCGTTTTATTCTTACGTATAGTGAGTTTTCGAAATATAGAATTTTAAGGTCCGAAAAACTAACGCTTTCATTCCTACTAAACAGTTGTGAATAGATGAGTGTTTATTCCGAAGTAGTATAAATATATATATATATATATATATATATATATATATATATATATATATATATATATATATATATATATATATATATATATATATATATATATGTATATATTGAACTTCCATTGTTTTTATTTTTTATTGAATATAACGACGTTTGGGCTGGTAGTTATCTCGTGGAACTAAACAAAACCCTACATATTCTAAACGTAGTCCCTTTGCTACGAGTTACAATTGAATTATTGTGTAAATTTCCTAACCCAGAACAGGACACGGACAGCTTGGTCTATACACAACTGACCACTAAATGTTTGGTATTTCGTCCTCGGTGGTGGACTCATCAGTGTGTCCACCGATGCCTTCCTCAGACATCTTTTTGACATGCTTTCTATTATTTGGAACTTATATTTGAACTTAAACCTTGACGGAATCTACACACAACTGACCATTAGATGTTTGGTGTTTCCTTATATTTGAACTTAAATCTTGAAGGAATATATCGGTGAGATGTAATCTTACAACATACATAATTATTTATGATAAAAGTAAATGCAGTAGAGTGTGACGGAGATAAGTACAGTCATGCGTGCTACATTGTGGTCTCATTTATGTTGCATTTAGTTTTATTTAACAATTGCTAAGAAGAAGAATAGGTTCTGTATAATTTGAACTAAAGAGACATTGAAAGGCGTTAAACTACTTGTGAAATTTTGTTTGCCAAACATCAAGTTGTGACAGGGGATGGAAAGTGGATCGCAGAAAATCATGAGTAGATCCAGGCCAGCTTCCAACATCACATCCAGTGTTCAGTACACATGGGAAGCAGGCTTTGCTGTGTATTTAGTGGGATGATAAGGGAAATGTGTAATACAAACTGCTAAAACCTGGTAAAACAATTACTGGCGATCGATATCAACAATAACTGATAAAATTATACCAAGCATTGCACGAAAAACGACCAATATACGCCGAAAGACACACACAAAGACTTACATTGTTACCAAGAAGTGAATATTTGGCTTGGTGAATGGTTGGCCTCAAAAAACGCCATACAAACTGACGGGCATACTGATCAACTCACAGCCAAAACTACTGGATCTAAAAGTAGATCATTTTGCATAAAGGTTTCTTAAATGACGTAAGTGAGCACTAAGGAAGGACTTTTAGAAGTTCATCCCCTAAGGGAGTAAAATAAGGGATGAAAGTTTGAACGAAAGTTCTTCACGTTGGTAGTTAGAAATGTTATAATATAATAGTTAGAAAAAAAATGTACCTATATCATTGTTATTTAAAAATCATCTTTTTAGGGGGTAAAATAGGTTCTTCATTTTGGTAGTTAGAAACTATTTTTTGATGATGAGAAAGATGAGAAAACCTCATAGCTAATACTTTGTCTATAGAGATAATTAATTTTATTCTGAAAACAAATGCTCAACTTTTCCGATAAAATCGACATTACTAACCGAAACATCTCTAACAATAAAAGTAAGATAAAGTGTGTAAAGTTTGAAGGGATGTCTTTAAACTATAACTCAGCAGTGAAAAAAAATTATAAAGGAAAATGTAATGTTTTTAACGTTATATAGTGACCAATGGAAAATCTCTTTTTCTATATGCCCCTTTCTGTCGCATTACCTATATATCTTGTGTTCCTCTGCAGAGATGCTAACCTTTACCCTGATATATATAGTCAATAATTTCGATGCGACTTTTATATCTATTCGATAAAGTTGGGATAGAGCGTTTCGGTAAATAGCATAATGTACTTTGATATAATCGAAAATAATGTTTTGTAATATAAATTATGTTTTTAGAATAACTTAAACGACTTAAAAGAGTTAGTTTATTAATTGTACAGGGTGAGTCAACGATTGGATGAAGTAGGTTTCTGCCTTTTCGGTGAAATTAACAAAGAAACTATATTTATTGTTTGATACAGTTTATTTTTACGCAGATTTTAAAAATATTTAGGACTCTACAGGGTGAGCCAAAAAACTAGGACAACATAAAGTTGTATTTTTTTAAATAGAACACCCTATATACGAATCGTATTTTCGATTTAGCTTATAATTTTAAATCTTTTTTATTAAGGGTTTACTATAACAAAACTTTATAGTTTCTGAGATAATTAAGTTTAAAGAAAAAAAGTCACATTTTCAAGCATCAATTCAATCCTAAATAACGTTTTCAATTTTGTGACAAATATATTCAAATTTGGAATTTAGCAAGGCCAAGGACAAGTTAACATAAATTTACCTAATATTTGCAATAAAAGCTACAGGGTGTTGAACACATCGGCTCACATTTGAACAAGTTTAAATGAATAAATATCTTTTTTTTAAATGGTACACCCTGTATATTTTCATGTTATTTAATAGAGTAATAAAAACCCTAAAAGTTTTGTTCAATATATCCTATACCTATTTATAATAGTTTTTGAGATATTTCAGTTTTTCCTATTTTCCATACTTTTTTACACAAATAGTCTTCATTATCATAGTAGCCATGGCAAAAACAATGTAAAAGAACATTTTTCTGTGTGTCAAATTTATAACCGCAATCGCTTCTTTTGGTTTTTATGTAGTGTAGTTTGGTTTTTTTTTGCATTCATCTTATATTGTAAAATGAATTTTCCAAAGAATGAGTTAAAAGATATGATTTATACAATAGGAGAGGCTCAAAAAAATTGCCTTCTTGCTCAAAGAATTTACAAAATGAAGTATCCTGATCGACGCCAGCCTAATACCCATACTTTTCAAAACTTAATGCAAAGATTTGATTCTTCTGGTACTGTTGATTATCCAAAATGTAAAGTGGTCAACAAACCAGTAACTAATGAAGAAAAAGAGCTACCAGTATTGTTAAATGTTCAGGAAAATCCTTATATTGGTAGCCGTCAGTTAGCAGCATTATGTGAAACATCACAATCCACCGCTAATCGTACTACCAAGAAATATAGGTATCATCTATATCACATGGAATTACACCAAGAATTGTATGGACAGGATTTTGAAAGTCGTGTAAACTTTTGTCGTACAATAAATGTGGAGATTCAATTAAATCCAAATTTATTATGCAAGGTAATGTTTAGTGATGAAGCTACTTTTAGAAGTAAGGGTGCCGTAAATAGACGCAACATGCATTATTATGCCACAGAAAACCCATTTTGGATTAGAGAGGTGCAACATCAAAACCACTGGTATTCATCATAATCGAATTATTGGACCCCACTTTTTTAATGAACCACTAAATGGCCATAGTTACCTGAACTTTCTACAAGAAGAACTACCCCAACTGCTTCAAGGTCTCGATAGGGATGAGCTCGACAGTATGTGGTTCCAGCACGATGGTGCGCCTCCGCATTACCATCGTGAAGTTCGTGCGTTTTTGGACCAACGATATCCGCAAAAATGGATTGGACGTGGGGGTTTTATTGAGTGGCCACCAAGTCTTGCGACATCACCCCATTAGATTTCTTCCTATGGGGTTATATTAAAAATAAGGTGTATGTTAATCCACCAACAACAGTGGAAGATATGCGAAACAGGATTAGGGATACCTGTAGAACAATAACGCCACTAATTTTGTCCAGGGTCCGAGAAAATCTGCAAAAAATACTAAATTTGTGCATTGCACAAGAGGGTCGTTTATTCGAACACTTATTAAAAAGAAATAATTAATCTCAGTATTTAATAGGTAATTTTTTTGTTTCAATTTAGTATAAAAGTAAATATGTATTTGCCTTGTCGTTATTGTTGTGTTAATTTTTTCACATTATGTTTAATTAAACTATTGCCGTTGTAATATAACGAATAATGTATTTCATCATATTTAACCACATTCTGTTTGTTTCTGTAGTTTCTTTTTATTATTTTACATGGCTACTATGATAATGAAGACTATTTCTGTAAAAAAGTATGGATAATAAGAAAAACTGAAATATTTCAAAAACTATTATAAATAGGTATAGGATATATTGAACAAAACTTTTAGGGTTTTTATTACTCTATTAAATAACATGAAAATATACAGGGCGTACCATTTAAAAAAAAGATATTTATTCATTTAAACTTGTTCAAATTTGAGCCGATGTGTTCAACACCCTGTAGCTTTTATTGCAAATATTAGGTAAAAATTATGTTAACTTGTCCTTGGCCTTGCTAAATTCCAAATTTGAATATATTTGTCACAAAATTGAAAACGTTGTTTAGGATTGAATTGATGCTTGAAAATGTGACTTTTTTTTCTTTAAACTTAATTATCTCAGAAACTATAAAGTTTTGTTATAGTAAACCCTTAATAAAAAAGATTTAAAATTATAAGCTAAATCGAAAATACGATTCGTATATAGGGTATTCTATTTAAAAAAATACAACTTTATGCTGTCCTAGTTTTTTGGCTCACCCTGTAGAGTCCTAAATATTTTTAAAATCTGCGTAAAAATAAACTGTATCAAACAATAAATATAGTTTCTTTGTAAATTTCACCGAAAAGGCACAAACTTACATCCAATCGTTGACTCACCCGGTACTTTACTTGCATGCAATATGAGAATGATTATTATACTGTGTGACTACTACATTCGATTGGAGATCCTTTCCTATATAAGAGAATGAAGAGAGATCTTGTTCAATCAGTGTGGAAATTAGCGGACACACTGTAAGGTGTACTTTGCTCCCTGACAGAAATTAAACTGAACTATGAAAAATTTTATTGTTGCAGTAAATTTATAAAAGCTTATAATATTTAAATATAATTAAACATAATTAGATTTATGACAGTCCTTGGTTACCTGCGGCACTGACGCCGGTACGTCTGAGGTTTCGGTGACAGTTTTATTACTCTCTCTAGTTCTTGAATAGAGTATAGATCAGGTAAAAATAATAGGCGAGCCTTCCAAAAACATGTTATTTACCAAAAGTGGTGTGTAAGTTTTTTGAAAAATTGATTTTAGACAAAATGCGACCCTTTTAATAATAATACATTTTATTAATGTAATATTTACATTGTTTTTCTCTAATCGTAAAAATAAATTGAGTTCAAATACAAACTGTAATGTATAAAAGAAGACTATAGCTCAACTAATGTAGCTGTTTCTCAGATATTGGGTTCATGGATTGCGAATTTTACCAAAAACGCGTATAATATAAAATGATCGATTCCTTAATCTAACTTTGCCGTTGTGGAAAAGGTCTTTTAAAGTTCCATCTGTCCTTGTCCCGGGTAAAAAGGGACGACCCTACCTGAAGCACCTGCCGCGTGCTACCTGCTTCCAAAGCTTAGTTCCAAACTCTTATAAATTGGTCAATATTGACCAGAAATTTATTCAAGATTTTGTCACACAAATGTGGACTATATATATATATATATATATATATATATATATATATATATATATATATATATATATATATATATATATATATATATATATATATATATATATATATATATATATAAATAAGTAGATAAGTTTTTGTCCGTGTAATTTAAAATAAAATAAAAAAATGCGTGTACTCGATTTTACATATTTCTGTTTTAATTCACCGTCGCGCCACCATATGACGGTTCTTTTACAAACTTTGTTAATCTGTGTGGGTCTTGTATTATCAAGTGGACCATCGAGATGTCGCCTTTGTCGTCTTATTTGCTGTGTTTTGATTATAAATTCAGCTTTATACGATGCAAAGGCGAGATGATGGTTTGTACCGACTGCGGTGGCCTGACGAGTCCCATATTAGGACGAAACAGCGCTGTCACCATCTGTCGGACCCGGAGTTTTTCCATATTTTGGAGTGCTCCGCACTTTTTAAGACGAGAATCATGTAGATTGACAAAATTTTCACGTTCGCTTCGCCAATATTTTATTCTATTTTATTATATACTAGCGACCCGCCCCGGCTTCGCACGGGTGCAATGCTGATACTAAATACACTACAGAAAAACTGTGACTATTTATTTTATTTTTACAACAATTATTACATCGGCCTCCGACGCGCTATATATAGGCACGCTGCTGCCGCCCCGGTCGGCCAGTACCGCCGCAAGCGCTACTTCCCGCAATTTTAAATCTGTAATATCTTCGAAAATATTCATTTAAATCTTGTGCTGTAAAGGACCATATAGATCTATATTAAATCAACAATGTATTTAAGCTATTTAATTGGATAAGGATTAATGCTGTATTGGTTAAAATCGCTTCAAAATTTGCCATTATTTGTCGTAAAAAGTAAATGACAAAAAAAATGTTATTGTGGGATATCCATGAGAGATAGACATATACCATCGCGGAGTTTTCTGTAGACCTTTTCAATGTGTACAAATAATTAGTACATTATTTTGATAAATCTCGTAGGGTTCAGCCTGCGTTTGCAATGTAAGCGGAAAAAAATATGATAATTAACGACATCACATTAGAAACCTCAAAAATAACAGTATTTCTCCACTATTTAATGGATGTTATTATACATATAAACCTTCCTCTTGAATCACTCTATCTATTGAAAAAAACCGCATCAAAATCCGGTGCGTAGTTTTAAAGATTTAAGCATACAAAGGGACATAGGGACAGAGAAAGCGACTTTGTTTTATACTATGTAGTGATATATATATATATATATATATATATATATATATATATATATATATATATATATATATATATATATATATATATATATATATATATATATTAAAATGACTACGATGCTGTAAAAAAAAATACTAATTTATCTTGTCCAATCGTGCTCAAAACATCATTTTTATTCGGGTCCACAAAATAAAATTACCATTTCCATAAATTATTTTAGAGCAGGACGTTTATAATAAACGATAGTGATAAATTATTCCTGCAGTTTAAAACAATAGAAGGTGATCAAAAAGTCATTAGGCGAGCATCCCAGTTGGCATTGTCTTAGGAATTTTAGAGTGGTGGCTGCTACTTTGAAAGATAATTTCAAGATAATCGGTTTAAAATTTAATTTTATTTTTATTCAGATATTGGAGAGATGAAATCGCAGCACTCACATATATGCAAAAAATGAAGCTAAATCTTGTTACAGATTGATCGTTTTCCAAAAAATATTTTTACTGGTGGTTTATACAGTGCTGCGATAAAAAAAACTACTGTGCATCTACATTTCGACTCATTACCAAGTCGAAATGTAAAGCATAATCCTTATAGACAAGTCTGATTCCATTTGAATTTAATATGAAGTTGCAAATACGGAGAATGTGGGCCTACATTGGGGAAATAGATTTCACTGCGTCGAAGTATAACAGTATTAGCCTTTCATCCAGACCTTGCATATGCGTCTGACAGTGATGGGGTAAGATTGAATGCATGGACATTCTTTATATATATATATATATATATATATATATATATATATATATATATATATATATATATATATATATGTATATATATTGTGACGATTATATGGTGTGTGGTTGCGCTAGGCACGCCGCACGAACCCTTTTTAGCGCTATATGCCCCCGCACCAAATTAACCAATTAAAATAATTAATAATTTAATTATTAATTTAATCTAAATTTCCAAAATTATATATATATATATATATATATATATATATATATATATATATATATATATATATATATATATATATATATACCAGATTCCGGAACTCGATAACATCAGTCAAGACACATCCAGGAGCCGACATCAGGTCTGATCACAATTTACTCCTAGGCATAATAAAACTTAAGTTAAAGAAAATGCAACGAACAAAGACCAACAAACACGACATCAGACAACTAAAAAATGAACACATAAAACAGAGCGCACAACAGTATATGAAGGAACAGCTAAATACTGAGGAAGACACTAGTAATGCAGAGGAAGAACTCGGAAAACTACACACAATAACTCAGAACATACTTGACAAGCACCTAAAACCAACAAGAGTAAAGAAGAAGGGGTGGATGACGGAAGAGATTCTGGATCTGATGGAAGATAGACGAAAGGTTAAGAACAGTGACATAGCAACATATAAAAGAGTAGACAAAGAAATAAAAAATGCTATTAGAAATGCAAAAAATGAATGGTTAACGAAAAAGTGCACCGAAATACAATTACTACAACAAAAGCATGACTCGTTTAACCTCCACAAAAGAGTCAAAGAAGCGGCAGGCCTATATAAGCCTAAACAAGTTATACGCCTAACTGACACTCAAGGAAACTTAATAATAGAAGCAGAGCGGAGAAGAAACACTTGGATGAGATATGTAGAGGAAACCTTTAGAGATGAACGACACAATGACACAAAAAACACAGATTGTATAACTGGGCCTCCATTTACAATCGAGGAAGTAAGAACTGCTATAAGAGGAACCAAGGATGGCAAAACTACAGGACCTGACAACTTTTATTCAGAATTTTTAAAGTTAATGGATGACAACGGGACAATATGGCTCACAAAAGTGTTTAATAATATTTATAATACTGGAAAAGTTCCCCAGAGTTGGTTGAAATCAACATTTGTGACCTTACCAAAAAAACGAAATGCAAAAAGGTGTGATGATTATAGAATTATAAGCCTTATGAGCCACCTACTTAAGACTTTCCTAAAAATCATCCACAAGAGATTATACAAAAAATGCGAAGAACAACTAACACGCACACAGTTTGGGTTTCGCGATGCTCTGGGTACACGGGAGGCACTTTTTGCTGTCCAGGTCTTGTTCCAAAGATGCAAAGATGTCAACTGCGATATATATGCATGCTTTGTGGATTACCAGAAGGCATTCGATAGGGTAAAACACGACGAGCTTATATCAATACTTGAAGAGATCAGCATAGATGATAAAGATCTGAGAATAATCAAAAATATTTACTACAACCAAACTGCTAACATAAGAGTAGACAACCAGTTGACAGAAGCAATCTCAATAGAACGCGGAGTACGCCAGGGATGTATACTGTCCCCGATGCTATTTAATGTTTATTCTGAGCATATCTTCAAACTAGCCTTGGAAGAATGTGATGAGGGAATACTAATCAACGGTGAACGTCTGAACAACATCAGATACGCAGACGACACAGTGGTATTCGCAGACAGTCTGGAGGGATTTCAGATGTTGATGACAATCATAACTGAAGTAAGTAAGCACTATGGGTTAGATTTAAATACAAAGAAGACAAAATATATGGTCATCAGCAAACGCCCAATCCTAAACACACAACTGACCATCAACCAACAAACAATTGAAAGGGTTGAAAGCTATACATACCTTGGCACCAATGTAAACAGTCAATGGGATCACTCATTGGAAATAAAACAACGTATAGCAAAAGCCAAAGCAGCGTTTACAAAAATGAGCACCGTCTTCAAGGGCCGTGATCTGCCGCTGAAAACCAAGGTCTTCATACTGCAGTGCTATGTTTTTCCAGTTCTGCTCTACGGAACAGAGGCTTGAACACTCTCTGAAGCGTCCATTAAAAAACTTGAAGCGTTCGAGATGTGGTGCTATAGGCGCATCTTAAGAATCTCCTGGGTCGACCGAGTCACAAATAATGAAGTCCTGCGCAGAATGGGAAAGGAGTGCGAAGTGATCAAAACAATTAAAAAACGCAAATTGGAATACTTAGGACATATTATGAGAAATGAACAGCGATATAACCTCCTCCAATTAATTCTGCAAGGGAAGGTGTACGGCAAGAGGGGGCCAGGACGAAGACGAATCTCTTGGCTCCAAAACTTAAGAAAATGGTTCAACATGAGCACGACTGGACTGTTCCGCGCAGCTGCCAACAAAGTAAGAATAGCCATGCTAGTCACCAACATTCGGAACGAATAGGCACCGCTAGAAGAAGAAGAATGTTCCTACCTGTTAATTTTACCCTTTTCTCAGGGGAATTCAGTTGTTTTAAAAGATCACACCCAGATAATGAATATACAAACAGATTAAAAACACAATATAAATATTTTATTCAAAAATTAATAAATATGGCACAATTATCAACAATTCTGGATGAAATTATGACAACAATATTATAAAATTTGATACAAATATGCTTCTTATCAATTTGTCATTTATTTATTTTTATTTACTATGCATTAGCCCTTTTCAACAACCTGTATCACACCTTGGCAACGTTTTATTATTTCAATTTTGCAACCTACTACTAGATGGCGTTACTGCAATTTAATTTGTAAAACGTAGTTAATTTCTCAAAATTTGGTTTATTTTTAAAAATTTTCGTTTGCCGTGACGTGATGTAAGTAGTTAATTATTATTATAATGACACCTATTATTGATGATTAATGTTATTTAGGTTAGTTTGACAAGCTATCATTCATTAGTGTAATTTTATTTTTATCTTGATAAAACTTTTGCATTTTGGTAGCTATTGAGTTTTTCTTGAAACTATTCCTAATTGTCTATTCTATTTTTTAAACACAATACCTTAAACTATACTTAATTCCTATTTATACTCTAATCTACACTATGGTTATTGATTTATATATATATATGTATATATATATATATATATATATATATATATATATATATATATATATATATATATATATATATATATATATGTTTATGCGGCTTTCACGGATTCCTCCGTGTGAGATGCAATAGCAGTGGATATATCCACATTATGCCGTTGTAGTGCTGAAATCACATTCAGCAAACGTACAACTATATGCAGCTCCGTGTATAGAATGAAGTAAAATACGAACAGTAAATGCAAACCTGTCTTCATCTTATCCTTTCTGTGTTAGAGGTTGCACAGTTAGAACAAATTGTTATAAAACGCAATTTATCCTATTCCACCACCATCGAGATGATGGCCTACCTATACCACCATACCGAGAAGAAAGTCAAAACTTACCCTCCCCGCCACAGTGATACGGCAGAGATACATGTTTCGTCTCTACTAGACTCATCAGGGTACCGACATGCACCTGGCTGTGCAAAGGACAGATCGGAAGGAAGCATGCAAAACTGAAATGTGGATATATCCACTGCTATTGCATCTCACACGGAGTAATCCGTGAAAGCCGCATAAACATATATACGCCATCCGGCGGGAGGTCGGCGAAGCCGCGTTCAGTTTTGCATGCTTCCTTCCGATCTGTCCTTTGCACAGCCAGGTGCATGTCGGTACCCTGATGAGTCTAGTAGAGACGAAACATGTATCTCTGCCGTATCACTGTGGCGGGGAGGGTAAGTTTTGACTTTCTTCTCGGTATGGTGGTATAGGTAGGCCATCATCTCGATGGTGGTGGAATAGGATAAATTGCGTTTTATAACAATTTGTTCTAACTGTGCAACCTCTAACACAGAAAGGATAAGATGAAGAGAGGTTTGCATTTACTGTTCGTATTTTACTTCATATATATATATATATATATATATATATATATATATATATATATATATATAGAGAGAGAGAGAGAGAGAGAGAGAGTTATTAGCCCTATACGGAATATTGGGGCCAAAATACATGATGTTCTCTGGGAGTCTAATAAAGTTACTTTTTAAAATTATTTTCATATTATACAGGGTGTCCCAAAAGCTCTAAAAGTATCAAAGTTGTGTTTTTTTAAATGGAACCCCCTGTATATTATAAGGGTTTTAAATAATTTGATTTTAATAAAATCTTACCTAATTTTCATGTTCCAAATAATTAAGACGGATTTCAATTATGTACTTGAAATTTACAGTAAAATGTAACAATAAATCATATTTTATACTCCAAACATAATAAACTTGATATATTATACAGGGTGTCCAAAAATTAAATCTAATTAAATAAGAACTTTAAGAGGTTATAACTTGATTAATTTAAGGGGTTACATGGGTTTCAAATTTTCAAAAAAAAAATTTTTTATTCGTCTATTAGAAAGTACACTATTTCGGAAATATTCTCTGAAAATTACAGGTCAATCGGGATTAAACTTTCGGAAATAGAGCCTATAGAAGGTCCGCTCACCTCAGGGTCGCTCGGTCGGTCCGCGCGCAGCAGTTATAAAGACGCAGCTGTTCTTCCTTTCACTCTTGGTGTGTTTGGCAACGTGCTGCAGATACCGATAGCCTCGAAGGTTTCAAGCATGATTATGAACCTTTGGCAGATGATGTCTTGGCAGCTATCAAGCCGATCTACGATGAACTGAGCAAAGACGAATTCTGCAGCAGTGTGTCGGAGGATTCGCAGAAAATAATAACGAAAATTTCAATCAACTAATTTGGAAGATAACTCTGAAAATACTTTCAGCTGCCTTCAAAATAGTTCATATTGCTATTTTGATGTTTTTCCACAATATGGATGTGAAAGTCGACCGAAATTGCCATAAATATGCTCGGATGATATACGAGCATCGCATTTCCTTGGCCGACAAAAAAAACAGAGGTTTCGACTTAAGAAGACCGAATTGGACTTAGAAGAGAGCGAAAGGATGCTTTAGATATTGCAACTAACGCAGAAACTTTGCTGTATGGTCATGGGATTGGTGATTCTATGTAAGTTAAAAAAAAAATTTTCTCGGGTTTTTTCTTACATGAAACTTAAACGCATTTTTCTCAAAACTGCATTTTTGAAGGCGGTGGACACGATTTCTCGTAAACCAATGCACCGATCTTCTTCAAATTTTACATGTAGTTTCTAAAAGTAATTTTCTAGAGATTGAATGAAGGATTTTGCAAAAAAATAAAATTTGTATTTTTGGCAGACCTTTTTGTTATCAATTTTAACGAAATTTTGAATTTTTTTTTGCAACTCTGTCAAAAATACAATTTGTAATTTTCCGCAAAATCCTTCTCAACTCTCTAGCTGTACTCGTGTATTAATAGGAAATATTTGGTTTTTTTGACTTCAGAAAAGTCTATTTCGAGTTATCATGTCCACCGCAAAGTCCTTTTTTTTTCGAAGCGTCTCCGAAAATCAGGTCGGTACGACTCATTTGTCATGATTTTTTGATGAAATTCTTACTGGAAGCAGCTTAATAGTTGTTCTTTTACCTGTAAAAAGTTTGGCATAATAAAATTTTCTTTATATGAAAAAAAAATACGTAAAAATTCTCTTTTTTTGGCCTCTGAAACACATCTTCTTCTTGCCCATTGACATCCACTCCTGGACATAAGCATCTCCGATGGTCCTCCACTGGGATCTCTCTCTCGCCTTCCGGAGCCAGTCTTTTCCAGCAAACTGTCTTATATCATCTACCCATCTGCGTTGTCGCCTGCCACGATTTCGGTTCGTTTCTGAAACCCATGTAACCCCTTAAATAGTACGCTATACTTTTTACCTTACTAGAAAATGTACTTTTTAAATATCTATCGAATGGTATAAGAGTGTTCTATAGATAAGTCATCACTTTTTACAGAATACGCTAAATAATCGTTTTTTGGATCATTTTGTGCTTTTGAATAGATGTTCTAATGTATCTAGTTGCCTATGGCATTTAGAAATGACAGCTAATTTACAACTATAAGAATAATAATCAGGAATTTCTTTACAAATGTTCATAAAATCGGAATGCAATTTATAGTGATCCAAAAGGCTATAACAGCAATAACTGTAATAACATATTCAAGATAGCACAAAAATGAAGCAAACTATTTATAGTAAATGTTCGAAATGCCAGCTATCCATTTCCAAACACTTACATATTCTTTTTTTGAAACTTCGAACAACATTTGCGGGGTTACAGTTTCTAAAGCGTCTCATTTGCTTATTTTCATATCGTGTGGTGTTGTCGGGTGCGCATTGTAGACAATTCCTTTATGTATAATGTGGATATATCCACTGCTATTGCATCTCACACGGAGGAATCGGTGAAAGCAGCATAAACATATATACGCCATCCGGCGGGAGGTCGGCGAAGCCGCGTTCAGTATTTGCATGCTTCCTACCGATCTCTCCTTTGCACATCCAGGTGCATGTCAGTACCCTGATGAGTCTAGTAGAGACGAAACATGTACCTCTGCCGTATCACTGTGGCGGGGAGGGTAAGTTTTGACTTTCTTCTCGGTATGGTGGTACAGATAGGCCATCATCTCGTTGGTGGTGGAATAGGATGAATTGCGTTTTATAACAATTTATTCTAACTGTGCAACCTCTAACACAGAAAGGATATGATGGAAAGAAGTTTGCATTTACAGTTCGCATTTTACTTCATTCATACACGGAGCTGCATATAGTTGTACGTTTTCTGAATGTGATTTCAGCACTACGACGGCGTAATGTGGATATATCCACTGCTATTGCTTCTCACACGGAGGAATCCGTGAGAGCCGCATAAACAAATATATATATATATATATATATATATATATATATATATATATATATATATATATATATATATATATACAGGGTGATTCAAAAATCGATCACGAAACTTAAGGGGGTGATTCTACTTGACAAAATAAGGGTAGAGCTTCATATAATTTTTTTTCAAAATGTCATTCGTTTTCGAGTTACAAGAATTACTCGCTTACAGGAAAACCGATTTGACTAATATTTGAAAGATAGGCTAAGTCTTCTGCGCTTCATCATTTTAGTAACAATTCACATTGATTGTTTGCCGCTAGAGGGCACTTTACCTACATTGAAAATTGTTTTTTTGTCATAATTTTTTAGTGTTGACAGCTACAGTAGTTTTTGGCATAATTTCTGAAAGACTGATGCCAGGCCTTTAAAAAAGGTGCTCTTTATTTACATCGCTAAACCCAACGGTTTAGACGTAAATCACCCTTAAAAATTAAGTGGTAAATTTACTTTTCTCATTTCATTACCACCAGCTACCAGGTAAATAGCTATCAAAGTATACTAGAGCTGTCAGTTTAACATCAAATAAATTCGCTTTTTAAACTATTTAATTTATAATCTTAAAATAACTAATAATGGCTAATCAGTAAATATTCATATTATGGATTATTGCGATATACATTTAATTGATAAAAATTAATGAAACAGTACTAAACAAACTAAAAAAGATTCTCAAAATGTCCCCCATTTTCTTCTATACATTTCCTAACACTCTTCAAAAAATGTCGCCTAACTCGATGAAAAATTTCTGGTGTTTCTTTAATAATTTGGCACTTTTCGATTATCCTGAAGCGAAGATCCTCGACGTTGATTACTGGAATATCGTACACCAATTGTTTCAAATGACCCCAAAAGAAAAAATCCATAGGATTAAGGTCTGGTGACCTCGCTGCCCATGCCAATGGTCCACTTCGTCCTATCCATCGCTCAGGATACGTTGCATTCAAATACTGTCGGACACGTATACTAAAGTGGGGCGGAGCTCCGTCTTGGAGGATCCACATGTTGGCCCTTACTTCCAATGGCACATCTTCCAGATACAATGGGAAACGATTTTGGATAAAATCTAAGTATACGTCACCAGTTAATGGGCCATCAAAGAAATGAGGACCAATAAGGTAATCTCCTATTATCCCTGCCCACACATTTAGTGAAAATCTACGCTGATGTTTCGTTTCTACCACATTGTTTGGGTTCTCGTAAGCATATGTGTGGATGTTGTGTAGATTTGTTATGCCATCACGAGTGAAACCAGCTTCGTCAGTGAATAATATGACGCCAATTAATCGATTATCGTGTTCATACTTAGCTAGGATCTGATTGCACATTTCCAACCGTCTCGGCCGATCATCGTCATAAAGAGCCTGCACCTTTTTTGAATGAAACGGGTAGAGTTGTTCTTCTCTTAGTATCCTCCATGAACTAGCCTGACAGAGCCGCACTTCATTCCCAATTTTTCTAGTACTAATACCTGGATTATCTTCAATAATTTCAAGCACTCTTTCTTCTTGTTGCACGTTTCTAGCAGTTCTAGGTCTTCCCCTATTTCCATTATAACTTTTAAAGGAACCACATTCCGCAAGCCTCCTGTGCACACTGGAAAATGTTTGAGCATGAGGGATATTTCTTTCCGGATAACTCTCCATATAATATCTTCTTGCCAACTCTGCATTACCATTTGCTTTTCCATAACAAAAATGGATATCACAATATTCGATATTTGAATATTGGTGATTAGCCATTATTAGTTATTTTAAGATTATAAATTAAATAGTTTAAAAAGCGAATTTATTTGATGTTAAACTGACAGCTCTAGTATACTTTGATAGCTATTTACCTGGTAGCTGGTGGTAATGAAATGAGAAAAGTAAATTTACCACTTAATTTTTAAGGGTGATTTACGTCTAAACCGTTGGGTTTAGCGATGTAAATAAAGAGCACCTTTTTTAAAGGCCTGGCATCAGTCTTTCAGAAATTATGCCAAAAACTACTGTAGCTGTCAACACTAAAAAATTATGACAAAAAAACCATTTTCAATGTAGGTAAAGTGCCCTCTAGCGGCAAACAATCAATGTGAATTGTTACTAAAATGATGAAGCGCAGAAGACTTAGCCTATCTTTCAAATATTAGTCAAATCGGTTTTCCTGTAAGCGAGTAATTCAAAAAACAAAAAATAAAAACTTGAACTTGGACGGCTTGTAACTCGAAAACGAATGACATTTTGAAAAAAAATTATATGAAGCTCTACCCTTATTTTGTCAAGTAGAATCACCCCCTTAAGTTTCGTGATCGATTTTTGAATCACCCTGTATATATATATATATATATATATATATATATATATATATATATATATATATATATATATATATATATATACATTTTTAGAAAATTAGTCATTAAGAGTTTATGACTTAAAAATAGTGGATAACTTCAAAAAAAGTCGTCTAAATTACTTCTTCCCCAATATTTCACATTTACTCACTCTCGAATTTCTCATGCATTTCTCTCTACAACTTTTTAAAATATTTTTGTGATATCAGCATGATCATTGCACTTTAGCTGCATTTGCAATATCGAAACAATCAAGCCTTGGTACTTTTCCAAGAGTTCATCATTATTTCTGTCGTGTAGTTTGTCCGAAACCCGGGACTGCAGGAAACAAATATATATCCAGAACCGACAAACAGTATCTTTGGCGTAAATTCAATTTTAAGATCAAAAAGAATCGCTAACCATATATACATATATACGACCATATAAATTACTCTCTTTCTTGATTTCTCTCTGGTATATAACCGTGTGTGTGTGTGTGTGTATGAACATCCACGTTTCATTGAAAGATTGGATTTTGTCGTTGTTTTTATACAGCACGTCCTGATTTCAGTCTCATGCGATAAGGGTCTCACATCTCATTTATAAGTGTGTTAAGTTCCAAAACACATTTTTCGTTTGCAAAAAGTAGTTCGTCTTTATATCGTTTAAAAACATTCTTTATTTCCGCCTTTTTATTTTCCTAATTTTATTTTTATCGCCGCCGTTCTTGTCTACAACTTTAAGAAGAAACATTAAACTCTCCCGTATTCTGTGGATTCCCGCAAGGTTTTAAAAATGACCCCCATCGTTCTCTATGAGCTCTTTTTATTACGTTAGAAATAAATTAAAACAGATAAAGGCGATGTTTTGTTTTTCCTCGAATACTTTGAGTTTTCTTTGAGAAAATGGAGGCATCTGGTTTAATTTATTAAGGAAAAGTTACTTGAATTAAAGTGGATTAATGAAATTGCTTATTAACCTTGTCAGAGTTATGATTAAGTTATTTAAAGGATCACAATCATATTAAACTATTTGAAACTCTATTTTTCACCATTAAGCCGGAGATATAAAATTTATTTAATCTTGCCGAGATTCATGTCCACCGTGTCTCTAGGCGTTTATAAAGTCTCAGAAAAATAGCTTATTTTCACACTCATTCATGTCTTATATGTTTTTAGAACCACATAAAATTACCCATTATTTTTGAGGTTGCAAGAAAGTACCAGCTTTAGCCAAAGTAATTGGAAAGGATACTGAATCAAACAAGGAAAATTTGTTTGACTATGAAAACCCAATACTTCAACCCGTCTAATATAGCTATATATATATATATATATATATATATATATATATATATATATATATATATATATATATATATATATATATATATACAGGTCTGGAAAATCCACACCAGAAACTGGACGTTTCTTAAGTATAATACTATATTATTCATCAAATCAGACTGAGACAGAAGAATAAGCATCGTAAGCATCGACATACGTGTAAATTACCAGTTTGGCCCTAGGGTGAGGGGTAATCCAATGCTGGCGCGGTAAGAGCGGGCGGCAGCATAGGCCACGCCCTAGCACAATAAGAGGATTCCAAGTTATTTGCTTTCATTCGGCCTTCGAAGCGTAAGTACCGTGTTTCGCGCCAAATTTTTTTGTTATGGTAGTTTATTCCACAGAACAAAAAGAGCACATTATTAAGTGGTACACTATTCTGGTAAATAATCGGCAGATTTGTATTTATGTGCGAAAATCATCCTATTCCTTGAAAATTTAGAATTTCGAAAATTATTAAAAAATTTGAGACAACCGGTTGTCTAAAAATTTGTAAAAAATGCACTGATAATAATGAGGAGCAACCGGTTCCTCAAATTACAAAGAACGAGCAAATCGGGGAGACTGACGTTTGTAGTTTAGCAGAAATTAATTTTCCTTGCAATAGTACCATAATTGCCTAAGAACTTGATATGAACGCTCGAACAGTTCGGAATATTTTAAAGCTAATAGGGATATAACCCCTGAAGTTTTGGCAAATACACGAACCATATTTTACAATAGACTAGGTTATTGTCTCGCTCAAAATGGAGGCCTGTTTGAACACCTCTTGTAGACTTTTAGGTGTTTTTGTTGATTTAATTATTTGTTTATTTATTACAATTACTGGACGTGTTACCTTTATTTTTTACCAGAATAAAAGTTTATTTTTGAGAATGATTTTTAATTTTAAAGTGGTCTATTAGCTTATTTACTTAGAAATTACCGTTGCGTTTCACTAGTATTTTTATTAGAATAAATGTTTATTTTGTAACAGAAATATCAATTTTCTTTACGCTCAACGCCCAACAAAAACTAATTTTTTTGTATTTCGACTATTTGATGTAAAGGGTTTTCCAATAAGAGGTGTCATTTTGAAAAGCCGGTAGATGTCACTTTTGAAGCTGTAAGTTTTTGACGTTTGACAAGTAGAAACTACGCCATAAATAAAGATGGAACGATACACGCTTCAACAACGCATTGAAATTATTAAAATTCACTATAAAAATGGTGAAAATTTGGCAGAGACGGTTCGTAAAACTCGAACATTTTTGGGTCGTCATGAAGCACCTTGTCGGAGCGCAATAAAGAAATTGGTGAAAAAATTCGAGCTGTTGGGACAAGTTAGTTATGTGAAGAAGAAAACCCGTGCACGTCGCTCAAGAACAGCCGAGAATATGGCTGCTGTAGCCGAAAGTGTTGAAGAAAACCCAGGTTTGTCCATTCCTCGTCGTTCTTTGGAATTAGGGATTCCACAAACGTCATTACACCGTATTTTGCATAAAGATTTGGGTCTTAAGGCTTATAAAGTTCAGTTAACGCAAGAACTCAAGCCGGCCGATCATCAACAACGTCGTGCCTTTGCTGATTGGGTTCTTGAAATGCATGAAAATGATCCGGAATTCCATCGAAAAATCATCTTCAGTGATGAGGCCCATTTCCACCTCGGTGACTTCGTCAACAAACAAAATTGTCGCATCTGGGGCTCGGAAAACCCAAGAGTTATTGTTGAAAAGCCTCTCTATCCTGAACGTGTGACTGTTTGGTGCGGTTTATGATCCGGCGGGGTCATTGGACCTTACTTTTTCGAAAATGAGGCTGGAGCAACAGTTACGGTGAATGGATTGCGCTATCGAGAGATGATTAATGATTTTTTATGGCCGGAATTGGATGGTATTTATCTGGACCACGTTTACTTTCAACAAGACGGCGCTACGTGCCACACAAGCAACGAAACCATTGATCTTTTACGGGAAAAGTTTCCGGGCCGTGTTATCTCTCGAAGAGGTGATCACAATTGGCCACCGAGATCTTGTGATGTGACACCTTGCGATTTCTTCCTTTGGGGCCACGTGAAAGACAAGGTCTACGCCAACAGCCCAGCGTCGATTCAAGACCTCAAAGATGGAATTCGTGAGGCTATCGAGGACATAGGGCAGCCACTTTGCGATTTGGTTATGGAAAATTTCATGAAAAGGATATGGTCCTGTAGGCATGGTCGTGGTGGTCATTTGGCTGATGTTATTTTCCATCATTAACGGCATACCTTCCTCTTTATAATGTAATAAATATCCGATCATTTATCTTAAAAAATGGCATTTTTCTTTGAATATCAAAATAACACCTCTTATTGGAAAACCCTTTATTTAAAACAAAGAATGTATCAAATAGTCATTAAATATTCCAAATTCCGTCGATTACGTTATAAGTTTAGACGAAAAGTAAATACACCCTCTTATTCGTTTCAAGGTACTGCTCGTTTTCGTGTCGCACGGAATTTAGCGGGGGTAATATTGCGGTAGGCGTCCCCTACGATCTTCTATCCGAACTATCTGAAAGAAGTTAGACGGGCTTAGTGGGTTAGAATTTGAGAAACAGCCAAAATAATTTCTAGTTAAGAAATATAAAGTAGAAGTTTGGCTATAGTAACGTTTCTATTAAACCTCGGTAATATGAACGGCCAGTCTTTTCTTTCTAAAGTTTCGTCTCAGGTTAAAGACAACAGTGTTGTGGTTGCGTCGCGCCCAATCATATTTGCATTGGTATTTATTAAAAAGTCTTAAGCATAGAGGAAAAAGTACTTTCGCCTTTTTAACGATTATCGATATCCATGTATTTATTATTATAGTATTATATTTAAAATGTTCCTTGAAGTCAAGCGCAATATTTTATTCATGGAAATACAATTATTCTTTTCATTTTATTTTTAAAGCGTTGAACCACATTAGACGTTTTTCGAATTTATTTTCATGATTTTAAAGTTTTAGTCTGCGATTTTTATTTTTAATATCAAATCCGTGCTTTCGACCCACTGTGTTTTGACGACCCGAAACCAGCGAAAAGTCCTTGCCCGACGCCATTTTTGCTAGAAATCAGGAAGCAAGCTACGATACAACAGTATGCTTTATTTCACTTCTTCAACATGGCTAAACGGGTTGTCTGTCGCTTTTTGTTAAGTTCCCTTTTTTAAGAGGTTCTATTCTCGACTTTCCACACCTGTATATTATGCGGCTTTCACGGATTCCTCTCTGTGAGATGCAATAGCAGTGGATATATCCACATTATCCCATTGTAGTACTGAAATCACATTCAGCAAACGTACAACTATATGCAGCTCCGTATATGAATGAAGTAAAATGCGAACATCGTTTTTTTGTCCTTCCTTAGGTTTCAGTTCTTTATCCAACAAAAAATCGAAACAATTTGACGTTTCGCCCTCTATTTAAGGCATTTTCAAAACTTTTTTGTTGCCATCCTAAAAAATATTTTTTATATAATTACAAAAATTCATATAAGAACATGTCTGCAATTTAAAAAACAAACAACACATTAAAACACTATTCAAATGTTTAAAATGTATTTAATTTTACCAGTACTCACCATGAACATTTTCATTATTAAGTAGTAATGGAGTGCCACTTTTATGTCGTCTATTTATATGTTACAATGCACCAAAAAACCCGAAAAAAAACCATACTTTTAATTTTACATTTAAGAGGATATTCAATTTTGGATGTTTATTAACAGGATCGAATACTTAAATGTTTTTGTTTAAATTAGGCTGGTGTAGATGGGGTTCAAATTTCCTATATCCGATCTGGCATTAAGAGCCTTTTTATCTTTTTTAATTTCTTATATTCTTTCTGTCGTTAACAGTGTTTCTATCCTTTTAAATTTCTATCATTTCCTTTATCTGCAATTTTTGGTAATTCATATCTTTGTTTTTAGTTATGCTGTTGAGGCGTTTTTCGTATATTTATGACCATTCAATCTCTTCTTTAGTAAATGGCTCGCTATGCCTATATATTTTTTGAGACAATTTGTGCAAGAGATCGAATATACTACATTTGATTTATTCATGAGATGAGTTTTACTTTTTAAGATAGTGAATAGTGCATTTAATTTATTATGAGACCTGTGACATACGATACTATCGTGCTTTTTTAAAATGTGTTTTATTTTTTCTGACAGCTCATTAGTGTAACTTAATGCTACATATTTTTGATGTTTATTTTCTATGATTCTTGTTATTAGGTTATTATAAAATTTATATGTTCGTTTTATTAATTATTTCGATCTTTTCGTTGAAATTACTATTTATTAGTGTCTTTTTTACTTTTTGCAGTATTCTGGTCGGATTCTGGAGACGTTGGAGGGATAGCACGATCAGACAGAACGTGTGATGGATTCTTCTTTTCGACTGTAAATTGGGAATGGAAGTTGTATGAGTTAAACATTTCCAAAGTGTCATCTATTCTGTGTGCTGGAAAGGTAAGAAGGAAATTATCCACGTACCCCTTTACAAACGGGATATAAAAAGGAAGGTTTTGTATGCAGTATTCCATAAGAACATCTAAGACATAATTAACTTCTCATAAGGGTTACGAAGATCTGCTTGTAACTAATGTTACCAAAAACCAAATAGTTTGAGTCAAAGATAAAAGTGAGACCCTTTTTGAAAGTGCCTCAATCCATTGTACAAAAATTGGATATATCATTCCAATGGTTTTTAAGGCTTGTTAGGACCAGACCAAGGGGTAAATTAGTGAAAAGAAAGACAACATTAAAACTCACAATGACATAGTTGTTAGGTAATTGGTGGTTATTAATGAATCCACCGAAAGAAAAGGAATCCTTGACATAAGAATTATCATCTATATGATAAGCTAAAGTAAGAATGTTGGTAATGTAAGTGGTTAAGGGGCCATTAGGGCAGTTCAATGAAGACACGATAAGCCACACTAACAAGATAGGCTTATGAATTTTAGGTAAAGAGTAAAACCTAGGTGCTTCTTCTTCTTCAAGTGCCATATCAGATCCCCCTGACGTTGGCAATTACATTGGCAAGTCTTTCACGATCCCGCGCTACGTATACCTATCCATTCACGAATATTCCTCAACCAGGAAGCCTGTCTCCTTCCTACCCCTCTATGTCCCTCTATTTTACCCATCATGATTAATTGAAGAATTCTATATCGCTCCCCTCTGAATATATGTCCAAGATATGAGATTTTTCTACACTTCACAGTGTTTAATAGTAGACGAGTTGTGTCGGCCCTATTGAGTACCATTTCGTTGGGCTGCCTAGCTGTCCAAGGTATTCTCAGCATTCGCCGGTGTAACCACATTTCGAGAGCCTCCAACCGATTAATCGTGGCAGCCTTAATTGTCCAGATCTCTGCCCCATATAGTAACACTGGCCAGACGTATGATCTTATCATTCTCTGTCGTAGTTTTAGGTTGAGGTTATCATTGCAGAAAAGTGGTTTCATTTTTTGAAAAGTTGCTCTAGCAGTCTCTATTCTACACCGTATCTCTCTATCTGGGTTTAGATTTTCGGTGATGTAACATCCAAGATATTTAAATTGAGTCACCCTGTCCATACTTTTTCCTTCTATTTGTATTGAAGCGTTAAGATGAGGTTGTCTACTAATGTTTGTCTTTTTGATATTTATGTTGAGCCCCATTTCTTGACCCTCAGTGTTAACACAGTTTAATAGATGTTGCAGGTCTTGTAGTTTGTCGCTTAAGATAACACTGTCGTCAGCATATCGTATTGTATTTATATATTCTCCATTGATTTGTACTTCCATTCGTTGTCCTTGAGTAGCCCGTTTAAAGATTTTATCTGAATATATATTAAAAAGCAGTGGAGATAGTATGCAGCCCTGTCTGACGCCTCGTGGAATTTTACTTTCTTCTGTGAATTTTCCATTTAGCTTTACTGTTGCTTTCTGCCGCCAATATAGATGTTTAATAATTCTTACGTCTCTGCTGTCTACCCCCACCTAGGTGCAATGGAGTTATATTCATACATTTTTTTAGCCTGCTCGTCATCAATGAAACCACCGTTCTTCAGTTCTTTAAAATATGTCTCTAATTTTGCATAGAATCTAAAAATAAACACAAAATATATAGGGTGTTCTATTTAAGAGATTAAAGAGTTATCTCTGGTAAAATCCAGATTTCAAATTACTTTCTCACGTTTTGACTACAATTGTACGAACTATCTTTAAAAATATTCATCAGGATTGGAAAAAGTTAAAAATATATTTTTTCTCTTGGGACAGAATTTGACACCCTCTTAAATCTCGTCAGTTTTTTCCATTAACATTTTTAGATTATTAAAGAAAGTTTAGAAACATAGTTATTTTCCAGCTGCAAATTAACGTCGACACATACTTCTTAATAGACATTCTATAAAAATTGTTTTAAAAATTCATATTTTCCATTGCATTATACAAAAGGCAGCGCAGAAATCGTCATCTGAAAATCTCCATTTCTTCTAATAGCTTTTTAAAATGTTATTCAGCGGTCTGTAGATTATCAAAACCTGTCAGTTAAAAGAAAATGGGTAACTTTAGGGTCGGCATTTTAATCATCGGTTAACTAAACCAGTATTTTTTTGCTGATCATAAAACTGTCGAAAATTCTCGGCCCTTTGTAGCCATCACCGAGAGTATAACTGTAAAATATCATATTTTGAAATTTCTAACCATACACATTCTTGTAAAAATGGGTTCTAGGAGAGATTATCAGCCAGAGTTTCAGTAAGAAACTTTTTGTTAATTAGAAAGTTCGTATCAGAACCAGGCGCAGCTCCAAGGAGAGGGGGGGGGGGATAAATTACTAATTTTGTAAGTTGTGTTATTTCTAGCAACTCTATCTTTTACTTGAGAGAGATATTTCCTTCTCCAACGGACATTTTCCGGACGATCTATAAGAACAGATTTCCTATTTGGTTTTTCGCAGCAAAAATGAAGTTCTTTGAGCAATTTCCAGAGCTCAGTTCTTTTAATTTCAGGTAAATCCCGATTTTCATTGATTTTAGTTAGAATTTTGTCGACGGTTGGGATCTGCTTCTCATAATAAAATGTATGTACAACTCCTTTTATTGCAGTTTACATCTCTTCTTCCAACGAGGTTTTTCATCTGCCTGTGATCGAATGTGGCTTGGGAGTACTAACAATTCCAGTCGTTTTTTTCTCCTTCAGTATTCGGTACATAGTAGATGTTCCAACTCCTGTCATGTTGGAACACATCTCAACAGAGCTTTTAACATTATTATCTAGATATTGATATCTTTAGGCATCATAAACATTCATCGTAATAAGTTTTTCGTTGAGGACAAAATGCTCTGGTTTAACGATTTTGAAATAAATATAGATGTGGAAACCATATCTTTTGGGTATCTCACTAATCTCAAATAATATTTAAAAACAAGCACAAACAAGATAAATTACTAAGGATACACTGTAAGGTGTACTTTGCTCACTGATAGAAATTGAATTGAACTATCAGAAATTTTATTGTTGCAGTAAATTTATAAAAACTGATAATATTTAAATATAATTAGATTTGTGGCAGTTTTATTACTCTCTCTAGTTCTTGAATAGAGTATAGAAATGTGTATGCTTGCGATTGTCTCTCCCCTTTCCAAGAGCTTTGAGTTCAGGAAAATAGAACCGATGCAACCTTTTATACTAGAAATGTGTATGCTGTTCGCATCCTCCCCCCCTATCGACAACTTGTTTTTTCTTGTGATCGCCCCCCCCCCTCTCCAAGACCTTCAAATTCAGAAAAATAGACCCTTTTACACTAGAAATGGGAATGTTGCTGGTGTCTCTCCCCTCCTCCGTCGACAACTTGCTTTCGCTTGTCATACTGTACTTTTGTGATATCACCGCCCTCCCCCCCCCCAAAGAGGGAGGCTGAATCCGCTCCTGATCAGAACAATAGAAAATAATGATGTCATTGGATTCAAGTCCATAAAATCCTTATTATTAAGTTTAAATTTCGTATGTTTTTGATGGGATTATATTTATCTAAAAGTCTAAAAGCAACCCTTAACAATTTTCAAAATAAACTTATGAGAATGACATGACAATTTCGTTTTTAATTCCGAAGCAGTTTTGTCGTCTGAGAGAAGTAAAGAAACTGAAAAGGATTCTTAAAGTTAATCGTTGGGATTCTTTTCATTTAAAGTTTGGTTTAACGTTTTAGATGTTGTTTTGAAAATGGCTTCGTGAACGCGCGTTGTTGTTTTCCTTTATTAAATATTATATGTAATGCTTTTAAACATTCTTCTTTCTCGAGACTCGAACAATTCTATTATCGTGTTTTTATAAATTTTTATCATTTCTTCTTGGAAAAATAAATTTTATTGAATTAAGGAGGCCCATTCGAGGAACGTGAATGATATTATTGAAAATAAATAGATTGTAAGGCATTATTCATTGGAATAGAAACTTCATTTGACTTATTTAAATCAGCTGGTTTGTAGTGTGCCATTTGGCAACGTTGTGTTTTTACTGTTTGTGTTTATCTCCGAGACAGTCTAATTTTATTCTTTTATTGGAAATAAGTTTGCGAAATAGTAAAATGTTTACTCATGGTTTTTAAATATATCATGGCAAAGATGCTGGTAAATTCGTAAGGTTTTTTAAATAAGTTGAATTTTGGTAAAATCTAACCTAATTTTCATGTTTCAAATACTTAAGAAGTATTTCAGTTATGTACTCGACTATAAATTTTTATATGAAATTGAACTTTTTGAAGTCAGCGCCAAACTAATACCTGACAAAATGTGATTTGCATAAACAGATTAAAAATACTTTATTTGTAATTGCTTTCTTACCAGAATTTGTATATATTAGTGGTTATTTATTTCATTTACAAATAATTTGGCGCCGACTTCAAAAAGTTCAATTTCATATAAAAATTTATAGTTATTTTTCACTTTTTAGCGCACTTTTAGAAGTCGGTTCAATTTTTTTATAAAAATTTTATTTTACTATCTCTTATAGTAAATCCACTATCTTAAATTTCAAATTAATTTTTTGCTGCATATTGAGTTTGTATACGCCTCAAGAACCTCACAATATCAATTTTTAATATTTAAAGAACTTGAGATGTAAATCTCTTAGCTCGATATATTTAATACTGCATATTGAGTTTGTATACACCTCAAAAACCCCACAATATCAGTTTTAGACAAAATCGGAATATGTACAATTTTCTGTCCCTCATGTTATATCTTATCAACCTAATAGTTGTAAAAAATTAATTTCATATTAGTAATACATGACGCCGAAAACCCTCTAATACCAAATCTGAAAAATACGAATAAGGTAAAATTTTCAACCCACCATATTGCATCCGCTATATTGAATTTCAAAAAAATTATTTTAAGTCCTAATATAATCTAAATCTAAACCCTTCAAAGGCCCCTAGTACCAATTTTGGATGAACTCCAGAAATTTAAAATTTCTAAACTTACATTCGCTATTCACATCCTCAAAAACAATTCAGCAGCCCCACCTTTGAAAAAAATCGAAAAATGTAAAATTTTTAGTCCGCTATCTTGGATTTGCCATATTGAATTCTGAAAAAATACTTTTAAATTCATAATTTACACCCTCAATAACCCACTATATCAGTTTGGGAAAATATCGAACAATGTATAATTTTTAGATCACCATATTGAATCTGCCATATTGAATTTTTTTAAAATAATTTCAGATTCGTTATATACGACCCTAAAAATTCCCCCATACCAATTTTGGAGAAAATCAAACAAAATTAATTTTTTTGGCCACCATATTGTCAGCGCTATCTTGGATATTACTGCACCAATTTCGTCCAAAAAAATATGGGACCACCGCAGCAACTTCCGGAACATAACGTAAAAAATTTCATTCAAATCGGTGCTGCCGTTCCGGAGTAATCGGTGTAGATACATAAAAAAAACATAAATATTCGACGAATTGAGAACCTCCTTCTCTTAGAAGTCGGTTAATAAAAGAGGGGTACAACATGAAGTACAGTGACATGTTACAGTTCTGTTATTTCATGAATAAAACTATAAATAATTTTACCAAAATACCAACAACCAAGCCAATACTCACCATAAATTATATTCTTATTTTCATCAAGTAGCCTCTTTAATACATATAAAATAAAAACTAAAAGTTTTTGTCACTGTCACACCAAAAACCGGTTTTGTAAAAAAATCAAGTGTGTCTAGAAATGTATCAAACACTCCACTTTTGCCACTTTCATCAAGGGTGTAGTTAGTTAATCTTTTGTTTTTTTCTTGGCGCTCTTGAGTGTCAGTAGAGAGAGTCGGGGCTAAGTCTTGGTTGTGAAAACTGGCAGAAACCCATAAAGCAGAGATTTTTTGCTGGTTTTCTCAGAGTACAATACTACCTTTATTCCTGTTTGCAGCTAAAATCATAGTTTAGTGCGTTAAAGCATCATTTGCCAGATATCACTACATAGTATAAAACAAAGTCGCTTTCTCTGTCCCTATGTCCCTTTGTATGCTTAAATCTTTAAAACTAAGCACCGGATTTTGATGCGGTTTTTTTCAATAGATAGAGTGATTCAAGAGGAAGGTTTATATGTATAATAACATCCATTAAATAGTGGAGAAATACTGTTATTTTTGAGGTTTCTAATGTGATGTCGTTAATTATATTTTTTTCCGCTTACATTGCAAACGCAGGCTGAACCCTACGAGATTTATCAAAATAATGTACTAATTATTTGTACACATTGAAAAGGTCTACAGAAAACTCCGCGATGGTATATGTCTATCTCTCATGGATATCCCACAATAACATTTTTTTGTCATTTACTTTTTACGACAAATAATGGCAAATTTTGAAGCGATTTTAACCAATACAGCATTAATCCTTATCCAATTAAATAGCTTAAATACATTGTTGATTTAATATAGATCTATATGGTCCTTTACAGCACAAGATTTAAATGAATATTTTCGAAGATATTACAGATTTAAAATTGCGGGAAGTAGCGCTTGCGGCGGTACTGTCCGACCGGGGCGGCGGCTGCGTGCCTATAAATAACGCGTCGGAGGCCGATGTAATAATTGTTGTAAAAATAAAATAAATAGTCACAGTTTTTTTGTAGTGTATTTAGTGTCAGCATTGCACCCGTGCGAAGCCGGGGAGGGTCGCTAGTTGAGGATAAACAAAGTTTTAATGTATTCGTTTTTCGTAAAGTACAGTTTAGTGAAAGTGATCTCACCTAAAAAGCTAACACGCCATCGTTGTGACTACTTGGTGCACCTTTCAAGACAATCAGGTACATGCCACAAACAGTTCTTATTATACCGGGACTTTGCCATCCTGTTTAAAATTAGAATTGCCTACCAGAGCCAACATATTACACACCACTGCTCCATAGAGGCCATCGGCTATCCAGCTTGCCGAAAGTGTTTGGATTTAATGACAAAACAGCCTTTCAGGTATTAGAACTCCGTAATAAACAGTGAAATTACCGGTTTTAATGTATACTTTCCTTTTTCCCCTGTGATTAGGAACTAATCAGACTTTATGCGAGCAATTACAGGACACTTTATTTTTAAATTTCATTTAAAATACCTTGTAAACCGAAGGTATACGTATACACTAGGTAATTTAAAACATCACTTCACATATTAATAGTCCAGCACTTTTAATTAGGCTTAAGTAAACATAATTTTAGACTTAATCGACCTACTAGATACTTTGTTAGTGCAAAATTCAACCGTACTCAAAAAGTAAGGTTATTCAGTTTAGCCGATACTGAAAATTAAAGCTGGACCTACATCTAAACCGACTTGGCGTATGGCGCAGATGACGTCATACTTGTAGTAGGGCTGTTCATTGTTTCTTTGTTTTTTTTTTTGTTATGATCGATTTAGCAAATAGTCACATATTTCTTTAGTTTAAAACTATAATTCAAAATCCTTTTTTTTTATTGTTAAATATAGATTTTAATTGTTTCTGGAATCGGTGTGTTTTATTTTTGGATCCAGTTGTTTCCTGTTTTCGATAAGATCATCGCTTCTACTTACCGACGGGCCTAAAACAGGTGGCGCTTTAAATTAAATAACCCCCCCCCCCTAATCTCCAGCATGCTAGCCTAGGCACTGCCCTAAAAGAAGGAGCGATCAACACCGAAAAATAACCACCTGTACAGAAGCATTAAATATTTAATTTTCATTCGTTCTTTTTCATTTTAATTTTTTTTTGTCTCTCCCGTGACGTAGCAGACACTTTAATTAGTACCATGCTGAGAAAGATGTAAATAGTAATATAAACACTTAATATAGTAAACTTAAAATAAACTGTTAGTCCTGGTATAGAGTGTCTAACAAAAAGAAATAACTAATTTGACATCCTGATTAAACCTTGCGGTCCATCTTGGCATTAGGACCGCCAACGAAAAGGTCACAAAACAGAACTATTCCGTGTCTCGAACTAGCCACGCTGTGTCTAACCTCCCGTACAGGATTGCACGTTACTTTTCGGGCAATATAATTTCATACCCATTAAGCGAGGCGCCATTTTAATTTGCCTTCTGCAAGTGACAGGAAGTCCGTTGAAAACGTTACTCTGGAATAACAAAGAGACCGTGCAGAAAAAAAGAAGGAGAAAAAAGCAGAATGTTCCAGATCGATTTGAGTTTTTGTTTTTATTACGTACGAACAATGCAAGAATATGACTGTGACTGTGATGAGGAATTATTATATAACAATCTTTTTACGTAGTTGAATTTAAAAGTGTATTCGTTTATGTCAAATGCAAGATTCTGTTGTGTAACTTTGTTTGTTTTAAAATTAAGGCCGTTGTAGTTGATAAATACGTTAAGTAACTGTCCTTTGTTTAAAAATAACTTGGAAAATTGAAATTAATGCACTAGTTACCTCAATTTTAATTGTTAGTCCGGTCAAAATAGACATTGAAGGTTACATTAATTCGCACCTTGCTAAAAATTGGCATGAATGTTGGGAACCCTATTATACACAATTTGTCAATTATCCACATCAATCCGAAGTGTGGAAAAAAATTTATTCAAGGTCAAATGTTGCAAAAATCGGTTTTTTGAGTTTTCCAGCTAAACGGTAAGTTTTATAATAAAAATAGGTGAGACAAAAATTATTCATCATGCAATTATCTATAAAAATTGTTCATACACTCTTTTTCCTAAGAATCACCATTTCGGAGATACAGCGATGCAAAATGTTGAAAAAGTTGTATTCTTCATAATAAGCATGTCAATTACCGTAATATACGTTACAGAACGATAATATAAGTAAAAATATTAATTTTCGTAGCGTATACATACATATTATACAGTTTTAAAAATATAAACTCCAAAAAAAACCCAGTCCCTCATTTTATATGACCGTACGGCCTTGAGCAACATCTGTCTGCTATTCAATTGTCCACGTGGCGACGCTCGTATACCTGCTCCTTTTTGAAGGGCCTCCCTAGATAGAATAGTATTAGTCTCAAGCATTCTTTCGTAGTAAGAACACGTAGTTATTGCTTATATTTTCAAACAAAATTTGTGCAGTTTTGTGTTTGTAATAGAAATGTCGCAGTTGTGCTTTATTTGTAATAAACATTTGACCGAAAGCGAAACAGTTACTGTTGATCGTGGCCTAAAGACATTAATTAATGCAAGTATTGAAAGAGGTGATGAATTTTCGGAATACCTGAAAGACCAGACTTCTGTGACAGTTCATGTGCAGTGTCGAAAAAACTATACTCGGAAGGGTACAATCGCTGCATTGAAAAGAAAACAGGATGAAGAACAAGCTAATACATCAAAAATAAGTCCACCTCGTACTAGAGCACGCGTAAGTGAACCATTTTTTTGTTTTAAAAAGTGTTGCTTATTTTGTGGCAATGAATTGAATGAAGAGCTAGAAAACAGAAAAGCACTGAAGTATCGGCGTAAAATTTTTCATGTAACAACACTTTCATTCAAAGAAACAATCCTGAATATAGCCCAGACTCGTTCTGATCATGTAGCAAAAGCTGTTATTACTCGAATTGAGTTCGAACATGATTTAGTTGCTGCCGAAGCTAAGTATCATAAAGACTGTCATAATGCCTTCTTGAGACCGACTACGGGGGGTCAAGCCGGTCGTCCTCAATCTGAAAGTACGTATTTTAGATAAATACGTGCGGTATGTACATAGACATTTTGACCATAGAGTGACTGTAGTATTTGATGGCTATGCTGATTGTACAAAAAATATTAAAGCTGCAGAACAACGTCGTCGAGCTACAACATCTTCATCTTCGGACGTCATTTTTGATGAATTTATGACAGTTACCACAAGCCAACAGAAATTTCTCGCAAATACACACAACAAGTCTCGGTTCATTACAATGTTGAAAGAAAAATTTACGTCTGAAAATATCTCTGTAAAGCAAGCTGATAATGATGCTGATGTCCTGATAGTTGAAACAGCAATAGAACAATTTAACTCGACAAATCCAACTATTCTTGTTGGTGAAGATGTTGATTTGTTGGTATTACTTACTGCTCGAACGCCAACTGAAAAAATTATTTATTTTTTAAAACCTGAGAAGGCTCAACAACAATCAAAAATATATTCATCCAAGAGTTTATCTGCTTTTTCAAAATGCCAAAATCATATCTTATTTCTACATGCACTAACTGGTTGCGACACGACATCAGCATTTTTCAGGAGAGGTAAAAGATCGGTTTTGAAATTGTTTGAGAGACAAGATTTAGTTGATTGTGCTGATGTTTTCAAAGAAAGTACCTCTACTCCACAAGCTGTAATCACCAACGGAATTCGCTTTCTTCTTTCAATTTACGGAGCTCCAAAAAAAATTACGTGCTTAGATAAGTTTCGATACTTATCTTTTGCAAAAAATACGTATAAAAAGAAACAAGTACAATTAGCTTGTCTTCCTCCAACCTCTGCTTCTGCTCATCAACATCTATTTCGAGTATATTATCAAGTTCAAGTATGGCTTGGTAATAAACTAAACCCAGAAGACTGGGGTTGGAAGTTAACTGACAATATATTGGAACCAATTCAGACTTTACTCCCTCCTGCACCGGAAAAACTCCTCAATTCAATTTTTTGCAATTGCAAAACGGGGTGTAATGCTAAATGCGGCTGTAAAAAAGTTGGTTTGTTTTGTTCATTAGCATGTATCAGTTGTCGAGGCCAATCGTGCTCCAATGTTGAATCGCCAGTAGAAGAGGATTTTTACGATATAGGCGAGGAGACATCTGATGCATTGCTCTTTGAACAATTTATTTGTACTCAGCAGGAAGAAGAAGAAGAAGAAAAAGAAGAAGAAGAAGAAGAAGAAGAAGAAGAAGAAGGAGAAGAAGAAGAGCAAAACAGTATGGATTATGTTCCATTAGAAGAGTATCAATCAGACGAATAATTTTCTCAATTTACGCATTACTTACACCGCTCTTGTTATTTACAATAGTACCATTTTCAATTTAATACAATAGCTTTTTAACTCAACAGAAGCACAATAGATCGTGGAATAGGCCTACCGGGGAAACCACGTAAAAAAAAACGCGCCATGTACACTACCTCACGGGTGGCGCGGAAACGTGTGCATATTATGAAGAATACAACTTTTTCAACATTTTGCATCGCTGTATCTCCGAAATGGTGATTCTTAGGAAAAAGAGTGTATGAACAATTTTTATAGATAATTGCATGATGAATAATTTTTGTCTCACCTATTTTTATTATAAAACTTACCGTTTAGCTGGAAAACTCAAAAAACCGATTTTTGCAACATTTGACCTTGAATAAATTTTTTTCCACACTTCGGATTGATGTGGATAATTGACAAATTGTGTATAATAGGGTTCCCAACATGATAGTTAGTTTAATTGGCTTTGTTTAATAGCCTTCAGTTAAATACTTTTGCTGTTTCCAGGATTGGGTTGATTTTGATTTTTCTTTAAACTCAAAAATTATCGATTTATTTAAAAAATTATAATAATATTTTTTTCTTTTGAGATTTTTATAGTTCCAAAACCTTTAGAGTTTTAAAATAATTCGCATTTTGACAAAATTTAAACTAACTTTCATGTTTCAAATACTTAAAAAGTATTTCAGTTGTGTACTCGAAGTTTACAGTGAAGTATAACAATAAATGTTAACAGTCTTAGCATATGGAACGGAGACACTAACACTGACGAAAGCAACTGCTAAGAAACTGCAAATAACACAACGCATAATGGAGAGATCCATGCCGGAGATGAGGGTCCGAGTGATCGGATCAGAAACGAGGAAGTTAGGAGGAAAACGGTGGTAGATGATGTCATTGTGCCCATTGCAAGGTTAAAGTGGAGATGGGCTGAACATGTAGCTAGAATAGGGGACAACAGATGGACGACAAGAGTTTTGAAATGGCGACCGAGAGCGGACAAACGCAGTCAGGGACGACCACCAACCAGATGGACAAACGACCTCAAAAGAATAGCAACAAACTGAATCGCAGTGGCTCAGAATAGAGGAGGATGGGAATCTCTTGAGGAAGCCTTTGTTCAGCAATGGACAGAAATGGGCTGGTGATGATGATGTAACAATAAATCATATTTTATATCCCCATTATAATAAACTTGCTATATTCTACAGGGTGCCCAAAAATTAAAACTAATCCAATAAGAACTATTTATTTCGTGTACAAATAATTTGGCGCCGACTTCAAAAAGTTCAATTTCATATAAAAATTTCTGGTTATTTTCACTTTTTAGCGCACTTTTAGAAGTCGGTTCAATTTTTTTATAAAAATTTTATTTTTCTATTTTTAGTTTTAGAATTCATTATGATATTCATAAATTATTTGAACTAAGTACTAATCGAGATTAGTGTACCTCGCAATGACTCCAAACTGGCAAAAAAGTACCCGTTTTATCCAAAGTTGTAAATCACCCTAAAATGAACTACAAAAAATTCTTTTTTCCAAATACCAATCAAATTGGGTCAAAAGAATATTTAGTCTGTCATAGAAAATCCACTATCTTAAATTTCAAATTAATTTTAGATTGGTAATATAATCCCCAAAACCTTCCATTATCGATATTTAAAGAAAATAAATTATTTTTTTATCCACCATATTGGATAGGCCATATTGAATTTTTTTAAAATAATTTTTGATTCGTCATGTGTGACCCTGAAAACTCTCCCGTACCAATTTTGGTGAAAATCGGACAAAATTGATTTTTTTTGTCCGCCATATTGAATCCGCCATATTGAGTTTTTTAAAAATAATATCAAATTCTTTATGTGAGGCTCCGAAAACTTTCCCATACCAATTTTGGAGAAAATAGGACAAAAATAATTTTTTCGTCCACCATATTGGATCCGCCATTTTGAATTTTTTAAAAATAATTTCAGATTCGTTGGGTACAACCCCGAAAATTCCTCCATACCAATTTTGGAGAAAATCGGACAAAATTAATTTTTTTGGCCGCCATATTGTAAACGCCATCTTGGATTTTACTGCACCAATTTCATCTAAAAAAAATATGGGACCACCGCAGCAACTTTCTTTACATAACGTAAAAAATTTCATTCAAATCGGTGCAGCCGTTCCGGAGTAATCGGTGTACATATACATAGTCGACGAACTGAGAACCTCCTTCTTTTAGAAGTCGGTTAAAAATAAACAAAATTTTGTTTAAATAGTTGCCTATATGTTTTCCTTGCATGCAAAGAAAAAGGAAAGAATATATATAAACAGTTACAGGAAATCAACTCTATCTATCATTCTTTTCTTTTTCTTTGATCAACTCTGAAAGATTTTATAATACTTCAACAGTCAACAAACCCCATCCGTAAGGATACATCATATCACTACATAGTATAAAACAAAAAGTCGCTTTCTCTGTCCTTATGTCCCTTTGTATGCTTAAATCTTTAAAACTACGCACCGGATTTTGATGCGGTTTTTTTCAATAGATAGAGTGATTCAAGAGGAAGGTTTATATGTATAATAACATCCATTAAATAGTGGAGAAATACTGTTATTTTTGAGGTTTCTAATGTGATGTCGTTAATTATCATATTTTTTTCCGCTTACATTGCAAACGCAGGCTGAACCCTACGAGATTTATTAAAATAATGTACTAATTATTTGTACACATTGAAAAGGTCTACAGAAAACTCCGCGATGGTATATGTCTATCTCTCATGGATATCCCACAATAACATTTTTTTGTCATTTACTTTTTACGACAAATACTGGCAAATTTTGAAGCGATTTTAACCAATACAGCATTAATCCTTATCCAATTAAATAGCTTAAATACATTGTTGATTTAATATAGATCTATATGGTCCTTTACAGCACAAGATTTAAATGAATATTTTCGAAGATATTACATTTAAAATTGCGGGAAGTAGCGCTTGCGGCGGTACTGGCCGACCGGGGCGGCGGCAGCGTGCCTATAAATAGCGCGTCGGAGGCCGATGTAATAATTGTTGTAAAAATAAAATAAATAGTCACAGTTTTTCTGTAGTGTATTTAGTATCAGCATTGCACCCGTGCGAAGCCGGGGCGGGTCGCTAGTTTACAATAAGCATTTTAACTTTATTCTTGTGTTCTATTGTAGTACTAAATCCTGTCTACTCGTTACATTGGAGAAATTTACTATCTTATTTACAACTAATATTTTTCATTTATCTCTATATAAGCTTTACAAAAAAAAAAACAAATTTTCTTGGTTTTCTACTTTACAAAACTTCTTCCTTTTTACAAAGAGACATTTTTCCTGCACTAAATAATGCGGATAACAAAATCTGTGTGTCTGCGGCTGAGAGTGTACCATTTGTAAGTAAATGAATCTGATGTATCTCGGGTTGCGAGAACACTGTTCTTAGTTGTCTTTTAAATTTAAAATTCTGCATATTTCCTTTGCTTGAAGATTTGCTAAAATGTTGTATGCAAATGTTAAGTTTTTATACCGAGTCTCAAGAAAATGCATAATTTATTACCGAATCTCGATTCGACTTGTACAGGGTGAGTCAACGATTGGATGAAGTAAGTTTGTGCCTTTTCGGTGAAATTAACAAAGAAACTATATTTATTGTTTGATACAGTTTATTTTTACGCAGATTTTAAAAATATTTAGGACTCTACAGGGTGAGCCAAAAAACTAGGACAGCATAAAGTTGTATTTTTTTAAATAGAACACCCTATATACGAATAGTATTTTCGATTTAGCTTATAATTTTAAATCTTTTTTAATAAGGGTTTACTATAACAAAACTTTATAGTTTCTGAGATAATTAACTTTAAAGAAAAAAAGTCACATTTTCAAGCATCAATTCAATCCTAAATAACGTTTTCAATTTTGTGACAAATATATTCAAATTTGGAATTTAGCAAGGCCAAGGACAAGTTAATATAATTTTTACCTAATATTTGCAATAAAAGCTACACATCGGCTCAAATTTGAACAAGTTTAAATGAATAAATATCTTTTTTTTTAAATGGTACACCCTGTATATTTTCATGTTATTTAATAGAGTAATAAAAACCCTAAAAGTTTTGTTCAATATATCTTATACCTATTTATAATAGTTTTTGAGATATTTCAGTTTTTCTTATTTTCCATACTTTTTTACACAAATAGTCTTCATTATCATAGTAGCCATGGCAAAAACAATGTAAAAGAACATTTTTCTGTGTGTCAAATTTATAACCGCAATCACTTCTTTTGGTTTTTATGTAGTGTAGTTTGGTTTTTTTTGCATTCATCTTATATTGTAAAATGAATTTTCCAAATAATGAGTTAATAGATATGATTTATACAATAGGAGAGGCTCAAAAAAATTGCCTTCTTGCTCAAAGAATTTACAAAATGAAGTATCCTGATCGACGCCAGCCTAATACCCATACTTTTCAAAACTTAATGCAAAGATTTGATTCTTCTGGTACTGTTGATAATCCAAAACGTAAAGTGGTCAACAAACCAGACACTAATGAAGAAAAAGAACTACAAGTATTGTTAAATGTTCAGGAAAATCCTTATATTGGTAGCCGTCAGTTAGCAGCATTATGTGAAACATCACAATCCACCGCTAATCGTACTACCAAGAAATATAAGAATCATCCATATCACATGGAATTACACCAAGAATTGCATGGACAGGATTTTGAAAGTCGTGTAAACTTTTGTCGTACAATAAATACGGAGATTCAATTAAATCCAAATTTATTATGCAAGGTAATGTTTAGTGATGAAACTACTTTTAGAAGTAACGGTGCCGTAAATAGACGCAACATGCATTATTATGCCACAGAAAACCCATTTTGGATTAGAGAGGTGCAACATCAAAACCACTGGTCATTAAATGTTTGGTGTGGTATTCATCATAATCGAATTATTGGACCTTACTTTTTTAATGAACCAATAAATGGCCACAGTTACCTGAACTTTCTACAAGAAGAACTACCCCAACTGCTTCAAGGTCTCGATAGGGATGAGCTCGACAGTATGTGGTTCCAGCACGATGGTGCGCCTCCGCATTACCATCGTGAAGTTCGTGCGTTTTTGGACCAACGATATCCGCAAAAATGGATTGGACGTGGGGGTTTCATTGAGTGGCCACCAAGGTCTTGCGACATCACCCCATTAGATTTCTTCCTATGGGGTTATATTAAAAATAAGGTGTATGTTAATCCACCAACAACAGTGGAAGATATGCGAAACAGGATTAGGGATACCTGTAGAACAATAACGCCACTAAGTTTGTCCAGGGTCCGAGAAAATCTGCAAAAAAGACTAAATTTGTGCATTGCACAAGAGGGTCGTTTATTCGAACACTTATTAAAAAGAAATAATTAATCTCAGTATTTAATAGGTAATTTTTTTTTTTTCAATTTAGTATAAAAGTAAATATGTATTTGCCTTGTCGTTATTGTTGTGTTAATTTTTTCACATTATGTTTAATTAAACTATTGCCGTTGTAATATAACGAATAATGTATTTCATCATATTTAACCACATTCTGTTTGTTTCTGTAGTTTCTTTTTATTATTTTACATGGCTACTATGATAATGAAGACTGTAAAAAAGTATGGAAAATAAGAAAAATTGAAATATCTCAAAAACTATTATAAATAGGTATAGGATATGTTGAACAAAACTTTTAGGGTTTTTATTACTCTATTAAATAACATGAAAATATATAGGGTCTACCATTTAAAAAAAAAAAAGATATTTATTCATTTAAACTTGTTCAAATTTGAGCCGATGTGTTCAACACCCTGTAGCTTTTATTGCAAATATTAGGTAAAAATTATGTTAACTTGTCCTTGGCCTTGCTAAATTCCAAATTTGAATATATTTGTCACAAAATTGAAAACGTTATTTAGGATTGAATTGATGCTTGAAAATGTGACTTTTTTTCTTTAAACTTAATTATCTCAGAAACTATAAAGTTTTGTTATAGTAAACCCTTAATAAAAAAATTTAAAATTATAAGCTAAATCGAAAATATGATTCGTATATAGGGTGTTCTATTTAAAAAATACAACTTTATGCTGTCCTAGTTTTTTGACTCACCCTGTAGAGTCCTAAATATTTTTAAAATCTGCGTAAAAATAATCTGTATCAAACAATAAATATAGTTCCTTTGTTAATTTCACCGAAAAGGCACAAACTTACTTCATCCTATCGTTGACTCACCCTGTATATATCATATTTGGTTTATGACTGATGACCCAAAACCTTCTTTACGAGATGTTCAAAAATGGTTTCAAGAAAATAACGGTCGAGCTTTGTAGTAGCCGGAACAATCCCCAGACCTAAACTCCATTGAAAATTTGTGGGAAAGAAGAAATGTTAATCAAAATAAATTTTGGTAAAATATTATGAACTGTTACTAAAATTGTAAGTATAATATTTCAATAAAATTGGGCACGCATACTGATACACTGATATTTTTTTTTCTACTCATTGTAATCAAATCATTTTAGTGCTCTATTTTTGTTTAATTAACCTTGTTACACTATTCGCAATTTAATTTATATATAACACACTTGTGCCTTACACTTAAAAGTAGAAAGGCATAGGATAAGGTAAATACACGCGTCTAGGTACACCTCAATCGATATTGATTGCAAAACTTTGGACGTGTGCGGTATTTTATTTGATAGTTGTAGAATAATGTCAACTGTTCTCAGTTTGTTGAGCATTTTGAAATTTTTAGATTTTAAATTTTTTTCGACTTTGTGTTTTTGTATCATTTTGTTTATGCTGTATATTCGGTAAACTGGTAATAATTATTTTTAACCGACTTCTAAAAGAATGAGGTTTTCAATTCGTTGATTATATATGTTTTATATATATATATATATATATATATATATATATATATATATATATATATATATACACCAATTACTCTGGAACGGCGGTACCGATTTGAAAGAAATTTTTTACGTTATGTTCAAGAAGTTGCTGCGGTGGTTCCATATTTTTTTGGATGCAATTGGTGCAGTAATATCCAAGATGGCGCTGATAATATGGCGGCCAAAAAAATTAATTTTGTCTGATTTTCTCCAAAATTGGTATGGGGGAATTTTTGGGGTTGTATACAACGAATCTGAAATTATTTTTAAAAAATTCAATATGGCGGATCCAATACGGCTGACAAAAAAAATTGAATTTTGTCTGATTTTCTCCAAAATTGGTGTGGGGGAGTTTTCGGGGTCGCACATAATGGATCCAAAATATTTTTAAAAAATTCAATATGAATTTAAAATATTTTTTGAAAAACTCACTCTGGCAGATTCAATATGGTGTTCTAAAAATTTTACATTTTTCGATTTTCTCCCAAACTAATATAAGGGGTTCTTGAGGGTGTAAAATTATGAATTTAAAAGTATTTTTTCAGGATTAAATATTTGGTTGACACAATTGCACTGGTATTTGGAAAACTCTAAGAATCAAAGAATTTTTAGTGGTTCATTTTAGGATGATTTACGACTTTGGATAAAATGGGTACTTTTTGACACCTTGGAATCATTGCAAGGTACACTAATCTCGATTAGCACTTAGTTCAAATAATTTATGAATATCATAATAAATTCTAAAACTAAAAATAGAAAAATAAAATTTTTATAAAAAAATTGAACCGACTTCTAAAAGTGCGCTAAAAAGTAAAAAATAACTATAAATTTTTATATGAAATTGAACTTTTTGAAGTCGGCGCCAAATTATTTATAAATGAAATAAATAACTACTAATATATACAAATTATGGTAAGAAAGCAATTACAAATAAAGTATTTTTAATCTGTTTATGCAAATCACATTTTGTCCGGTATTATTTTGACGCCGACTTCAAAAAGTTCAATTTCACATAAAAATTTATAGTTATTTTTCACTTTTTACCGCACTTTTAGAAGTCGGTTCAATTTATATATATATATATATATATATATATATATATATATATATATATATATATATATATATATTTTTCTTCTTCTTCTTCTTCTTCTACTTCTTGGAGATCTGTCGATCTGTTAATTCTGAAGCTGCCTCTGCATCTTTTCCTGAGAGGTAGATTGCCAACTATCTTTCCACCTTTTAGGGGGCCTCCCGGGAGGTCTTGAGCCGGGCGGGTTATTTTCTAGGACTATTTTCGGAAGTCTGTTCTCGTCCATCCGTCTTACATGGTTGTACCACTGCCTCTTACGTTGTCTTCCCCATCTCACAATGTCTTGTATCCCGCATTGTTCTCTGATATCTGTGTTTCTTACTCTATCTCTTCTTGTTTTCCCCACTAGTTCTCAGTGTTTTCATTTCGGCCACCCTTAGCATGTGTTTCGTCTTGTTAGTGTCCTCACGGACTTCCGTGCCGTATGTCATGATGGGTCTGATACAAGTCTTGTAGATTCTAATTTTGCTATCTTTGCGCATGTACGAGTTTGACCAGACTATATCTCGTAGGCATCCTGATAGTGCGGATGCTTTGTTAATCTGGCTCCTTAGGTCTTTAACTGGGTCGTGGGTGCTTGATATGTCTATGCCTAGGTATCTGAATTGCATCACCTGCTCTATGGGATTGTCCTCCACCACCAGCTTACATCTGAGTGGATCCTTTGCGATTGTCATGCATTTGGTTTTGCTGATAGAAATGTTCATATTGAGTTGGCGGCTTACTTGGAAAAACTGGAAGAGTTGTCTCTGTAGATCGTTTTCTGATTCAGCAATAATTGCTACATCATCGGCGTAGCACACCAAACCCACTCTTTTGTTGCCTAGTCTGTATCCGAGATTGAGACATGTTACCTTGTTTATGATTTTATTCATGAGGAGATTAAACAAAAAAGGACTCAGACTGTCACCCTGTCTAATTCCTCCCAGTGTTGGAATATTTTCAGTGAATTGATCTCCTGCCTTGATATTTTTTTTTTAATAGGTATTATTCTTTTGATGTAAGTATTCGTCAATCAACTGATTTTTTACTATATACAGTGTCCGAAATATATAATAGAATTGGTACAGGGTAAAAAACAAGTTTATGACGTTATCCGTTCATCTATTTATTTATTTTTAAAATTTTAGCTTTGGTTAATTAGATTGTGGTAAATCTGACTTAGATTACTTATATCTTCTTTATCATTTACGGCATTTTTTCTTTTTTAATTTCTATCATTTCTTTTATCGTTAATTTATGATAATTTGGATCTTGAGTTAATATTTTGGTATTGTTAAAATCGAATTCATGTTTTGTTTAGATTTCGTACTTGTGTAAGGCAGTTGAAGCATTCTTTGTATATTTATGACTGCTTAATTTATTGTTTTAATACTGTGTTATCTTCCTATATAAGTTTTAGGATAGTTTAGACATAGTATTGAATACCTAAGAAGATATACAAATACAATAATTATATATATATATATATATATATATATATATATATATATATATATATATATATATATATATATATATATTTATATATACAGGGTGATTCAAAAATCGATCACGAAACTTAAGGGGGTGATTCTACTTGACAAAATAAGGGTAGAGCTTCATATAATTTTTTTTCAAAATGTCATTCGTTTTCGAGTTACAAGCCGTCCAAGTTCAAGTTTTTATTTTTTGTTTTTTGAATTACTCGCTTACAGGAAAACCGATTTGACTAATATTTGAAAAATAGGCTAAGTCTTCTGCGCTTGATCATTTTAGTAACAATTCACATTGATTGTTTGCCGCTAGAGGGCACTTTACCTACATTGAAAATTGTTTTTTTGTCATAATTTTTTAGTGTTGACAGCTACAGTAGTTTTTGGCATAATTTCTGAAAGACTGATGCCAGGCCTTTAAAAAAGGTGCTCTTTATTTACATCGCTAAACCCAACGGTTTAGACGTAAATCACCCTTAAAAATTAAGTGGTAAATTTACTTTTCTCATTTCATTACCACCAGCTACCAGGTAAATAGCTATCAAAGTATACTAGAGCTGTCAGTTTAACATCAAATAAATTCGCTTTTTAAACTATTTAATTTATAATCTTAAAATAATTAATAATGGCTAATCAGTAAATATTAATATTATGGATTATTGCGATATATATTTAATTGATAAAAATTAATGAAACAGTACTAAACAAACTAAAAAAGATTCTCAAAATGACCCCCATTTTCTTCCATACATTTCCTAACACTCTTCAAAAAATATCCCCTAACTCGATGAAAAATTCCTGGTGTTTCTTTAATAATTTGGCACTTTTCGATTATCCTGAAGCGAAGATCCTCGACGTTGATTACTGGAATATCGTACACCAATTGTTTCAAATGACCCCAAAAGAAAAAATCCATTGGATTAAGGTCTGGTGACCTCGCTGCCCATGCCAATGGTCCACTTCGTCCTATCCATCGCTCAGGATACGTTGCATTCAAATACTGTCGGACACGTATACTAAAGTGGGGCGGAGCTCCGTCTTGGAGGATCCACATGTTGGCCCTTACTTCCAATGGCACATCTTCCAGATACAATGGGAGACGATTTTGGATAAAATCTAAGTATACGTCACCAGTTAATGGGCCATCAAAGAAATGAGGACCAATAAGGTAATCTCCTATTATCCCTGCCCACACATTTAGTGAAAATCTACGCTGATGTTTCGTTTCTACCACATTGTCTGGGTTCTCGTAAGCATATGTGTGGATGTTGTGTAGATTTGTTATGCCATCACGAGTAAAACCAGCTTCGTCAGTGAATAATATGACGCCAATTAATCGATTATCGTGTTCATACTTAGCTAGGATCTGATTGCACATTTCCAACCGTCTCGGCCGATCATCGTCATAAAGAGCCTGCACCTTTTTTGAATGAAACGGGTAGAGTTGTTCTTCTCTTAGTATCCTCCATGAACTAGCCTGACAGAGCCGCACTTCATTCCCAATTTTTCTAGTACTAATACCTGGATTATCTTCAATAATTTCAAGCACTCTTTCTTCTTGTTGCACGTTTCTAGCAGTTCTAGGTCTTCCCCTATTTCCATTATAACTTTTAAAGGAACCACATTCCGCAAGCCTCCTGTGCACACTGGAAAATGTTTGAGCATGAGGGATATTTCTTTCCGGATAACTCTCCATATAATATCTTCTTGCCAACTCTGCATTACCATTTGCTTTTCCATAACAAAAATGGATATCACAATATTCGATATTTGAATATTGGTGATTAGCCATTATTAGTTATTTTAAGATTATAAATTAAATAGTTTAAAAAGCGAATTTATTTGATGTTAAACTGACAGCTCTAGTATACTTTGATAGCTATTTACCTGGTAGCTGGTGGTAATGAAATGAGAAAAGTAAATTTACCACTTAATTTTTAAGGGTGATTTACGTCTAAACCGTTGGGTTTAGCGATGTAAATAAAGAGCACCTTTTTTAAAGGCTTGGCATCAGTCTTTCAGAAATTATGCCAAAAACTACTGTAGCTGTCAACACTAAAAAATTATGACAAAAAAACAATTTTCAATGTAGGTAAAGTGCCCTCTAGCGGCAAACAATCAATGTGAATTGTTACTAAAATGATAAAGCGCAGAAGACTTAGCCTATCTTTCAAATATTAGTCAAATCGGTTTTCCTGTAAGCGAGTAATTCAAAAAACAAAAAATAAAAACTTGAACTTGGACGGCTTGTAACTCGAAAACGAATGACATTTTGAAAAAAAATTATATGAAGCTCTACCCTTATTTTGTCAAGTAGAATCACCCCCTTAAGTTTCGTGATCGATTTTTGAATCACCCTGTATATATATATATATATATATATATATATATATATATATATATATATATATATATATATATATATATATATATATATATATATATATATATATGAAGTAAAATGCGAACAGTGATTGCAAACTTCGCTCCATCATATCCTTTCAGTGTTAGAGGTTGCACAGTTTGGATGAATTGCTACAAAACACAATTCACCCTATTACACCACCATCGAGATGGTGGCCTACCTGTACCACCACACCGAGAAGAAAGTAAAAACTTACCTCCTCTGCTACAGTGATACGGCAGAGGTACATGTTTCGTCTCTTACTAGACTCATCAGGGTACCGACATGCACCTGTCTGTGCAAAGGACAGATCGGAAGGAAGCATGCAACACTGAACGCGGCTTCGCCGACCTCCCGCCGGATGGCGTATATACGTTTATGCGGCTTTCACGGATTCCTCCGTGTGAGATGCAATAGCAGTGGTCATATCCACATTATGCTGTTGTAGTGCTGAAATCACATTCAGCAAACAGCATAATGTGGATATGACCACTGCTATTGCATCTCACACGGAGGAATCCGTGAAAGCCGCATAAACGTATATACGCCATCCGGCGGGAGGTCGGCGAAGCCGCGTTCAGTGTTGCATGCTTCCTTCCGATCTGTCCTTTGCACAGACAGGTGCATGTCGGTACCCTGATGAGTCTAGTAAGAGACGAAACATGTACCTCTGCCGTATCACTGTAGCAGAGGAGGTAAGTTTTTACTTTCTTCTCGCTGTGGTGGTACAGGTAGGCCACCATCTCGATGGTGGTGTAATAGGGTGAATTGTGTTTTGTAGCAATTCATCCAAACTGTGCAACCTCTAACACTGAAAGGATATGATGGAGCGAAGTTTGCAATCACTGTTCGCATTTTACTTCATTTACATGCGGAGATGCATTTAGTTGTATGTTTGCTGAATGTGATTTCAGCACTACAACAGCATAATGTGGATATGACCACTGCTATTGCATCTCACACGGAGGAATCCGTGAAAGCCGCATAAACGTATATACGCCATCCGGCGGGAGGTCGGCGAAGCCGCGTTCAGTGTTGCATGCTTCCTTCCGATCTGTCCTTTGCACAGACAGGTGCATGTCGGTACCCTGATGAGTCTAGTAAGAGACGAAACATGTACCTCTGCCGTATCACTGTAGCAGAGGAGGTAAGTTTTTACTTTCTTCTCGGTGTGGTGGTACAGGTAGGCCACCATCTCGATGGTGGTGTAATAGGGTGAATTGTGTTTTGTAGCAATTCATCCAAACTGTGCAACCTCTAACACTGAAAGGATATGATGGAGCGAAGTTTGCAATCACTGTTCGCATTTTACTTCATTTACATGCGGAGATGCATTTAGTTGTATGTTTGCTGAATGTGATTTCAGCACTACAACAGCATAATGTGGATATGACCACTGCTATTGCATCTCACACGGAGGAATCCGTGAAAGCCGCATAAACGTATATATATATATATATATATATATATATATATATATATATATATATATATATATATATATATATATATATATAAATATATATAAATATATATATATATATATATATATATATAAATATATATAAATATATATATATATATATATATATATATATATATATATATATATATATATATATACAGGGGCGGATCACCACAAAAGTGAAAGCAAGTTGTCGACGGGGAGGAGGAGAGGCCAGCAACATTTCCATTTCTAGTATAAAAGTCAGAGTCGGGTCTATTTTTATTAATTCGAAGCTCTTGGGGGGGGGGGCGATCGCAAGAAAAAACAAGTTGTCGAGCGAGGGGTAGAAGCCAGCAGCATATACATTCCTAATATAAAAGCTAAAATCGGGTCTATTTTCCTGAACTCTAAACTCTTGGGGGGGGGCGATCGCAAAAACATAGGTTGTTGACGGAAGGGAGGGGGGTTGGAAGTCAGCGATCACCCCCCCTGGGATCCGCTTTTGTATATATATATATATATATATATATATATATATATATATATATATATATATATATATATATATATATATATATATAGACTATTGATTATCCATTTATTTTGTTGTTATTTAGATTTGTTTTATTGTTAAGAACAATTTTTTACTTTTTTATGTTATTTTTTCAAGTCGGTTTCTCTTTTAATCTTGATACTAAATAAAAATGTAGTTCTCCACTTCGTATTTTCTCCTAGCTTCATACCGAACAATATACATCCCGGGAAGTATTTTAAATAAAAATGTAAGCAGCCTTTTCCCGCAGACCTTTTAGGTGAAATCACCTTTTTTAGGATTTTCCACACTTTCTTACGTTTATTCATATGATAGGGTAGAAGAAATATCCATGTAAAAGGGAAAAGATATACATTTAAGAATTGAACGCAAAGGTTTATTTATGCTTAATTTGGGATAAAGGATTTTTAAAATTTATTTATGGAATTTAAGGATGTTATGAATTGTAATAATATAGCTCGAAATCATATGAGTTTTATAATTTATGAAAAATTCTTGTTGGGACATCCCTTGTAACCAAGAACTATAATTAGGTTAAGTAATTCATTTAAAGATTAAGAAAATTTAATAAAAACGCCAAACACTAAGGAATTAAATCCCAAGTTTGCCTCGAAACTTAAACCTTATTACTCCAAACAAACTTTCTGCATTTCGCGAACACATAAATTAAGTTTTGTATACAAAACCACTTTGTAGTCAGAAACGAAAATGTCATCAGCTATTTTAGAAATTTAATTTTAAGTGGGATAAGTAGCTGCGATGTCGGTTAACCCTGGATTAATTTTTTTGCGAGATCTTAATGCTGTGGGTGTTAAAACTTTAATTATTTTTAAAACGATTAAATATGTAATTATTTCTTTGAAATTTTACATGGAAACTTTCTTGGAGCAGAGTTGTTTTAGCTGGGATCGAACTTACGATTCTAGCTAAGATAACTCTCCGAGAAATTCTCAGGAGACGTCGTATCTTAACAATATGAAATCGTTTCAATGTATGTACAAGGTGAGTCAACGATTGGATGAAGTAGGTTTGTGCCTTTTCGGTGAAATTTACAAAGAAACTATATTTATTGTTTGATACAGTTTATTTTTACGCAGATTTTAAAAATATTTAGGACTCTACAGGGTGAGCCAAAAAACTAGGACAGCATATTTTATTAAGGGTTTACTATAACAAAACTTTATAGTTTCTGAGATAATTAAGTTTAAAGAAAAAAAGTCACATTTTCAAGCATCAATTCAATCCTAAATAACGTTTTCAATTTTGTGACAAATATATTCAAATTTGGAATTTAGCAAGGCCAAGGACAAGTTAACATAATTTTTACCTAATATTTGCAATAAAAGCTACAGGGTGTTGAACACATCGGCTCAAATTTGAACAAGTTTAAATGAATAAATATCTTTTTTTTTTTAAATGGTACACCCTGTATATTTTCATGTTATTTAATAGAGTAATAAAAACCCTAAAAGTTTTGTTCAATATATCCTATACCTATTTATAATAGTTTTTGAGATATTTCAGTTTTTATAATTTTCCATACTTTTTTACAGAAATAGTCTTCATTATCATAGTAGCCATGGCAAAAACAATGTAACCCCATAGGAAGAAATCTAATGGGGTAATGTCGCAAGGCCTTGGTGGCCACTCAATGAAACCCCCACGTCCAATCCATTTTTGCGGATATCGTTGGTCCAAAAACGCACGAACTTCACGATGGTAATGCGGAGGCGCACCATCGTGCTGGAACCACATACTGTCGAGCTCATCCCTATCGAGACCTTGAAGCAGTTGGGGTAGTTCTTCTTGTAGAAAGTTCAGGTAACTATGGCCATTTAGTGGTTCATTAAAAAAGTGGGGTCCAATAATTCGATTATGATGAATACCACACCAAACATTTAATGACCAGTGGTTTTGATGTTGCACCTCTCCAATCCAAAATGGATTTTCTGTGGCATAATAATGCATGTTGCGTCTATTTACGGCACCGTTACTTCTAAAAGTAGCTTCATCACTAAACATTACCTTGCATAATAAATTTGGATTTAATTGAATCTCCGCATTTATTGTACGACAAAAGTTTACACGACTTTCAAAATCCTGTCCATGCAATTCTTGGTGTAATTCCATGTGATATGGATGATACCTATATTTCTTGGTAGTACGATTAGCGGTGGATTGTGATGTTTCACATAATGCTGCTAACTGATGGCTACCAATATAAGGATTTTCCTGAACATTTAACAATACTTGTAGTTCTTTTTCTTCATTAGTTACTGGTTTGTTGACCACTTTACGTTTTGGATAATCAACAGTACCAGAAGAATCAAATCTTTGCATTAAGTTTTGAAAAGTATGGGTATTAGGCTGGCGTCGATCAGGATACTTCATTTTGTAAATTCTTTGAGCAAGAAGGCAATTTTTTTGAGCCTCTCCTATTGTATAAATCATATCTATTAACTCATTCTTTGGAAAATTTATTTTACAATATAAGATGAATGCAAAAAAAACCAAACTACACTACATAAAAACCAAAAGAAGCGATTGCGGTTATAAATTTGACACACAGAAAAATGTTCTTTTACATTGTTTTTGCCATGGCTACTATGATAATGAAGACTATTTCTGTAAAAAAGTATGGAAAATTATAAAACTGAAATATCTCAAAAACTATTATAAATAGGTATAGGATATATTGAACAAAACTTTTAGGGTTTTTATTAATCTATTAAATAACATGAAAATATACAGGGTGTACCATTTAAAAAAAAAGATATTTATTCATTTAAACTTGTTCAAATTTGAGCCGATGTGTTGAACACCCTGTAGCTTTTATTGCAAATATTAGGTAAAAATTATGTTAACTTGTCCTTGGCCTTGCTAAATTCCAAATTTGAATGTATTTGTCACAAAATTGAAAACGTTATTTAGGATTGAATTGATGCTTGAAAATGTGACTTTTTTTCTTTAAACTTAATTATCTCAGAAACTATAAAGTTTTGTTATAGTAAACCCTTAATAAAAAAGATTTAAAATTATAAGCTAAATCGAAAATACGATTCGTATATAGGGTGTTCAATTTAAAAAAATACAACTTTATGCTGTCCTAGTTTTTTGGCTCACCCTGTAGAGTCCTAAATATTTTTAAAATCTGCGTAAAAATAAACTGTATCAAACAATAAATATAGTTTCTTTGTAAATTTCACCGAAAAGGCACAAACTTACTTCATCCAATCGTTGACTCACCCTGTACTCTAAAGGTAATTTATTTATTTCATATTACATTTAATATGATATTCCAAGTGAACCCTAAAAAATATAAGGTCATCCTGTTTACGAAAACCAGGAGAACACCACTTGGACCCCTCTAAATCCGGAAACAAATCCAATGGGCATGTAGTGTAAAGTATCTGGGATTGGTATACGATAAGAAGCTGGTTTTGAAGGAGCTCATGAGCTACCTCTATCCAGTTAACGGCAGACACAGTCGGATGTCCCTCAGAAACAAGCTGCCAATTTACAAAACAATCATCAGGACAGACCTATTCGATGCTGTCGCGGCATGAGACCACTTCTCCAGAACGCGGAAGAACTGTCTGCAGGCCCAGCAGAATAAGGTCCTCCGCATGGCCTTGGACGCCCCATTGTTTCTGAGGAACAACCGAATACACAGAGATCTTCAGCTGCTCACGCTTCTGGAGATATCCCGAGACACAGCGCCAAGTTTTTCCAATCCACAAATACACACCACAACGAGATAGTCTGAAGAAGTTTTTCGCCAAACCAATTTGCCAGTGGCTGATACCTGCTGCCAAGCGACCTACTACCATGACGTCTCCAGTCAAGAAAAAGGAGAGAGGAATAGAAAGTTGTACACTTACTAAAAACTTATTAAATGTAACTCCCTAACGTGATGTGCATTAGAGCATTGGACCAAACCTTGAATTTCTTTTTGCAGCCTTTACAAATTGCCCTACGAACAGATTTATTAAGACCTATTTTTTAATATAAAATTGCCATATGTAGTGTTTTTTTCTCGCAGCCATTTCAATGAAAATAATCATTTAAATAAAAACCACACCACTCCACTGAACCTAGAGAAAACCAGTAATATAACAAAATGAGCACGAATTATTACCCCTTAACAATTTATAAGCATTTTTGGTAGTCAGAACCGCTAAATTGCTCAAGACAAATGTTGACACAACAAAAATGAAGGAAGATTTGATTTTTTATTCGACGAATGAAAAAGTGGAAAGTAATAGAAAACCTACGCATATTACAATACATTTATTCATACTAAATAAGTAAAAAGTTTGTTAAGGTTTTTATTAACAAAAATATTTTATATCTATCTATTGGAAATTGGTTATTATTGATAATAATAAATTAAATTTTTGCTGAAGGATATCCGTAAAAAATATAAAATATAAGTTAAGTAATATATATATATATATATATATATATATATATATATATATATATATATATATATATATATATATATATATATTAAAATTTCTTTATTTTTTACTGAAATTTTGATTTTTTATAAATTTTACGTTACTCCGATGATTCATAGATGTCGTTCGACTGACATGAAAGTTGGTAGATGGCAGGTGCAATATCCTGCCGACATACTTTGAAATTTATGGTTCATATATCAGTTATTTCCTGCTAATGTTGCTCTCGGTCCGATGCAGCTCCACTGACGAGATCATGAGGTGATCGAAACGCGTATGGAGGGAGAACCAGAGCGATATTTGCAGGAAATAAACTGTTTGTATATATATTTTTCATATTCGCTGCCTGAAAGGACAATTACATATATAACAAATATATATATATATATATATATATATATACATATTGTATGGAGCCGTATTGGTTTTGTTGTTTTATATTTTGGTGTCGTGGGTTTCGGTTGTTGTTTTGAAGAAATTGTTTATAACTTTAGGGGGATAATAGTCGAATAATAAAGATTCTTTTGCTATTTGAATTGCTACGTTTCGAAATTCTGTATCGGATAATTTTATGGCTCGGTCTGCTTTTCCTATCACCATCCATTTTTCTGGGATAGAGGATGTTGGGAATTATAATGTAAATACCTAGAGGACCATGTTGCTTTTGTATACCCTTGAGTTTTGATGGTATTGTTTTGATGGTGAAGTGTAAGGTCTAAGAAATTGATTTAATTTTTTTCTTCTTTTTCGATTGTGAATTGCAATTTTTGGTGGTATGCATTAAATTTATTGAAGATATCTTCACAGCGATTTTTAAGAGTTGCTGTTATACAATCGTCTACATATTTATCGTCTTCTTTAAGTACCATGTCAGGTCCCCTGACGTTGGCAATTACATTGGCAAGCTGGAACAGTTCTCCGAGCTACGTATACCTGTCCATTCACGAATATTCCTCAACCAGGAAGCCTGTCTCCTTCCTACCCCTCTACGTCCCTCCACTTTACCCATCATGATTAGCTGAAGAATTCTATATCGCTCCCCTCTGAATATATGTCCAAGATATGAGATTTTTCTACACTTCACAGTGTTTAATAGTAGACGAGTTGTGTCGGCCCTATTGAGTACCATTTCGTTGGTCTACCTAGCTGTCCAAGGTATTCTCAGCATTCGCCGGTATAACCACATTTCGAGAGCCTCCAACCGATTAATCGTGGCAGCCTTAATTGTCCAGATCTCTGCCCCATATAGTAACACTGGCCAGACGTATGATCTTATCATTCTCTGTCGTAGTTTTAGGTTGAGGTTATCATTGCAGAAAAGTGGTTTCATTTTTTGAAAAGTTGCTCTAGCAGTCTCTATTCTACACCTTATCTCTTTATCTGGGTTTAGATTTTCGGTGATATAACATCCAAGATATTTAAAATGAGTCACCCTGTCTATACTTTTTCCTTCTATTTGTATTGAAGCGTTAAGATGAGGTTGTCTACTAAAGACCATAAATTTTGTCTTTTTGATATTTATGTTGAGCCCCATTTCTTGACCCTCAGTGTTAACACAGTTTAATAGATGTTGCAGGTCTTGTAGTTCGTCGCTTAGGATAACAGTGTCGTCAGCATATCGTCTTATATTTATATATTCTCCATTGATTTGTACTCCCATTCGTTGTCCTTGAGTAGCCCGTTTAAAGATTTTATCTGAATATGTATTAAAAAGCAGTGGAGATAGTATGTAGCCCTGTCTGACGCCTCGCAGAATTTTACTTTCTTCTGTGAGTTTTCCATTTAGCCTTACTGTTGCTTTCTGCCGACAATATAGATTTTTAATAATTCTTACGTCTCTGCTGTCTACTCCTGCGTTACTTAAAATGTCTATGAGTTTTCTGTGCTGTACTCTGTCGAAGGCCTTCTCGTAATCGACAAAACATACGAATACATCTTTGTGTTGGTCCCGGCATTTTTGCAGAAGTATATTTAGAGCGAATAAAGCCTCTCTAGTACCTAGGGCGTTTCTAAATCCGAATTGGGTTTCACCTAAATCTGCTTCGCATTTAGATCTTATCCTGCTGTGGATGATTCTGAGAAAGACCTTCAAAGTGTGGCTCATTAGATTTATTAGTCTGTACTCACTGCATCGCTTTGCTCGCTGTTTTTTTTTGGGATTGGGACGAATACAGACTTCAGCCAATCTTCCGGTATATCTCCAGTCGCGTAAACGGTATTAAACAGTTTGACCAAGATTCCTATATTTTCCTCATGGATCATTTGTAACAGCTCGGTTGGGTCATTATCAGGCCCGGTGGCTTTCCTGGTTTTTGCAGATCTTATGGCAGATAGAACTTCACTGTTTAGAATGTCTATATTAGCGTCTATATTAGCGAGATCATCGGAGTTGTGTTTATTCGGTCTGTCATCATCAAACAATTCTTTCACATATTTAACCCATGTTTTAAAAAATTTTTTTTGTCCAAGATAATTTTACCACCAGGGCCCACAAGGGTATTAGTGGTATTCTTATTATATAGACCTGCTATTTCTCTAACCTTTTTGTACATGTGGAATGTGTCATGTTTCCTTTCTAGATCTTCCATTTCGATACAATCGTCTCTCATTCAGTTCTCTTTGGCTATCCGAATTTTTTGTTTAATTTCTCTTTGTCTTCTTTTATATTCCACTCGATTTGTTTTCGACTGTCTCCTTTGTTCCATGAGGTCTAATATTTCTGCTGTCATCCATTTCTATTTTTTCATTTATAGAAAACGATATATTAACATTCAAATTGAGTATAACAGTTTCTTCAAGGTCCTCCAACACTAACTGTGCTATGACATTGGATATTGAAGCACATATGGCCAAGTGTCAAACGTCAATAGATATGCATAATAACTAAAACATATGCAGTTTAATTAGTAAACAGAATATATATATATATATATATATATATATATATATATATATATATATATATATATATATATGGAAATCTAAAAAAAATCAGAATCATGATTTTCTTAAAATCAAATAAGTGATTTTTGATTTTTAAACAAGGAACCAAAGTTAAGATAACCCTCTTTGAATTATATCATTCAATAAAGATGTCTAAAATAAACAGTAACAACTCAATATTAAAAAAAAAACAAAAAAAAATACCTGTGGGAAAATACTGATTCACAAAAGTATTAATTTAATATTTAAAATGAAAATTTTCAGCTTCAGTTCCCAATTACTCACCGGCAATATTTCTTTTCCACTTCCGGTAACTCAATAAACAAGTGAACATCGTGTCAGGCCACGTGACAACCTGGTTTTGAGCTGTACAGCTGCCACCTCCACGTGACTCGCTAATTACGTCACATTGAAACACACTGGTCGATTAAAATTTTTAATTTTATTTGTAGAACATTATATAGTGTTATGGTAAGATTTGGAGGCAAAAAATGAGTATTTTTTTCAAAACGAGGATGTTTTAAAAAGGTACTGCTACTTTAAAGTTTTAAAGATGACTTGAAGTTTTCAAATGTTCATTTTTTTTTACTTCTTAAGCTATTTTTTATAAGAATTATACGGGTAAACATTTCAAAATTAAGTTAACAGGTCATTCGGTCCACTTCTTTATTTTATTCAACGCAAATCTAATCAATACTGCAGACTTCGTCGTTGTTTTTCTTTAGGAAATTATACATTACCTCTGTCAAAGGCACGTGAGTTGCGGGAAGCCTGTAATTCTTACGTGAACAAGTTTGATTAAACAGAGTTTTTGTTGTTAGTTGAAATACAAGTATATTGGTAAAATTGTTAACAGAAAATGCTCTATCAGAAATTTAGTTGGTTTCCGTTACGTAGTTGAATTTGCAAAATAGTTTTTTCAATAAAAACGTTTAACAAAGAATCGACTCTGTTGGATTCTTCTATTAAAAATTAAATAGAAAGTTTTTAAGGCGAAAATCAAAATAAAGTAATTTTTAAAAGCGCGTTCGTTGCCATAAATGGGGAGTTTTAAAATATATATTACTGTAACTGGAAAAGCAAAATAACTTTTATCTATCTATAATTAAATTAAGTAACATGTCTTTTACACTTTTCCACGCCTACAATCGCGCTGAAACTTTACTGGTGTATATTATTGTACTTCACATGTGCGTTTCTCTGTTTGCCTATAATGAAATTTTGCAAAGGAGGATCTAGGAAGGTACTATTGGGGTAATGCCCTCGCCCAAATAGAAATGTAAATGTGCAAAAAATACCAGAAATCTTATATTCTAGCATTCTACATCATATATATATATATATATATATATATATATATATATAATTTATTTTTGTATCTTAAACCTTTTGTTAAATATTTTTTTCTAATATTTTCTTGGGTATAGGTTTTTCCATTAGAGAAACAAAGGACAATAATTTTCTTTCTGACGTTTCGCTCTACATAGTGAGCTTCTTCAAAAGAGCTAGGTATATTTATTTTACATCTACAAAAATTACAGAATTTCTTATATAATAAACATATATCACAGTAATTACACTTTTATATTTTTAATTTAATTAAAATTAATAAAAACAAAACAGATTTTAAAATAGTCTTAAAGTTTAAAATTTAAAACAATACAAACAGGTTAAAATAGTGAAAATTATAAAATAGTACATACCTTGAAAGTAGTTTTGTGTGTATGTTTAAAAATAAATTTAATTATGATCTTTGGTATGCAATTGATATGGATAGATTTATTTTTATAAAATGCAAAAAATAGGAAAAAAGATTATTATTTATTTTTTAATGACGTTCTTTCACCCGTATGAGTGTATATGAAATCGTTCCAAGCATCATTACATTATTTCTCATATTTATTATAGAGTCGCTTCAAGCATGTTTTATTCAAAAATCAAATTATAGTATATCTGACTTAAATTTTTGACATCTTGCTTGTCATTTACAACATTTTTATCTTTTTTTATGTGTATCATTTCTTTGATGACTAATTTATGATAATTTCTGTCAGTATCTAAAATATGGGTGTTTTTAAAATCAAATTCATGCTTAGATGTTTGTTCATGCTTATGTAAAGATGTCGATGCGTTTTTAGTATACTTGTGTCCACTCACTCTATTTTCAATGTATTGTGTCGTCATGCCAATGTATTTCTTAGAACAATTTAGGCATGGAATTCCATATATTACGTTAGATCTTTTTTTGGTGGGAACTTTGCTTTTTAATTTCGTATAAACTGACCCAAGTAAATTGTTCCCCTTATGGCATACCGTTATGTTATGTTTATCCAAAATATATTTTATTTTTTCAGACAGTTGGTATACATACGGTAATGCAATGAAAGTGTTTTGTGTTTTGGCATTGTTAATTTTATTTTTTTTGTTTGTGTTAAAAAATAAATAGGTTACTATTTACATTATAACAAAAACAAAAAAAAAATAAAATTAACAATACCAAAACACAAAACACTTTCATTGCATTACCGTATGTATACCAACTGTCTGAAAAAATAAAATATATTTTGGATAAACATAACATAACGGTATGCCATAAGGCGAACAATTTACTTGGGTCAGTTTATACAAAATTAAAAAGCAAAGTTCCCACCAAAAAAAGATCTAACGTAATATAAGCAATTCCATGCCTAAATTGTCCTAAGAAATACATTGGCATGACGACACAATACATTGAAAATAGAGTGAGTGGACACAAGTATACTAAAAACGCATCGACATCTTTACATAAGCATGAACAAACATCTAAGCATGAATTTGATTTTAAAAACACCCATATTTTAGATACTGACAGAAATTATCCTAAATTAGTCATCAAAGAAGTGATACACATAAAAAAACATAAAAATGTTGTAAATGACAAACAAGATGTCAAAAATTTAAGTCAGATATACTATAATTTGATTTTTGAATAAAACATGCTTGAAGCGACTCTATAATAAATATGATAAATAATGTAATGATGCTTGGAACGATTTCATATACACTCATACAAGTGAAAGAACGTCATTAAAAAATAAATAATAATCTTTTTTCCTATTTTTTGCTTTTTATAAAAATAAATCTATCCATATCAATTGCATACCAAAGATCATAATTGAATTTATTTTTAAACATACACACAAAACTATTTTGAAGGTATGTACTATTTTATAATCTTCACTATTTTAACCTGTTTGTATTGTTTTAAATTTTAAACTTTAAGACTATTTTAAAATCTGTTTTGTTTTTATTAATTTTAATTAAATTAAAAATATAAAAGTATAATTACTGTGATATATGTTTATTATATAAAAAATTCTGTAATTTGTGTAGATGTAAAATGAATATACCTAGCTCTTTTGAAGAAGCTCACTATGTGGAGCGAAACGTCAGAAAGAAAATTATTGTCCTTTGTTTCTCTAATGGAAAAACCTATACCCAAGAAAATATTAGAAAAATATATCTATATATATATATATATATATATATATATATATATATATATATATATATATATATATATATATATATGCTTATAATTTTCTTGAATTTTTCTATTTGTGTATATTTCTAAGTTTTATTTTTCTTGAATGTAAAATCTGTTTTATTAATATTGTTAATTAAACTGCATATGTTTTAGTTATTATGCTTATTTATGACGTTTTTCACTTGACTTTCCTCAGAATAATTTTTTGTTAACTATAACAGGAAATTTTTGCTAAATTACGGACGTCAAGTTAGTTTTGAAGATATTTTGAGGTTTTTTTGTAAGTTGTGGTACATATTGTATGGAGCCGTACTGGTTGTCTTATATTTTGGTATCGTGGGTTTCGGTTGTTGTTTTGAAGAAATTGTTTATAACTTTAGGGGGATAATAAAGATTCTTTTGTTATTTGAACTGCTACGTTTCGAAATTCTGAATCGGATACTTTTATGGCTCGGTCTGCCTTTCCTATCACCATCCATTTTTCTGGGATAGAGGATGTTGGGAATTATAATGTAAATACCTAGAGGACCATGTTGCTTTTATATACCCTTGAGTTTTCATGGTATTGTTTTGGTGGAAAAGTGTAAGGTCTAAGAAATTGATTTAATTTTTTTCTTCTTTTTCGATTGTGAATTGCAATTTTTGGTGGTATGCATTAAATTTATTGAAGATATCTTCACAGCGATTTTTAAGAGTTGCTGTTATACAATCGTCTACATATTTATCTTCTTCTTCAAGTGCAATGTCAGATCCCCCTGACGTTGGCAATTACATTGGCAAGTCTTTCACGGTCCTGCGCTAGCTGGAACAGTTCCCCCGCGCTACGTATACCTGTCCATTCACGAATATTCCTCAACCAGGAAGCCTGTCTCCTTCCTACCCCTCATGTCCCTCTATTTTACCCATCATGATTAATTGAAGAATTCTATATCGTTCCCCTCTGAATATATGTCCAAGATATGAGATTTTTCTACACTTCACAGTGTTTAATAGTAGACGAGTTGTATCGGCCCTATTGAGTACCATTTCGTTGGTCTGCCTAGCTGTCCAAGGTATTCTCAGCATTCGCCGGTGTAACCACATTTCGAGAGCCTCCAACCGATTAATCGTGGCAGCCTTAATTGACCAGATCTCTGCCCCATATAGTAACACTCGCCAGACGTATGATCTTATCATTCTCTGTCGTAGTTTTAGGTTGGAGTTGTCATTGCAGAAAAGTGGTTTCATTTTTGAAAAGTTGCTCTAGCAGTCTCTATTCTACACCTTATCTCTTTATCTGGGTTTAGATTTTCGGTGATATAACATCCAAGATATTTAAAATGAGTCACCCTGTTTATACTTTTCCTTCTATTTGTATTGAAGCGTTAAGATGAGGTTGTCTACTAAAGACCATAAATTTTGTCTTTTTGATATTTATGTTGAGCCCCATTTCTTGACCCTCAGTGTTAACACAGTTTAATAGATGTTGCAGGTCTTGTAGTTCGTCGCTTAGGATAACAATGTCGTCAGCATATCGTATTGTATTTATATATTCTCCATTGATTTGTACTCCCATTCGTTGTCCTTGAGTAGCCCGTTTAAAGATTTTATCTGAATATATATTAAAAAGCAGTGGAGATAGTATGCAGCCCTGTCTGACGCCTCGTAAAATTTTACTTTCTTCTGTGAGTTTTCCATTTAGCCTTACTGTTGCTTTCTGCCGACAATATAGATTTTTAATAATTCTTACGTCTCTGCTGTCTACTCCTACGTTACTTAAAATGTCTATGAGTTTTCTGTGCTGTACTCTGTCGAAGGCCTTCTCGTAATCGACAAAACATACGAATACATCCTTGTGTTGGTCCCGGCATTTTTGCAGAAGTATATTTAGAGCGAATAAAGCCTCTCTAGTACCTAGGGCGTTTCTAAATCCGAATTGAGTTTCATCTAAATCTGCTTCGCATTTAGATCTTATCCTGCTGTGGATGATTCTGAGAAAGACCTTCAAAGTGTGGCTCATTAGACTTATTAGTCTGCACTCACTGCATCGCTTTGTTCTCTGTTTTTTTGGGATTGGGACGAATACAGACTTCAGCCAATCTTCCGGTATATCTCCAGTCGCGTAAACGGTATTAAACAGTTTGACCAAGATTCCTATATTTTCCTCATGGATCATTTGTAACAGCTCGGTTGGGACATTATCAGGACCGATGGATTTCCTGGTTTTTGCAGATCTTAAGGCAGATAGAACTTCACTGTTTAGAATTTTCGGTCCCATGTCTATATTAGCGAGATCATCGGAGTTGTGTTTATTCGGTCTGTCATCATCAAACAATTCTTTCACATATTTAACCCATGTTTTAAAAATTTCTTTTTCGTCCAAGATAATTTTACTATCAGGTTCCACAAGGGTATTAGTGGTATTCTTATTATATAGACCTGCTATTTCTCTAACCTTTTTGTACATGTGGAATGTGTCATGTTTCCTTTCTAGATCTTCCATTTCGATACACTTGTCTCTCATCCAGTTCTCTTTGGCTATCCGAATTTTTTGTTTAATTTCTCTTTGTCTTCTTTTATATTCTACTAGATTTGCTTTAGACTGTCTTCTTTGTTCCATGAGGTCCAATATTTCTGCTGTCATCCATTTCTGTTTTTTCATTTATAGAAAACATTATATTAACATTCAAATTGAGTATAACAGTTTCTTCAAGGTCCTCCAACACTAAACAAATTTTACCCCAAAAAAATCAAAACTTGAATATATATATATATATATATATATATATATATATATATATATATATATGAATATGTAGATAAGTTTTTGTCCGTGTAATTTAAAATAAAATAGAATAAAATATTGGCGAAGCGGACGTGAAAATTTGTCAATCTACATGATTCTCGTATTAAAAAGTGCGAAGCACTCCAAAATATGGAAAAACTCCGGGTCCGACAGATGGTGACAGCGCTGTTTCGTCCTAATATGGGACTCGTCAGGCCACCGCAGTCGGTACAAACCATCATCTCGCCTTTGCATCGTATAAGCCACATTTATAATCAAAATACGGCAAATAAGACGACAAAGGCGACATCTCGATGGTCCACTTGATAATACAAGAACCACACAGATTAACAAAGTTTGTAAGAGAACCGTCATATGGTGGCGCGACGGTGAATTAAAACAGAAATATGTAAAATCGAGTACACGAAACGCGCTGCCCAAAAGATAGGGGTCGCATTTTTCGGTACTGGCAAGCAAGCTTGCACTTTTTAATACGAGAATCATGTAGATTGACAAATTTTCACGTCCGCTTCGCCAATATTTTATTCTATTTTATATATATATATATATATATATATATATATATATATATATATATATATATATGGAAATCTAAAAAAAATCAGAATCATGATTTTCTTAAAATCAAATCAGTGATTTTTGATTTTTAAACAAGGAACCAAAGTCAAGATAACCCTGTTTGAATTATATTATGCAATAAAGATGTCTAAAATAATCAGTAACAACTCAATATTAAAAAAAAATAAGAAAAAATACCCGTGGCAAAATACTGATTCACAAAAGTATTAATTTAATATTTAAAATGAAAATTTCAAGCTTCAATTCCCGATTACTCAGCGGCAATATTTCTTTTCCACTTCCGGTAACTCAATAAACAAGTGAACATCGTGTCGGGCCACGTGACAACCTGGTTTTGAGCTGTACAGCTGTCACCGCCACGTGACTCGCTAATTACGTCACATTGAAACACACTGGTCGATTAAAATTTTTAATTTTATTTCTAGAACATTATATAGTGTTATGGTAAGATTTGGAGGTAAAAAATGAGGATTTTTTCCAAAACGCGGGTGCTTTTAAAAAGTACTGATACTTAAAAGTTTTAAAGATGACTTGAAGTTTTCAAAAGTTCATTTTTTTTTTTACTTCTTAAGCTATTTTTATAAGAATTATACGGGTAAACAATTCAAAATTAAGTTAACAGGTCATTCGGTCCACTTCTTTATTTTATTCAACGCAAATCTAATCAATACTGCAGACTTCCTCGTTGTTTTTCTTTAGGAAATTATACATTACCTCTGTCAAAGGCACGTGAGTTGCGAGAAGCCTGTAATTCTTACGTGAACAAGTTTGATTAAACAGAGTTTTTGTTGTTAGTTGAAGTACGAGTATATTGGTAAAACTGTTAACAGAAAATGCTCTATCAGAAATTTAGTTGGTTTCCGTTACGTAGTTGAATTTGCAAAATAGTTTTTTCAATAAAAACGTTTAACAAAGAATCGACTCTGTTGGATTCTTCCATTAAAAATTAAATAGAAAGTTTTTACGGCGAGAATCAAAATAAAGTAATTTTTAAAAGCGCGTTCGTTGCCAAAATGTAGGGTTTTAAAATATGTATTACTGTGACTGAAAAAGCTAAATAACTTTTACCTATCTATAATTAAATTAAGTAACATGTCTTTTACACTTTTCCGCGCCTACAATCGAGCTAAAACTTTACCGGTGTATATTATTGTAGTTCACATGTGCGTTTCTCTGTTTGCCTATAATGAAATTTTGCAAAGGAGGATTTAGGAAGGTACAATTGGGGTAATGCCCCCGCCCAAATAGAAATGTAAATGTGCAAAAAAATACCAGAAATCTTATATTCTAGCATTCTACATTATATATATATATATATATATATATATATATATATATATATATATATATATATATACCGGGTGTCAACGAATCTATTAGACAAGTCATAATTTCTAGAGTATTATGTGTATCAAAATGAGAATTGGTACAGGTAAATGGTATGTGAAGGGGAGAGTTTTCGCATATTTTCCACTTTCCGGTCACTTCCGGTTTCACCGGAAATGGCCCCGGTTTTGAATTTTTAAATGGAACACCCTGTATATTTTAACATTTTTGGATTTCTGAGACAATTCTAGATCAGAATGTGACATTTTAAAAACTTTTTTCGTCTACTTCATTTTTTTAGAGCCACTTTTAAAATTGCATCTAGGTGGCCATGATCGGATACAAACTAATCTAAGGGCCTTAGGTGATGTCAAAAAAATACAATCGCAAAGTTTTAGTTACTAGTATGAAAGACAGGAATAAGACAAGTTGACAAAATTACGTTTTCATTTCTAACTATTAATTTTCAAATGGCGACCCCTTTTTGACAACTTTTCGAAAAAAGCATTCTTTGACCAATCTAACGGTACTAATTTATTTGCGATTGGATTAGACATAAGAACAGAAATTAAATATTATTAAGCAAAATACTGGATAATTTATTTACTTATGACAAGTGCGCCATGGACAGCTATGATGCATAATAATTTTCAACTGTTTTTATCAAGTCTTCTTTGGAAAACAAAGCACTCACTTAAGTAGATAATGACAGTGACATACGCTCTAAGAACAGACGTAAAAGTTTCTTAATTTTCGTTAAGTTTAGTTTAAATTTTCGTTAAAATAATGTATAGTCAAAGTGAAAAGTGGATATGTTATTAATATTTGGAGAGTGTCATAGAAATTCAAGAAATGCTGCCGAGTTGTATGCTCATAGATATCCGAATCGGCAACATCCAGCCCATCAGTATTTTCCGTATGTCAAGACTCGTTTTAGGCAAATAGGAAATCAAGAGGCGGAACAGAGGTTTATCATAAATGAAGAGACTGAGACTAACGTACTTGCTATGGTTGAGGTTGATAAAACAGTTTCGTTAAGAAAAATTAGTCAAAAACTGCAGATAAGTTATGAATCAGCAAGAAAAATACTGAAAAAGCATGGATATCGAGCATTTAAATATCAGTTACATCAACATTTGTATACTGAGGATGGCGATAGACGGGTAGTGTTTTGTGATTGGCTGCTTCAAAATCATACAGTTAACCCAAATTTTATCGATTTTATTCTATTTTCCGACGAATCCCGATTTACAAATAATGGTATGTTCAATAAGCAAAATACTCGGTACTGGGCCCAACAAAATCAACATGAAATGAGAGAGGGCAATTTTCAAGAAAGATTTGGCGTCAATATCAGGGCTGGTATCGTTGGAAACACAATAATTGAGCCAATATTGTTTCAAGGTCAGTTAACAGGGGTTAGATACTTAGGTTTTCTTCAAAATGAAATCGAAAATCATCTCAATGATACACCTTTAGCAGTTTTGCGGCGAATTTACTTTCAACAAGATGGAACACCGCCTCACAATACTAGAGAAGTTCTTAATTATTTAATAGAGCATTTTAATAATCGAATTATTGCAACCAATGGTCCGGTACGGTGGTCAGCCCGCTCACCGGATCTTACTGTGTTCGATTTCTTTGTCTGGGGATATGTTAAAGAAAGGGTTTACTGTGGAGCAGCCCCAGCTACTCTTGAAATATTAGAAGAAAGAATTTTACGGGCATTTAGAAGTATAACCCCCCAAATGCTACAAAACGTGTTGAGAGAAACAATTGAATGAGCTGAAATATGTCGTGAAAAAGAAGGAATGCACTTTGAACATTTACTACACTAAACTTTTTAACAAATTCAGCTACTGTACTTTCAAATATTTTAAGTGCGTCGTCTAAGTTATTAGTTTATTTTGTTAGTTTTTTGTTAATTTTGTTAAATTTTTAATCCAATTCCTGTCTTTCATACTAGTCACTAAAACTTTGCGATTGTATTTTTTTGACATCACCTAAGGCCGTTAGATTAGTTTGCGTCCGATCATGGCCACCTAGATGCAATTTTAAAAGTGGCTCTAAAAAAATGAAGTAGACGTAAAAAGTTTTTAAAATGTCACATTCTGATCTAGAATTGTCTCAGAAATCCAAAGATGTTAAAATATACAGGGTATTCTATTTAAGAATTCAAAACCGGGGACATTTCCGGTGAAACCGGAAGTGACCGGAATGTGGAAAATATGCGAGAACTCTCCTCTTCACATAACATTTACCTGTACCAATTCTCATTTTGATACAGATAATACTCTAGAAATTATGACTTGTCTAATAGATTCGTTGACACCCGGTATATATATATATATATATATATATATATATATATATATATATATATATATATATATATATATTTATGTCAGATATTCTCACGGGTGTGATGTGTAATCAAAGGTTTTCGGGCATTCCGTGTATGTGCTGAGTCCCTCTCAGGATTGTAAGGCAGCTGCCTTACAGTCCTAAGAGGGACTCAGCACATACACGGGATGCCCGAAAACCTTCGATTACATATATATATATATATATATATATATATATATATATATATATATATATATATATATAAATATGTATATAACCATATTTATTATTTAGCTGATTACATTATTAACGTTAATGCAAAAGGCGATATAATAAATTTTATATGTTGATGAAGTACGAAAGCTAATTCTCCAGATAAACTAAGTTTTAATTAAAATTTTTTAACTTGACCGTTTACCCAGAGCGAAAACTTTTATAAAACTCTAAACAAACTAAAAAATTTTAAATTACTGGCAACTGCTGTTATAGAATTCGTAATAAGCATTCAAGGAATGCGTTAAGAAAAATTTCGCTGAACTGCGCCGAGACTTTAACTAATTTAATGCATAAAATTTATCAAGAAGTTGCATGTATTCGTTTGAACGTGATGGAAATATTAAAAGAAAAAAATAATTTATTAAATTGTTGCGTTTAATTAAGAAACAAGAGTTTTCAATGATTTGTATTTTTGCTTATTGTTTATCAAGATGAAAATCCGTAACCAAAAATTATATAAACTTAGTAAATTTATTGTTTTTTTTTCTTATTTACATAAATTGTTAATTCGTTTTTCATATCACGAAAAATATACGATGGATAAATGAAATGACAAATAAATGTGAAGCAAAAAAAAGATCGATTACTCTTATTCAAAATTTGAAACGTGTTATGATTAAAAGTAGCTTACAGAATTCAGCTCAGCTATTTAATAGATGAGTAAATTGAATCTTCATATTTAGATCTATAACAACTTTAAATTTAGCTGTGAAAAAACTTTATTTTCATTATACGTACATGTAAAAAAAATTAGCAGTTTACCCAAGTCAAACTTTTTTTGACATATTTGAAGTTTTATGTCAATAATGACGTTTGCAGACATCACCATCAATTCCTTCTGTATAAAAATTTTTATTATTTAATTGGAGATGTTTCCTTCTATAAGAGGATTATATATATATATATATATATATATATATAGATATACAGCTTCACTAACTATGAGGTAATCGAAACGCGCATGGAGAGAGAACCAGAGTGAAATTCACAGAAAATAAAGTGGCCATCTTTCCCTAACGGTTTCAATAAAAAAGGCAACTTTTTAAAATTCTCGTTGAGAACTTTTAACGTCCCTGATACAGTAATTTATTAGAATTTTAGAAATGTTCGTATATTCCAAATATTCTCTCATTTCCCAAATTTCAGCCACGGCACCCTACGACAGACGCATTCGGAATTTTTACCCTGAGCGCTAATATTAAAGAAAAGATTTCGTACATCTGCCGCTCGAATTGCATTTTCGCGAAATGAAATAGGAGTAATAATCGCGGCTTGCCCCAAAAGCAAAATGCAGAGATAAGTGGCGAAAATTATTATAAAAAGGATAAAATTGCTTTATAATAACATAATTTAGTAAAAATGAATAAATTTCAATCCTGCAGGATCGGTTTTAATGTATAGAATGGAACCAAACCAGTGACAGTCGTGGCAGATACAAGTTGAAAGCTTATTCCTTAAAAAAATTCAGCAGAAAGAAGTGAGGTACTACCACGAACTTGACATATAATATTGGACTGATCATGCTTAATACCTCCCTTATAATAAAAATGATGCCACCATGCTCCGTGCCATTACGTGCAAATAATTGCTTTGGCAACAATGAATTCCCTAAGTTTTTATTATATTAGTGAAAATGTATTTTTGACATTGGCTAAGTACTCTTCATTTTGACAATAATTTATTTGTGATTTTGCTGTTTTATGCATTTTATCACATTTTAGGTAACGTTTTACTAAACATTTCAAACAGGAACGTGAACTTTAAGGTTTTTTTTTGGTATTTTACAAAATGTGATTCTTCATCGTAAGACGTGCAAATACCTCATATGGTAAATTGGAATTTATTTAATTGGTAAGTTATAAAGCATTCAATAATAATTATATAAAATTTTACCTTAGAATCAAATTGTAAATCTAAGGGTAACAAGTTTAATTTTATGGATATGATGTATGATAATTTTTAAATGCTATTAATATTTTAGTTTTCTAAGAGAAACGAATCTTCAAATTCAAGGGCATGATCATAATTATTTTATACACCAGATGAGTAACTCTGTTCAGAGCATTTTTCTGGAAATAGTTTTATACAAGAAGATGAGCAAAAAGTTTGTGCTGTGCTTCTTACAAATAAACTGCCAGAAAAAAAACTATGAAGCACTGTTTGATGTAAACATCTTGAAGCAAGTAAACTTGGACTTAATAACATACACTGGCTCTACAAAAAAAAGTCCTGAATTAGGTGTGCATTAATCAGCAACAGTATCGTTTTACCATAAAGCTAATGTTCCACTGACATATAAAGCTGAACATCGAAACTGGTATGGTGTTAAAATTTAAAATGACTATACGTTTAAAAACCAATATGCCATATTAAAATAGAAATAAATGATTGCATAATATGAAATTTTTCAATATTATTAAGCATGTTTGGAAATTATATAAATTTTACTTTTATGTATTTGTTTTGTCTAAAAATAAAATAATAACCTTTTGTTTGAATATATTATTAATTAATAAAACAAAAACTTATGATTCTAGATCAGATAGGAAATTTGTGTCATGAAAATCCTTTGTTAAAGTAGTGAGACGCTGCGATTGATTACCATTTCAAAAATTCAACTCTAGGAAAGGTCAATTCCAGATCCTTAAACAGTTAAGTAAATGGAAAGTTTAACCTACTGTAAAAATTAAAAGTTGCTAGTAAATTTTTATGTATATATTTAGATTAAAAATGATTGTATTAATGTAAGAATTCTCTTGTATTTACAAGCTTCTTTATATTTAAAGTGTCTTAATAAATATTGTCATGTTTACAATTAAATATAAACTGCTTTAACACTATTCCCTTTAGAGTTCATTTTTTTTTTATAAAAATGGTTTAGTACATAATGTTACTTTACTTTCTTTAAATTAAAGCTCCGTTATTATGAAAGAAATGTCAACATTATTATGAACTAGCGACCCGCCCCGGCTTCGCACGGGTGCAATGCTGATACTAAATACACAAATTGTGACTATTTATTTTATTTTTACAACAATTATTACATCGGCCTCCGACGCGCTATTTATAGGCACGCTGCCGCCGCCCCGGTCGGCCAGTACCGCCGCAAGTGCTACTTCCCGCAATTTTAAATCTGTAATATCTTCGAAAATATTCATTTAAATCTTGTGCTGTAAAGGACCATATAGATCTATATTAAATCAACAATGTATTTAAGCTATTTAATTGGATAAGGATTAATGCTGTATTGGTTAAAATCGCTTCAAAATTTGCCATTATTTGTCGTAAAAAGTAAATGACAAAAAAATGTTATTGTGGGATATCCATGAGAGATAGACATATACCATCGCGGAGTTTTCTGTAGACCTTTTCAATGTGTACAAATAATTAGTACATTATTTTGATAAATCTCGTAGGGTTCAGCCTGCGTTTGCAATGTAAGCGGAAAAAAATATGATAATTGACGACATCACATTAGAAACCTCAAAAATAACAGTATTTCTCCACTATTTAATGGATGTTATTATACATATAAACCTTCCTCTTGAATCACTCTATCTATTGAAAAAAACCGCATCAAAATCCGGTGCGTAGTTTTAAAGATTTAAGCATACAAAGGGACATAGGGACAGAGAAAGCGACTTTGTTTTATACTATGTAGTGATGTTGTTAACTCTATATAACTACGTAACAGATCAGTTCCTTAAAAGCATCGAGGAGAAAATAATTTTAACAAAGACCTAATCGAAGCTATTTTTAAATGATGAAACTATCTTACTTTGCAAGAGATTATGTGGACATTTCAATACCTTACATTAACCAATATACTATGGTAATTCATGATATAAAATTTTTAAAAATAAATGCCTTGATACTTTTTTTCGTTAACTTCTTATACTCTACGTCCGAATAAGGATGTAGATTATATTAGTTATTTACAAAAATACTCACTGATTTCCACAATCTTTTCTAAAACAGATATTTCAAAAAATTATAATTTTGAGGAAATTAAAAGTAGAAATTCAAGTTAAATATTGTTTTACAGAAACAATTATCCCGGTCTTTTTTTTTGAATATACTCAGTTAACTTGTCAAGTAAAACAAGGAAGAGCGATTTATTGTTTAATATATAGTATAGACAGAGATAGTTATTGTCTAAACCTGTTAGGTAGAATAATAGAACTGACATTCATACACGACACATTCACGCCAATGTAAGAAACTAGCAGGGAATTCAATGTTGCCATACAAATCATTGCACCTAATGGCGACCAATAAGGGGGGGTTAAAAATTATTTTCATGAGCAGTCCAGTTTTATATGTCATGTTCGTGGGTACTATCAAAAAAATTACAGATCCTAAAAAGAGAGATGCATATAAAAGCGAATTTTGTATTAAAATAAAACTGCAGCGGGACGACTTTACATTTAGAAATACAATATAGTTATTTTTATGTGTTTTGTTACTCTAACTAAGAAGAGTTGCAAAAATTGAGAATATCTCTAAAATCATACTACTTCGTATAATATATATATATATATATATATATATATATATATATATATATATATATATATATATATATATATATATATATATATATATATATATATGTTCTATCAAAAGAACACTACAGTCTTTAGTTAATTTTTGGTCTCTAAATGCGAGAAAATATTTTTAAAATGTATTTGTTGACGAGTGTAATTATTCTCCCACAACTCCGTCTTAAGAATTGATATCGAACCTTCTAATACCCCGTATATTAATACTTTCCAACTATCAATAAAGGTTTTATTAGATTTTCCCAACGCTAAACTAGACGAAATAAATTTTAAAAACATCAATTAAGTAGGTGTCGAAACCACCAACAAGCAAAGTGTTCGAAAACAAATAAACTACCAAATAAAAGCTAAAATAAAAAACCCAATTACGTTTTGCCGGTAAGAACTAAATAAAACAAAATAGAAACTACTTTTTCTCTTATAGAGAGGTTGGCTTTTTAAAAGGATAAGCTAGATTAGAAAATGTACAGGATGTTTCAATTTTTAGGAGTGAAATTCGCTCAAAATGGAAGCTTTCGAGAGAACTGTTACATTTCCATATTATCAGATTAGGTCTATTGAGGAATTGCCTTGAAATATGCCCCTTCAAATTAGAATCATATCTGTCTCGATATTATTACTGTAAGATATTGGCAGTTAAATCCCAGTTCTTCAGATGAACAAAGTTATTTTCAGTTTGGACTAATTTAATAATAATAATAAATGTAATTGTTTGTTTAAGGCGCTCAACACGTACACATGCTCTGCGCTTAGCTACTCTTTTGGAATAGTAAAATGGAGCAAGACGGACATCGAAGGCCTGCAAAGAAAAATAAGAACACTCCTAACAAAAGCACACAAACACCACCCTCGGAGTGCTATTGAACGTACAATGCTTCCAAGACACCAAGGAGGAAGAGGATTGGTCGATATTGGTAAGCAGCTCGATCAACAAATAATAAACTTACGTTTTTATTTCCATAGGTTAGCGGACTCTTCCACACTACATCGAGCAATATGCGAGGCAGACGATTCAACGCCGCTACAGCTGAGGGAACGGGATATTGCTTCTCACCACCGAACAGACCAAGAGAAGTTACAAGCTTGGCTACAGAAGCCACTTCATGGACGGCATCCAAATGAGGTCAACCAGGACAATGTCGACAACTTAGCGTCGAACTACTGGTTGATTTCAGGACAGATGTTTTCGGAAACGGAGGGCTTCTTGTTAGCTATCCAAGACGAATAAGGAAATACACGATTCAGCCGCTAAGATACTACACCAAGAGTTAGCAGATAAGTTAAAACTATTGCAGGTAGGAAAGGTGCCTTACTACAAATATAATCCAGAGCCTATTCTTGAAAACAACGAGTTCAAGTTATACTGGGATCGAACGGTCCTAACAGATCAAACAGTTGCTCATAACAGGCCAGACATTATACTAACAGATAAAATTTCCAGGCGAACTACACTAATCGACATCGCTGTGCCGAACAACAACAACCTAAGGTCAAAGTACAACGAGAAGATCGCCAAATACAGAGATCTGGAGGTGCAAATCCGCAGACAGTGGGCAATGAACAGCGTCCACACGATTCCTATAATACTGTCAACAACTGGAGTGATACCAAAGAACCTCCTGCAGAACATCAAGGGACTGGGCCTTAGTGAGCATCTGTATAAACCGATTCAGAAAGCGGTTCTCCTTGCAACCGCGCGAACCGTCCGAAAGTTTGTAGGAAGTGCAGAAGACCACGCCACCTAGGACCCGATAACATGGAAAGGGTCCCCACAGAGCTTCATACTTTTGGTGTCTTTGCATACCTGGTATGAGTGAATAATCCCTGGAGGGAGTGCGAAGCCGTTTAGCTTGTAAGTCTAAATAAATGTAATTCTATAAGTGCCGATAAAAAATATGTAATTATCTCTTAAACTGATCAAACAATATCATGTTTAAATATTACCAAAATAAGAGGGGACGTTAGATCTGTAATGGAAAGTGTGAAAGAAGTAGTAAGGTGTATTTTGACCTTGCTATGACCTTAACTTTGATCTCACATTCTAGGTCAAAATCATATGTGGATGTAAAATTCACAGATCTTTTCATCTGTTGGATAAAATTAGCATATTTCATTTAAAATTCTAAAGTTGATTTTTAAATGACCTTGAAGATCAAGATGCATCATTCGATTTCCTCAAACTCTTGTAAGAAAAGTTTTTCTCCATCACTGTTAGTGGTCGGGTCATTAAATAATTGTCCAGATAGGACTTCACTCCTTGTGTTATTTATATCATTAGATAGAAAATTTCCTCTGGTTTCCATTTCTGTAATAAAAAGTGGAGGTTTCTGTTCAAAAAACTCAACTTGACCTTGAAGGTCAAGCCCCAGGTCAAATTTGAGGTCACCATAAGATTGCCCGAGCAAAATATTAAAATTTGTGTATAGATCATTTTTCCTAGGTTGCGTATTTCCGAAGATATATATATATATATATATATATATATATATATATATATATATATATATATATATATATATATATATATATATATATATATATATATATCATCACACAGCCTGTAGCGTCCACTGCTGAACATAGGCCTCCCTCAATCGTTTCCAATGGTCCCGATCTTGTGCTGATTGAATCCAGTTTGTTGTGATTCTCTTGATATCATCAATCCACCGTGTTGAAGGTCTACCCCTACTTCTAAATGCCTGGAAACTAGGATGCCACTCTATAATGCGTTTAGTCCACCTGGCGTCTTCCATTCTCGCCACATGTCTGACCCAGTTCCACTTCATATGTGTTATACTTTCTATAGCATCCTTGATCCTTGTTCTAGTTCTAATAATTACATTTGGAACTTTATCTCTCAGTGTTATTCCCAACATGGACCTCTCCATGGCTCGCTGAGTCACTCTAATTTTTTCGCAACTTTTCTTGGTGAGTGTTAAAGTTTCTGCACCGTACGTGAGCACAGGGAGCACACACTGTTCATAAACCTTTCTTTTCAAGCAAATCGGTATATTGCTTTTAAATACGTCCTTTCTCAGCTTACCGAACGCCGCCCATGCTAGCGTTATGCGTCTTTGAATTTCGCAGGTCTGGTTATCTCGGTTTATTCTCAGTTCATGGCCCAAATATTTATAAGATGTTACATACTCGATTTTAGATTCGTTTAGGGATATGTTGCTACTTGGAACTAAGTTTGTCATACATTGAGTTTTTGAACGGTTAATTTTTAGACCTACCGCATCTGACGCTGCACTTAGTGTCCTTAATAACTCTTGGGCTTCTTCAAGGTTGTCAGAAATTAATACGATATCGTCAGGTGATTTAATCGTTCACCATCTATATTGACTCCCATATTCCCCCAACTTATTTTTTTAAACATCTATTCTAGCAGCATTGTAAATAGTTTTGGTGAGATGTTATCACATTGTCGTACGCCACGTTCTATTCTAAACGTAGATGTTACTTTGGAATGGACTTTCACACTTGCTGTTGCGCTATTATATATGTTCTTAATTAAAGCTGCATATTTGTGGTCGACTCTACAATCAGCTAGTGCAGCAAATATTTTGTTTTGGTCCGCTGAATCGAACGCTTTCTCGTAGTCCAAAAATATTAAGACCAGTGGTTTGTTGTACTCCACTGTTTTTTCTATGAGCATTTTCATAACTAGCAAGTGGTCGTTTGTACCATAACCGGATCTAAAACCTGCTTGTTCTCTAGGTTGGTAGAAATCTAATTTGGGAGTCAATCGTCTTGTTATTATTTTTATAAATAGTTTGTACATGTGGGAGAGGATACTGATTTTACGGTAGTTTTTTAGGTATATATATATATATATATATATATATATATATATATATATATATATATATATATATATCCTACTGTTTTAGTGAAATGTCTGCTAGTTTCTTCAAGAAACAGAACTAACGAAGAATGTACGCCCACATTAATATAAATATAGAGTTTAGAAATAAAAAATATATAAATATATAATAACTTATCCTGTCTCACTTTCTTTTAAACTCAGCCAAAGAAATCCCACATTCTTTTATCCAAATTTCTCTCGAAAATCTAAAACTCCCCCCAGTTTCATTTCATTTGGTACATTACCCCATAAATACGTAACGGTTTAGGACATAAAATAGTCTGTAGCACGCAACGCTATATACACGATATCCGCCCCGACTGTCACTTGTTTTAAAAGATCGCCCTTGTTCCGTTTAAAGCAGAAATTAAAAGAGTATTCGGAGTAAAAAACGGAGTTTTTCTGGATAAGTGACTTTTAAAAGGTCTGCTACAATAGAGTTGTACACAGTAATGACTAAATAAAGGTATTCGGGGGCGTTCTTTACTGTAACGAAACGAAAGCTTTAAACACTTAAGCTTGGCAAGGTTAAAAACCGACTGACAGGAAGAACCGAGAACTATTGGTAAATAAGATGTCTACTTCAAAATTCGCACATTCTGGAAGTAAACAGATGCTTACTTGATCCATTTGTCTTATCACGGATGATTATAAAAAAGCTGCACATCTACCATGTATAAATAGAATTCTGGACGGATCGCCGAAATTATCGAGAGAAAAATTTTCATTTTGTAAATCGAATTAAAATCGAATTATGCTGGAAATTGACTATAGATTTTCTCTAAGCCTTGTTTCGTCGCTAAAGTTATTATTATTATGTTAAACAACACTTCTTTATCGATTAGTTGTTTACATTGGGAACTTGGATGCCCTAGAAGATCTACGAGACTGATAAAGAAAGTAATTATCGGCTAGTAGGATGAAACAAAAAACACATGGCTTTTTGAAGTGTGTAATTCCACTTTTGGAAAAGTAAAAGTATATATATATATATATATATATATATATATATATATATATATATATATATTACATAGGAAGTGATCTTATCTCAGGTGTGATAAGTTTTAAATAAGAGAATGTCAAACAAAAAAAAAAGACATACTTAATTAATTGATGCATTTATGTGGTAGGTGGAGGTTGTAGAATAGATATTAGTTATAGTAGGTAAGAATTTGTATATAAATCATGTTTTAAAAGGACATTAAATGCCTATAATTTTGAAATGACATGATAAAATGTATAAAAATTGAAATGAAAGGTTGGACATTATTGCATTTAAAGCAAGAATAATAAATATATTTCACTCTAAAAGACATAATTCAAATAAACTAATAAACAATAGATATTTTTAATAATGTGTGAAGTGTTATTGAACAGAAGCAGTGACTAAAAAAGGTTTTTAACGCAGTATAGTGAAATCCACAAGGAAAAGAATCTTGAACACCTATTTTATAAATAGTGTGGGTAAAGATAATAATTGTGAGAATAAAGGTCAAATAATAATCATTTAGTGACATATAGACACTATTAATCAATAATTATTTATAATATCTTAGTTTTAACTTATTCCAACAACAATATTTATAAAAACTTTGTTAAAAATATTGTAAATCTGTAAGAATAGTATAGGAAAATGTAGATTATAAGTTAGTTTTAAAAAGAAACTAGAATAAAATAGTACCTAATTGTACGTAAAACATTGTTAAATATGATTATAATATTAATAAAACAAAAATTATCTATTTCTCCAAGTTACAATTAAAATTTAAATGTATATGTAAATTTTTTTTAGATGTAATCAAATTTTATTTATCAATTTTATGTGCTAAATAATAACCACAAGTAAATTATAGATATATCAGAATGTCAGGAAAAGTCCAAAATTTACATAAATCATAATTTATTTTCATTAAATATAATATTTAATTCATAATATCAATAAAATATCAAAATTTCATCATAAATTGACAAATAGGAATCCATTTTGGATTTGTATTTCAAAGCTTAAAATTCCATCTAGTTACCAGTTCACGTCAGATGGCTGACTAATCAGAAAAAAATTAAAACAAAAATTTATACTACGTCACCGTTAACTATAAAAGCGAAAATTCATTTTTTTTAAGGAAGTGCAGGTCAATCAGTTGTACAGTAAACATCGTTAGTCTTATTCGTAAAAAGTAACGTAACCTTAAAATTTTCATTTGTTATTTAGAAAAAAAATAAAAGAAGGAGTGCATATTAATCGGTTGTAGAGTAAACATCGCTAGTCTTTTTTATTAACAGTAACATAACCTCAAAATTTTCATTTGTTATATAAAAAAAATAAAAGAAGACAGTGCAGATTAATCTGTGGTAGAGTTAACATCGCTAGTCTCATTCATTAAATTTTTAAAACGGGAAGCAACATAGAACATGGATAAAAAAATTTTCTGGAGATTAAAAGACAATAAAAAAAAAGAACACAAGTACACATTCCACCATCCGTGAAAACCTACGATACAACATATATATATATATATATATATATATATATATATATATATATATATATATATATATATATAATTACTGTAAGAAATCCGTGTAATAGATGCCCATGCATTTTTTGACGTGTAAACAAAATAGCATCGACAACATCGAAACAGAAAACGGAATAAGCTTGTATCGAAATAATCGAACCCTCTCGCAGCCGCCTTTGACCAAAACCTCCGTAAATGCATTACTGTACAAACATAATAATCTCCAAATAATGCTGATCTAACGAGGCCTCCCAAGATGAATAAGGACTTAATAACTACCTCAAATGACCAAATTATAGCCGGCTTCCCTTGGCTCAGCTTTATGGCTAATTTGATTCTTGGATCGGGGCCAAACGTACAAACAAATTTAATTTGTATAATTGGGGAGAACAATTTTTTTTATTAAGGACAATTTTCATATAAATTCAGACATAACAGAACAACGAACAATCTAATTATTAGATATAATATATATATATATATATATATATATATATATATATATATATATATATATATATATATATATATATATATATATATATATATATCCATCACTTTTGCCATGTCTACTCGAAAACAAATAGAACTTCAAAGTTCTGTATTTCAGTAAGGAAACATCGCATGACAATTCTGAAAAAATTGAAGTCAATTTTTAATTTTTTAAAGGTTTTAATCGAGAATAAAAAAATTCAAAAATTTTTTTTTCGACTTTATTAAATTCGGTGCCATTTTTGTAAAAAAGTTTGTGAAAAAATTTTGATTAGACAATTTTTTAGAGTTTTGCAAGAGGTTTAGATTACGTTTTTAAAATTTGATTTAAGTGCATTTTTGATCAAAATTCGGCCCTTCTTACGAAAAAAAAATGGCTTTTCTTCAATGTTTTGTTTATTTTTAACTCAACTAGATAGAGAAAAGCTTCAAACAGAAAAAAAAACTGTTTTTACATTTAGAGTGACCTTCAAATCAGCGGTTTCATTTTTTAAAATTTTTTTGAAAATAAAAACGATAATTTAAGTTAAGTTAAGCTAAGTTAAGGTTAAAGCTCTATCAGCCAAACCTATTATTACGCTGTTCTTTTGGGAGGGTTGAGATAGCATTCCAACCATGTATCTTTTGTATACCACATCGTCATAATTTGGAAATAGTGTGAGGTCAAGGAAATTTATTTTTCCATTTTGTTCGACTTCTGATGTAAATTGTATCTTTTGGTGGTAATTGTTGAATGCAATTAGTATGGTGTTAATTTCATTTTCAAATAAAGCTGCTAGACAGTCGGCAACGTACCTCTTAAAAAATTGAATCGGTATATCAAGTTTGTCTGACATTTTCTTCCAGATATTCCATGACCAACTGTGCTACCGTAGATGATATTGGTGAGCCCATTGCCCAACCATCAAGCTGCTGGTAGTATGTATCTTGATATTGGAAGTAATTATTAGTTAGTGTCAAATTTATGGCTTCAGTGAAAGTTTCTAGGTTTAAAGTGGTAAAACTTTTTAAGTTATCCCATTTTACTTTTATTATATCTCTTAATAGGTCATTGGGAATATTTGTATATATGGCGACTACATCTAGTGAGATTAATTTATAGTTCTTTGGAATATTTGTTTCACTAACAATTTTTTTGAAAGTAAAAGAGTCTCTTATATAATAATTATTTTTTCCAGTTATATTCGATTTACAGCTGCAAAGAAAATTTCGATAATTTGTAAAATGGTTACTGTATACTCGATACGATATATATATATATATATATATATATATATATATATATATATATATATATATATATATATATATATATATATATATATATATATATATAGACGAAGTGCCAGTGCTGCTGTTATCACGGAAATAATTTCAACTACGGCTCTTAATATCGTTCTTATTTAACTTGCAATTAATTAAGACTGCGAAAGTAGATTATTCCTGCGAAAAAAGCAAAAGAAACCTTTCGTAAAAGGAAATAAAAATGAAATTAATTGATAAAAACTACAAGCACTTAATTAGAGAAGATAGTTTATGAGCGTTGTGCATGAAACTCCCCTCGGGAAACTTTATGTTAACGCTTTAAAAATTAAAAACATTTTAAGCATTTAAATTGGCAAGGATCGAAATTAAGCGTTTGCAAGTGATATAGCGTTATTAAACATGTACACGCAAAGTCAAAAGTATGAAAAAGTGGAATTTTAATTTGAAGTATTAATAATTTGATGAAAACCTGTTCTTTTAGAATAAAAATGTGATACTTTAAAGAGCAGTTTCCATCTATATGGTGTGTCCCACGACGAAATGTTGCGCTTGATTTCTTGGAAAATATTGTGGGACGTACTGTATAACACAATTTTTTTTTAATACTTTCCAGGTATCCTGAATGTCTTACTTCCCGAGCTACTTGTTTGCTTTATTTTAAATATTTGCAATATGATAATCTCAATAAAATTCAAGTTTTAATTTATTCCTTATAAACAAGTCACATTATATCGACTAGAAAATCTTTAAGATCCAGAAATAGCTTGTTTATAAAACTATAAATACAATGTAGTTTAAAAACAAAATAAAGGTTTAATTTTTTTTAGAGCAGAAATAATGCTGAAAAATGTATGAACTAAAAGGATCTGCGGACTGCAGATAAACAAATCTTATGGATCGCGATTCCGTCACAAAATGGAGGTACGAACGTGATCAAAACGTCCGCATGTCGGATTAAATTGGCATAATTTTCAATGCAAATCTATGGATGCGATATTGTTTTTAATTTTACATTTTAGATACAGTGCTGAAATGTTTAATGATGAAAAAAGTAGGACAAATGAAAGGGAATTATATACAATCTAAAATAGGGTTAAGTAACGGAATAGAAAATAACCACAAATGTAAATAAAAGTAGGGATTATTTTTTAAATTGATGAGACTTGGTGTTTACCCCGCACCTGACACCATATTTAGCAATTTTTAAGCCCACGAATAAATATATATATATATATATATATATTATATATATATATATATATATATATATATATATATATATAATAAATCTTATTTTTTCCGGTAAACAATAACTTCCAAGGAAGATCACTTAAGGTTCTCAGAAAGTGATGTATATGTGCTAATGCCTATTGTGTTCGTGGGCTTAAAAATTGCTAAATATGGTGTCAGGTGCGGGGTAAAAACAAAGTTTTATTAATTTCAAAGATAATCTATAGTTTTATTTACATTTCTGGTTATTTTCTAGTCCGTTACTTAACCCTATTTTAGATTGTATATAATTCCCTTTCATTTGCATATATATATATATATATATATATATATATATATATATATATATATATATATATATATATATATATATATATATATATATATATATAATATTACCCCATATCTGACACCAGAATTTTAGCAATCTGTGAATAATATTGAGTCGGCAAGAAAGTCTTTTTCGTGGCCACACATAGGGAGCGTTGTAATCGTTTTAAGGACTTTTGTTAATGTTATGGTTTTTTTCCTTTGTACATTTAATATCAGCCACATTTAGGTTTAGAAGCAAAATGGTGCGTAATTTTTTTAGTTTAGAGTCAATTTTCGAAGATTTTCGGTATATTTTACTTTTTTATTTCCGTAAAAAAAAGCTGCTGAGGCTTGTTGTGGTAAGAACATCCCACCGTTGTTCTCCGACAAATTAGGCTTAAGTAGGAGTTCCAAGTTGTGGAAAGCTTGACAAGGATGTCTGGAAAAGGCATTGGTGGATCCCACTGATGAGTCTACCACCGATGCCGGGACGAAACATCTGTACATTTTGACGGTGGTTGGAATAGTTCGTTAGTTATATGCCCTTAACATCAGGAGTATTACTATGACAGGCTTAGAAAGGGAAAAGTAACGTTTATGGTGTCGATTGTATTTGGAGTTGACCAACATTCTGGTCGATCCCCTGAAATTGATGATTGCCAAATCAAAGGCATATAATCATTCGAGAGATTACAGAAAGTTTAAATGTATCGCAGACAATAATTGAGAATCACTTAAAATAGCTTGGACTTGCTAAGCACGCATGATATTTGGGTTCCGCATTAATTGAAAGAGATTCACTTAATACACTGAAACAATAATTGCCATATGTGTCTCACGCGCAATAAAACCGACCCTTTCTTGGAAGAAATCATCACTGGTGATGAGAAATAGATCATCTACTGTAACAACATTCAAAATTACCATGGTCCAAGCGTGATGATCCAGCAAAAACCACATCTAAAGCTGAAGAGAATCCAATCCATCATGCTGTCATTTTGGTGGGACTACAAAGGTATTGTGTATTTTGAGCAGCTTTTAAGATGCCGAACGATCAATTTAGATGTTTACTGTCATCATGATAATGCAAAACTTCATTCATCTATAGTAATTCATGGAAAATTATTGAAGCTCGGTTCGGAAGTGATATCGCAGCCCCCACATAGCAATAACCTGGACAATCTGAATACTGCTTATATCTTTGAATGGTAAAACATTCACAAATGATAGTGACTTTAAGTTTTACTTGGTTCAGTTTTTTTGCTAATAAGGACTAAAATTTCGCGTGCAAGAAAGATAGCAAAAGGTCACTGAATAAAATGGAAAGTATATTTGATTAAAGCTTATTCTTTGTATAAAAATATGAGTTTTACTCAATACTTTAAAACCAAAATTGCTTTCTTACCGATATGATATTTGTAAGCCGTAATTTACAAGAAAAAAAACACAATAATTACACCTTATATGGAAAGAAAGCACATCTGATAATACAAGCATATTATTTACACACTAGCGACCCGCCCCGGCTTCGCACGGGTGCAATGCTGATACTAAATACACTACAGAAAAACTGTGACTATTTATTTTATTTTTACAACAATTATTACATCGGCCTCCGACGCGCTATTTATAGGCACGCTGCCGCCGCTCCGGTCGGCCAGTACCGCCGCAAGCGCTACTTTCCGCAATTTTAAATCTGTAATATCTTCGAAAGTATTCATTTAAATCTTGTGCTGTAAAGGACCATATAGATCTATATTAAATCAACAATGTATTTAAGCTATTTAATTGGATAAGGATTAATGCTGTATTGGTTAAAATCGTCGTAAAAAGTAAATGACAAAAAAATGTTATTGTGGGATATCCATGAGAGATAGACATATACCATCGCGGAGTTTTCTGTAGACCTTTTCAATGTGTACAAATAATTAGTACATTATTTTGATAAATCTCGTAGGGTTCAGCCTGCGTTTGCAATGTAAGCGGAAAAAAATATGATAATTAACGACATCACATTAGAAACCTCAAAAATAACAGTATTTCTCCACTATTTAATGGATGTTATTATACATATAAACCTTCCTCTTGAATCACTCTATCTATTGAAAAAAACCGCATCAAAATCCGATGCGTAGTTTTAAAGATTTAAGCATACAAAGGGACATAGGGACAGAGAAAGCGACTTTGTTTTATACTATGTAGTGATACTTACCGATCTCAGAGTCATAAATAAATTCCCGTAGTGCTAGAATTTTAATCGTAAAATAATCCATCACATGAAAAACTAGGTTTAAACCTGGTGGCACATGTTTAAAATTAAATGTAAGCCAACTCGTTGTCTAGACACGTTTCGCGCGAAAGATAACAAAAAACGATATTTTACTTTGGTAACTTTGTTATGTTTCTGTTACTTTTTGTCCAAATGTATTTTACGGGCCGGTTATGTGCTGACAAGAATTTTACTACTCTAGTGAATAACAGATATTATTTTTGGATGTTGTTAGTGTATGTAAATTTTACTTGAAGTTCAGTATATATGCAAGATAACCAAATATTATCTTATATTTGCAACATAATTTAAACAAAAACAAGAAGATGCACATAGAGAGTGTCGAAAGTTTAGTTTATTGTACTTAAGTGTTCGAAGTTTTAGATTTAGATCCGCTTTAGTTGGAATGGAAGTTAGACCTTCTTTTTTCGAGGTATACAATTTTAAAATAAAACAGTACACGTATACATAATAATATGAGCTATGGTTCTGGCTTTATTTAAAAGATAATTGTATGTCATTAGTGTTTAAATAAAGGATGTTTTTTTTATAGAGGTATAGAACTTTTAAATAGAATAAAACAAAGATGAATTTTTTAAATTGACATGAAATTTACTTTATTTGAAAGATAACCTTCTGGCATTATAATTTAAATATGACTTCTAGCATATGACCGCCACGGCTGGCTCGGACGTAATCTAATCTGGATGTCCCATTTTCGATGACTTTTTCCAACATTTGTGGCCGTATATCGGCAATAACGCGGCGAATGTTGTCCTCCAAGTGATCAATCGTTTCGGGCTTATCGGCGTAGACTAGCGACTTCACATATCCCCACAGAAAATAGTCTAGCGGCGTTAAATCGCACGATCTTGGAGGCCAATTCACGGGTCCGAAACGTGAAACTATGCGGCTACCAAGCGTTTCCTTCAATAAATCAATTGTGGCACGAGCTGTGTGACATTTTGCGCCGTCTTGTTGAAACCACAGCTCCTGCACATCATGGTTGTTCAATTGATGAACGAAAAAGTCAGTAATCATGGTTCTATAGCGGTCACCATTGACTATAACGTTCTGACCAGCATCGTTTTTAAAGAAGTACGGACCAGTGATTCCACCAGCCTATAAAGCACACCAAACAGTCAGTTTTTCTGGATGTAACAGTGTCTCAACATACACTTGAGGATTATCATCACTCCAAATACGGCAGTTTTGTTTATTGACGTATCTATTCAAACAAAAGTGAGCTTCATCGCTAAACAAAATTCGCTTATGAAAATCGGGATCAACGGCAATCTTGTTTTGGGCCCATTCACCGAATCTACGCCTTGCTAGGTGATCGTGTGGCTTCAATTCTTGCACGAGTTGGATTTTGTAAGCACGCCAACCAAGATCTTTCCGCAAAATCTTCCATAAAGTGAATGGACACATATCCAATTTCTGTGCACGATGGCGGATAGACTGATTCGGGTCTTCCTCTACGCTACGCTCTACAGCAGCAATGACTTCTTCTGTACGCATTGTACGACGTCTCTGTGGACGGGCATTATCATTTAGAGTAAACGTGGTGCGAAAACGTTCCATAGTTAATCGAATTAATTGCTCTGATGGACGATTATGTTGACCGTAAAATGGACGTAGTGCGCGATACGTATTTCGAACAGAACCATTATTTTCAAAATAAATTTGCACAATTTGGAAGCGTTGTTCAGGCGGCAGTCTATTCATGTTGAAATGCCAAACGAAACTAAATATAATCACTTGACCAGCTGACAAAATGGCCGCCAGTTAAAAAAGTGTTGCCAACTTAAAGTACTATACCTCTATAAAAAACACCCTTTATAATTTTGGGCATATGAGCTCCACGGCTGGCTCGAATGAAGCGCAATCAAAAAGTCCAATTTTCGACCACTTTATTAAGTAATTAAGGCCATGTATATCAGCAATTACGAGAGGAATGTTGACTTCCAAGTGGTCTAACGTTCGTGGTTTATCGGCGTGAACTAGTGACTTTACATATCCTCAAAGAAAGTAGTCCACAGGTGTGAGATCACACAATCGTGGAGACCAGTTGACAGATCCATTAGGCACTCATTGAATGTTTTCCGCAATAAACTAATGGTGTCGCGCGCTGTGTGGCATGTTGCGCCATCTTGTTGAAACCAAAGCTCTGTCACATCAATACCATTCAACTGAGGAACGAAGAAGTGAATAATCATGACTCTATAGCGCTCTCCATTGACGGTAATATTCTGGCCGGCATCTTATTTAAAGAAATATGGGCCGGTGATTCAAGGTCTCCGATCTAATAAGTCCTGACTATTTTCTTATGGGAATATATTAAAACTATTGTTTGATATACCGTTAAAGACACCCTAAAATATTGAAGAACGAATAAGAACAGCGTTTCGTTTTATAACACCAAATATGTTTAGACTGTCATTTCAGAACACGAAAAGAAAGAAACAAAAATGGATGACAGATGAAATCTTGGAGCTTATGGATAAACGTAGACAATACAAGAATAAAGATCAAACAAAATACAAGAATGTCCACAGCGAGATTAGATGTAAAATAAAACTAGCAAAGAAAGATTGGTTGAATAAACAATGCGACGAAATAGAACTGTTAAACCGTCAGCATGATTTGTTTAATCTACACAAAAGCTGGAAGAAACTGCTGGCGTAGGAAGAAAAATGGGTAGAGGGATTATTACGGACGACAATGGACTAGTCATTGTGCAATCATTATTCAATGACGAAGACAGAGATGAACTTGCAGAAAAAGAAATAATAACAGGGCCTCCAATCACAAAAGGAGAAGTAATAAATTCAATAAGAATTCTAAAAAAAGAAAAGGCCATAGGACTAGATGGAGTTTGTTGTGACTTGCTGAAACTAATCCAAGAAGACCAATTAGATATCTTAATCGACTTTTTTAATGATGTTTATGATACAGGAAATCTTCCTGATGACTGGCTAGTTTCGTCCTTTATTCCCGTCCCGAAAAAACCCACAGCCAAAAAATGTAAGTTTTATGAGTTATGTTCTAAAAGTATTTCTAAAAATAATACAAGGACGAATATATCCGAAACTTGAAGAGGACATTAGGGATACGCAATTTGGCTTCATGAACGGCTTAGGCACAAGAGAGACGTTATTTAGTTTAAATGTTTTAATTCAGCGAAGTCGTGATGTAAATTGCGATGTATTTGCCTGCTTTATTGATTTTGAAAAAGCTTTTGACCGAGTAAATCATCAAAAACTAATAGAAACACTACAAGAGCATCAATTGGGTGATAAAGATTTACGAATTATTTCAACCTTTATTGGAAACAAGAGTCATTTGTTCAGGTGGAGGAAAAAGAGTCACAAAAATTCCAAATTTGGCAGGGTTGGGTGTTATCCCCACTACTCTTTAAGATCTATTCAGAAAAACTATTTCGGGAAGCTCTTGAAGAGGTAAAAGAAGGTATCTCTCTAAATGGGGTTTTGATTAATAATCTGAGATATGCAGATGATACTGTTCTTCTTGCAGACACAGCTGAAGGACTTCAAAGACTGATAGAAAGGGTAGATGAGATCTGTGAAAAGTACAACATGCGATTGAATATAGGGAAAACAAAGGTTATGATAATAAGCAGAAACGTATCCCAAAATGTACAATTTCGCGTCAGAGGTTCTCTAATTGAAACAGTATCATTTATCAAATATCTGGACGCATACTAAATGATAAGTATGAGCAAATTTGAGAAAGCCAGAGCCTATTTCAATCGCGTGAAAACATTATTATGTAATATGAAACTTAATCTACAACTAAGAACTTCTTATTCTTTATACTGCTGTACGAGGAAGAATCTTGGACATTGACGGAGGCTGCATGTAAGCGACTTGAGGCTTTCGAAATGTGGTGTTACCAACGTATGATGAGAATATCTTGGACACATCACGTAACCAACGGAAATTGTTCTGCAGCGCATGCGTAAACAGTGAGAAATCATGAGGACCATTAAAGAAAGGAAGTTAGCTTCGATCATACTCTAGATTTAAACAACAATAGATTTGTCTGAAGGCTGTTTATGGTCAGTGGAGGAGACGCTTTTTTGATGTTTGACAGACATAAACATATTTACTTATCTTGTCTTTCAGTTTAATTGCTTGTCGTGACTTTTTTCGGTGTTTTTAAGTGTTAGAAATTCCTATAAATGCGAAGTTTACAATTAATATTAACAAAAAGAGGATTTAAAAACTTATTTTTATCGGTAAATATTGTTAGATTGTTTACATATTGAACATAACAATAATAAAAGTTTAGGCAACCATATATTCATACTTTGTTTTCAGAATTGACGTACCCAGGGGTATGTTCGAAGGACGTACCGATGATACTCGTTTAAATAATGCAATTAGAAAAGGATAGCATAAATCGGTATGTCTGTACCAAGAAATTAAATATCTACTGTTTATCAACACTTTTTGAAATATAATAAAAATATTATTACGTTATTCAGCGTTCAAACAACCGGGCCCTAGTTCTGACGTTATGCTACTTCTACAGGGGTATGTTCGAAGGAAGTTAGCATACTTTAGACATATAATGCGTAACCAAAAATACGAACTGTTACAATTGGTTACGCAAGGCAAGATGGTAAGAGAGGCCCCGGAAGACGCCGAATTTCATGGCTACATAATTTGCGATAATGGATCGGAAAGACATCTACTGAATTATTTAGAGCCGTTGTCAATAAAGTAATATAGGCCAGAATGATCGCCAACGTCCACTGAGGATAGGGCACAGGAAGAAGAAGAGTTCGCTTGTGTACTGAAAGAAGTAAATATCAGTTTGAGCAGTAACATTAGTTCATGTTACTGTTAACTTAGACCGGTTTTAAAGTTAGACCATATTAGTGAATTAGAGGTTAATTTTTTAGTATTGGGTATTCAAAAGTAATTGGTAGTTCATGATAAAGTCCACGTAGTCTCGTTAAATATTCTCATGCAGGAAAAAATATGCATTTTTTCTCTATGTGTTTTTCTTCGTTAGTTCAATAAAAGAAAAAAATCAAAAAGTAAAAATTAATTACCTATTTTATCGTCGTAAATTTCTTGAAATTATTGGCCGATAACCAAAGAACTTGCACTGCCAGCGCGGCGCTTTTTAATTGCTTTTTATCCTTAGTGTCTTTTTTCCAAATGGAAAAATTATGGAAATCATTGAAAATCGCGATTTTATAATTAAAATTGCCTAGATATGTAAATTTTTACGCTATGTTCTAAAAGGTTAAATTGTGTTATCGGAAATTGGAGTATTAAAAATAGGTGATATCGTACAAAAAGGTTTCAAAACTATATTTTTTTTTACTTTTGCTTTGTTATACTGTTATTTAGAACGCAGTGGCATGTTAGTGAATGAAACACTCCATATAAAACTATAACGACCAAATACCACGTCGAAAAATAAATAGATAACAAGCTATATAACTTTTAAAGTTCTAAAATTTTATATGTATAATATTTCATGGAACATCTAGTAAATACTACTATAAAATTTGCATATAAAGAGCTCTGTACAAAACATAGAATTCTCCATAAGCACAGGAACACTATAGATATAAAATATACATAATACTGTTTGCAACCCGTTAAATCAAACTTAAAGTAAGCAGCCATTTTAAGTGTCTTTTTATGGTTAAATTAAACTTAAACGTTTTTATTTTGGGATTCTCTTATTTCCAATTTCTGTATAATTGTGTCATATTGTCTTTAAAAAAATTGACGGTGTTTCGGTACATGTAAAAACTTTTTCTTTTGCGAAATCCACTCTGGTTCTCTCTCTGTACGCGTTTGTATAAACATTACAAAATGGAGACTTTAAATGGTCAATTAGCTTCGATAAATTTAATTTTTGGTTTAATAAAGAAACTATAAGTAATCCAAACAGAATCGAGTTGACAAGAATTAAACTGTCTGCCTGCGATGTTAAGAAGAAATTAACTAATTTTACTCCAGTCTTGAATTGTAGCGATTTGTAGCGATTTCATGTAAAAATCTATTGCAGATATCTGGAAGTTTCAAGTCGTAGAGGGTACCCAGTAGATAAATACGTAAAAAATACAGCTAGATCGGCCCTGTTTTTTTATAAACAACATCCAAATTCGGAAAATTCGATTTTTTGTCCGTAGAATTTTCCGGTTACATTTTAGAGAAAACTTGTCCAAATGAAAGTTGAGGGTATTGAAAAATCCTTTAACTTCATTTTTTATACGTGAAAATCGATAAATAAATTATCGAGATAATGGCGAGAAACCATCTTTTTTGCACTATTTTATAAATGTTATTAACTTTTACAAGAAAGGCCGAAAGTGACGTATAACCCCTTGATGATAAGGTCATCATATGCCTTTATAACTGTGCGAAAGCTGGACCAAATCGGTTTGGTAGTTTATAAATAATCTTAATTGTTTATTCCAGACACTGAATGTGCAAACAATTGTCCTTGCCCTGAGGATGATTCTACGGATATTTGCAAAAGCGGAATGGATTCTTTGAAGTTTAAACTGCAAGCAAAGATGAAAAAACGATGGATTTTGAAAAAAATTGTTTTTAATATAACTGTTTAAAGAAATGGTACCTTTTTTACATATAAACAATTGGAATAACTTTGCTAATTTTAATGATACAAGTTTGTGAATAAGTGGACTTGAAAGCTGGTGAAAAAACACGAATTTAAAAAAAAAGTCTCCTACGACCAATAGGAGCTAAGATAGCATTCTTTTTTTTTAAAAGTCATATCTCTTTTGTTTATAAACATTAAGAGTCGAAATTCTCACAGATTTTAAACGAAGACCTATATTTTAAGATGCAAGAAGTATGAAATTCATGCATCGTTAGTAAAGTTGTAGCCCTTCGAAGTGAAGGTACTTTTGCCAGTGCGTTGTAGCGAGTGGTGGGGGAAGCTCGGCACTCTCACGATGTGCTTCTGAAATTCAAACTTCAAATTGGACTGCGCAACAAAATTGTACGATATCTCGGGTTGCAGATAACGTAGAGTCTTCATATATATATATATATATATATATATATATATATATATATATATATATATATATATATATATATATATACAGGATGATTCAAAAATCGATCACGAAACTTAAGGGGGTGATTCTACTTGACAAAATAAGGGTAGAGCTTCATATAATTTTTTTCCAAAATGTCATTCGTTTTCGAGTTACAAGCCGTCCAAGTTCAAGTTTTTGTTTTTTGTTTTTTGAATTACTCGCTTACAGGAAAACCGATTTGACTAATATTTGAAAGATAGGCTAAGTCTTCTGCGCTTCATCATTTTAGTAACAATTCACATTGATTGTTTGCCGCTAGAGGGCACTTTACCTACATTGAAAATTGTTTTTTTGTCATAATTTTTTAGTGTTGACAGCTACAGTAGTTTTTGGCATAATTTCTGAAAGACTGATGCCAGGCCTTTAAAAAAGGTGCTCTTTATTTACATCGCTAAACCCAACGGTTTAGACGTAAATCACCCTTAAAAATTAAGTGGTAAATTTACTTTTCTCATTTCATTACCACCAGCTACCAGGTAAATAGCTATCAAAGTATACTAGAGCTGTCAGTTTAACATCAAATAAATTCGCTTTTTAAACTATTTAATTTATAATCTTAAAATAACTAATAATGGCTAATCAGTAAATATTCATATTATGGATTATTGCGATATACATTTAATTGATAAAAATTAATGAAACAGTACTAAACAAACTAAAAAAGATTCTCAAAATGTCCCCCATTTTCTTCCATACATTTCCTAACACTCTTCAAAAAATGTCGCCTAACTCGATGAAAAATTTCTGGTGTTTCTTTAATAATTTGGCACTTTTCGATTATCCTGAAGCGAAGATCCTCGACGTTGATTACTGGAATATCGTACACCAATTGTTTCAAATGACCCCAAAAGAAAAAATCCATAGGATTAAGGTCTGGTGACCTCGCTGCCCATGCCAATGGTCCACTTCGTCCTATCCATCGTTCAGGATACGTTGCATTCAAATACTGTCGGACACGTATACTAAAGTGGGGCGGAGCTCCGTCTTGGAGGATCCACATGTTGGCCCTTACTTCCAATGGCACATCTTCCAGATACAATGGGAGACGATTTTGGATAAAATCTAAGTATACGTCACCAGTTAATGGGCCATCAAAGAAATGAGGACCAATAAGGTAATCTCCTATTATCCCTGCCCACACATTTAGTGAAAATCTACGCTGATGTTTCGTTTCTACCACATTGTTTGGGTTCTCGTAAGCATATGTGTGGATGTTGTGTAGATTTGTTATGCCATCACGAGTGAAACCAGCTTCGTCAGTGAATAATATGACGTCAATTAATCGATTATCGTGTTCATACTTAGCTAGGATCTGATTGCACATTTCCAACCGTCTCGGCCGATCATCGTCATAAAGAGCCTGCACCTTTTTTGAATGAAACGGGTAGAGTTGTTCTTCTCTTAGTATCCTCCATGAACTAGCCTGACAGAGCCGCACTTCATTCCCAATTTTTCTAGTACTAATACCTGGATTATCTTCAATAATTTCAAGCACTCTTTCTTCTTGTTGCACGTTTCTAGCAGTTCTAGGTGTTCCCCTATTTCCATTATAACTTTTAAAGGAACCACATTCCGCAAGCCTCCTGTGCACACTGGAAAATGTTTGAGCATGAGGGATATTTCTTTCCGGATAACTCTCCATATAATATCTTCTTGCCAACTCTGTATTACCATTTGCTTTTCCATAACAAAAATGGATATCACAATATTCGATATTTGAATATTGGTGATTAGCCATTATTAGTTATTTTAAGATTATAAATTAAATAGTTTAAAAAGCGAATTTATTTGATGTTAAACTGACAGCTCTAGTATACTTTGATAGCTATTTACCTGGTAGCTGGTGGTAATGAAATGAGAAAAGTAAATTTACCACTTAATTTTTAAGGGTGATTTACGTCTAAACCGTTGGGTTTAGCGATGTAAATAAAGAGCACCTTTTTTAAAGGCCTGGCATCAGTCTTTCAGAAATTATGCCAAAAACTACTGTAGCTGTCAACACTAAAAAATTATGACAAAAAAACAATTTTCAATGTAGGTAAAGTGCCCTCTAGCGGCAAACAATCAATGTGAATTGTTACTAAAATGATGAAGCGTAGAAGACTTAGCCTATCTTTCAAATATTAGTCAAATCGGTTTTCCTGTAAGCGAGTAATTCAAAAAACAAAAAATAAAAACTTGAACTTGGACGGCTTGTAACTCGAAAACGAATGACATTTTGAAAAAAAATTATATGAAGCTCTACCCTTATTTTGTCAAGTAGAATCACCCCCTTAAGTTTCGTGATCGATTTTTGAATCACACTGTATATATATATATATATATATATATATATATATATATATATATATATATATATATATATATATATATATATAATTTATTCTTGTATCTTAAACCTTTTGTTAAATATTTTTTATAATATTTTCTTGGGTATAGGTTTTTCCATTAGAGAAATAAAGGACAACAATTTTTCGCTCTACATAGTGAGCTTCTTCAAAAGAGCTGGTATATTTATTTTACGTCTACAAAATTACGAAGTTTTTTATAATAAACATATATCACAGTAATACACATTTACATTTTTAGCGTTTTGTAGTATGCTAAACTTATAGTTTATAGTATGTGTGTAAGTGTAAAATTAACAACGCGATTTAAATGTTTAACAATGTTTATTAAGTAGTCTCGCTTGCACTGAAAGCGGATTTATTTAGAAATAGGATTCAAAGCGGGAAGACTCTTAAAGCAATATAAAAACTGAACTATAACGGATAGAGAAAACGAATAGAATATTTCACTGTAAACGGAGTATGACTAGTAGAGAATCGGAATGCAGTAGGAATAGAATAGAATAGAAATAGAAATTGAATAGACCTCTAACTTGGAAGTTGCGGGTTTTTAAACGGATCTGCCTATAATTTACTAGTATCGTCCGGTGTTGTCACGTTATCCAACTTTTCATCGGTTTATTAATTGTGATTCAGAAATTTGGAAATAATTCCGCCTAAATGGCAACACCGTAACACATGTTCTTGAAAGCCGTTGGAAATCCCGAGTCATCAGTGACCGTAAAAGGGCCCGATTGGTTTATTGATACAATTCTTAAATTGTACGAAAAGGTATAGCTTATTTTGGTAAAGTAAGAAATATCACGTTTTCAGTGCAGCATTGTAAAATGAACTATAAAAAATATTGAATCTTAAATACATACAACAGGATAATAAAATATAACAAATAGTAAAATTGAAAAAGGTATAAAAGATATTTTTGACAAAAGAGTATGAGAGGCCTAGAGCCGCCACATATTTTTAATTTAATTAAAATTAATAAAAATAAAACAGATCATAACTGAATTTTATTTTTAACACACACACAAAACTACTTTCAAGGTATGTACTATTTTATAATTTTCACAATTTTAACCTATTTTTAACCTGTTGTATTGGTTTAAAATTTTAAACTTTAAGACTATTTTAAAATATGTTTTATTTTTATTAATTTTAATTAAATTAAAAATATAAATGTGTATTACTGTGATATATGTTTATTATAAAAAAAACTTTGTAATTTTGTAGATGTAAAATGAATATATCAGCTCTTTTGAAGAAGCTCACTATGTAGAGCGAAACGTCAAGAAAAATTGTTGTCCCTTGTTTCTCTAATGGAAAAACCAATACCCAAGAAAATATTAGAGAAAATATATATATATATATATATATATATATATATATATATATATATATATATTGTTGTACAATTCTATCTACAAGATCCTAAAAAAAATCATAAAAATAAAATAAACATCTAAAGACGGTTGAAATTCCGAGAAATAAACTGCACGTTGTCGGCAGTAACGGCGCATAGACACCGACACAGATGGCGGCGCAGACATACAGCTTTGGCGGACCGCGCTAAACGCTGATCGGTTCCTTTCGGAAGACCCGACGGAATGCCGAGAAATTATAAATAGCACCCGATGCCGCGATTCGTGAGCAGAATCTGGTTGTCTTTTAAAGAGCACAGATATCTCAATTTTTTTTTACACGCGCACGAGTATCTAAGTCTTTTGAAGCTTTTACCCTGGCTTCAGTTAAATAAAAAACCGTGATACTAAAATTCCAGCGCCGTCAGAAAAAATAAGCTTTCTAAAAAAAACCTTTCCACGTCGATTTTTTTTTTAATTCTTGCGGAAACTATTTGAAATTAATATATAGAGTATTCACGTGCCTACTTTTACGACTATAATAATTTGCGGAACTAAAATTGCGTAAAGGAAACCTGATACCGACATACCCGATTTTCTATTAAGAGAAAATTAGTGATAACCTGATAGTGACATCGTTAACGGATCTAAGAACACTAAACGTGCCTTAGTTTGCGTTTAACACCAAAACAAAAATTTTTGCGAAAATTGAATTTTAGAAAATGTATTAAGAGTCCCAACACTACATTTAATTTCGACACAAAACTTAAGAGCCCCAGTCAAAAAAATTTTCTACTGCAAAAAGTCCTATAAGAACTCACGTCTAATAAAAACAAAGTAAATATTGGCCAAGTTCTCATTCAACCCAAATTCCATATACTTAATTTTTCCATATATTAAGTATATTAAAGCCTAGCCCTCCGTGATTTTTGTATTTTTTATACAAAACATTCTAATTTAAGAGGAAAAATAATTTATTAAAAAATGTCCAATCCCTTCTCTCACAGTTCCTTCCGGTCTGATGAGGCGGGTGGCATTTCAGGCTGTCCGGGTGGTTTTGGTGAGACCTCCGCGGCCCCTCGTGGGGTCGCGCCAGACCTAACAGGATTCCATACTCATAATGAATCTGACATGACCCAAATAAATCAAAATGTTCAATTATATCCCAACACTTCAATTTCTCTAATGGAACAATTTTTAAATGGCATCCAAGCTTCACTTCAAGGTGGGGACCACTTAATGCAGGGACAAACGCATAGCATAACTGACAAAAATCCTGAAACGCAAGTCATTCACAGCTCATATACGTCGTTCGCGTTCGATCGAAACGTACCTCGTGGCGTTCTCGCGGAAAATCCGATCTCCACTATTAATTTTCCCAAAACGACGGACGTGCATATACGACATATATATATATATATATATATATATATATATATATATATATATATATATATATATATATATATATATCTACACTATCTAGAACCCGAAATATCGTACAATTTTGTTGCGCGCTCCAATTTGAAGTTTGAATTTCAGAAGCACACTGTGAGAAAACCAAGCTTCCCCCACCGCTCGCTACAATGCACTGGCAAAAGTACCTTCCCTTCGAAGGGTTATAACTTTACTAACGATGTATGAATTTCATACTTATCAATTGCATCATAAAATGTAGGTCTTCGTTTAAAATCTGTGAAAATTTCGACTCTTAATGTTTATAAACAAAAGAGATATGACTTTAAAAAAATATGCTATCTTAGCTCCTATTGGTAGTAGGAGACTTTTTTTTAATTCGTGTTTTTTCGCCAGCTTTCAAGTCAGCTTACTCACAAACTTGTTTCATTAAAATTAGCAAAGTTATTCCAATTGTTTATACGTGAAAAAGGTACCCCTTCTTTAAACCGTTTTATTAACAACCCTTTTTTTCAAAATCCATCGTTTTTTCATCTTTGCTTGTAGTTCGAACTTCAAAGAATCCATTCCACTTTTGCAAATATCTGTAGAATCATCCTCAGGGCAAGGACAATTGTTTGAACATTCAGTGTCTGGGATAAACAATTAAGATTATTCATAAACCACTAAACCGATTTGGTCCAGCTTTCGCACAGTTACAAAGGCACATAATGGCCTTATCATCAAGGGATTATACATCACTCTCGGCATTTCTTGCAAAAGTTATTAACATTTATAAGATAGTGCAAAAAAGGTGATTTTTCGCCATTATCTCGATAAATTATTTATCGATTTTGACGTATAAAAAATTTAGTTAAAGGTCTTTTCAATACCCACGACTTTCATTTGGACAAGTTTTCTCTAAAATGTAACCGGAAAATTCTACGAAATTTTCCGACTTTGGATGTTGTTTATAAAAAAACAGGACTGATCTAGCTATACTTTTTTACGTATTTATCATCTACTGGGTGTCCCCTACGACTTGAAACTTTCAGATATCTGCAATACATTTTTTCTCCTTCTTTCATAGAAAGACCGGAGTATTTTTAGATATATCTATTTGATAGTAACATCACATTATTTGGAAATTGCAATCGTGCCCTGTAAGGTTCTTAATTAATTGTTAAGAAACACACTAAAAATACCTTTTAAAATATCAAATATCTTTAACTTTATTTACATATTTCAGTTCACATGCTCGTTACAACTAAGTACATAACTGAATGCATATTACGTAATGCAATAAATTATTACACTAAAGAACTAGCAAGAAGAGTAAATATTCGCATATGTATATGTATACTTTATGTTCTCATGAAATTTATTAGTACACAACGTAAATTAAAATTGCTCGTTATAAATTAAACAAGTTATTTTTCAATGTTTAAATGAAGTGATGGAGCGATTTAATCGATTGAACAGTTTATGAGAAATTCATAGATTTTCCTTCAAATTCGTATCTATCTGTGGGCTATCTAAGAAATAGCCGTGCAGATATTGCAAATGCATTTGCTGACTTTTTTAAATCGTCATATATTGCATCGAACAATGCTTTTAATAAAGATATTCAAAGTTCTGTCACTCAAACTATTCAAATTTGTAAGGTTAGTGACAATGAAGTACTATCTTGCTTAAAATAAATGAAACCAAAGGGAACAGTAGGTCCGGATCATGGACGTCTGGACATGGAATGTTTACAAAAACAAAACGCCACGAATGGGTCACAATCAGTAGTAATTTGCCAACTGTTTTGGAAAAAAAATAAGGGAAAACAATATAATTTGTTAATACCCAATTTTTATGAAAAAAAAATATTATTATGATAATATATTTCATACATTATTTATAAACAATTTATTGCTACAATAGTAAACTAATATCTTTAAAATAGTATGCTTTTTAATGCGTCAGTTCGACTCCCAGAAAATTCAAGATTTCTAAGTAGTGTGATAAACTATGAAATCTGGCAACCTCGCAAATTTCTTTTACGCTACCGTACGATCAAGGTTGAATCCGGTCCATTCATAAAAATTTTGGCATATGACATTTTTGTGATTGACGTTGTGTGTCTTGGATCGTTTTTTAATTTTTTGTGATTCCAAAAGTGTTTTTGTAAGTGACTAATTATTCATTAGTGACAAAATGGTCAATCATTGCCAAGTTTGCCGAAAATTGGATTATTTATTTCCAAATTTAACTTTTCACAGGTAGGTTAGGTTAAGTTTGGTATCATAGGCGGGTAACTTGGGATTTTAGATTTTGTTATAAGTGATTTTTTATAGGTTTCCCAGTGATTCTAACCGTCGAGACCTTTGGATTAATATATTAGGACTACAAGATAAAATCTTGCCCAAGTCACTTCGTATCTGTAGTGAACATTTTGGCCCAAACGATTTCTATTATCGATTTGATGGTGTTCGTGTTTTAAAGTGAGACCAACATAATAGAAGCCCACCATTTTCTATTATTTTTCATTAATATTTCCCTTGTAATATTATACCAAATAGTACCGCTTTTCCTATCTTTCTACAATTTTTTCCTTAATTTTTGTTTTCCCTATTACTTGTAAAAGTGTAAAATTTTCATTTAACCAAGATATTACAAAATCTGCAAAAAAAAACTCATAAACATTATAAATAAATATATGACTTGCATAATAACTGTCATGTATGAAAAGTCCAGAAATGAAACTTCAATTTCTGCAATTTTTATTCGATGTCCGATAGTTACATAGTCTCAGATTTGCTTTACACAATTTAGATAGTCAGTAAGTAAGAAAAAAAGTATATTTTATTGTAAGTTATTCTATTATATATATATATATATATATATATATATATATATATATATATATATATATATATATATATATATATATATATATATATAATTGTAATATGACCAACAAGTAATATATTTAATAATAGCATATACTTATTTTTATCCCATCCTTATCGGTATATTTTGTCATAAATATTTTAAGATACTAGAAACAGTGAAAATCAAGAAATACACTAATCATATTAAAATAAATAATTTCCGTTAGAAACACATGACAGATTGTCGATTCGAGATATTAAAAATTTTCAACAATAGTACTGCCAAAACTTAATGGGCAAACAAATTTAATAGTTATTTTTATTAATTTGTTTTATTGTATTTCTTTATATACCAATTTCTTATGATTGGAGTTTGGGGACTGTTCAGTAAAACAGGTTTAACTGTAACGTCTTTCAGATTAATACCTAAATTGAAACAGTCTATCATATATATTCCAAATCATAATTGAAATTATATACAAATATTAACAGGTTATTTCTTGAAAATGAAGTTGTAAATACTCTATTTTCTCCTGAACACATACACCGTCGAATATATATTTTTTAAATATTTCCATTTTTAATTTGCTTCATTTATTAACTTACAAAAAATATCTCCATTTTCTCGTTTTAGGAATTTTGTACAAGTGTTATTATTTTTACAAATAATTGGTATACTAACCAAACGTCAAAGTAGTCATTTGCATACCGCGACGTCGTTACATTTATTCAGTATTGCACTTCAATATTTGAGACATTAGAACTTTGGTAAGACTACTTTTTTACGATGTTCATGGCTGACGTTAAATTTCATATGCGAGTGTCTGTACGGCATAGACACGTTGTTAGGAATAATAAAAATAGACTGCGAGTCCATACAATTTAGAAAAAAAATTTCAATCACAGTAATGTTCAAGAAACAAAGTTTTTGTCGGTTTTAGAATTGTGGGCATTAATTAGCCACTTAACTAAAATCCGGCAAAATATTACGCAATTTTTTACTTTGGACTTGGATAATTCTTACATGGTACTCTGTTTTAAATAATAAGTAGTGCCTTGGATAAAAAAAAGGTTATTTCAAGTCATTAATGTCGTAAAAGATAAATGATATGAATATTACGATTATTTATATATTGAATACTGACTTATGTTCAAGTACAACAACTTCCGTATCACGACATATTGATAGAGTAATTAACTATTTCTTATGAAAAAATATTTATTTCAATTCTGCAAATAAAAGCATCATAGAATATTAATTGATATTTTTATTCGTTTTAAAATTGTTACGCCGCTGGCGTATGATAGATTGTGAGCTATGACACCCCTCTAACCCCTGGCCTACAAACATGTTGGCGCTTATAAATTTCATATTCATGAATGACTAGCCTGGTCCATTCTCTACTATGTCTATGATCCGGATAAAATTCCATCCTTTTTCCTGCGTGGCTGTGCATGCGTATTAGCAAAACCTCTTTCCATTATCTTTAATCTCTGCCTAAATAATTCACAGTTTCCTGATAAATGGAAAATTTCCAGAGGTTCTCCAGTGTTTAAAAAAGGAGACAAACAAAATATAGAAAACTACGGACATCCATTTTTCAATCTGAAACACCTATTTAGTGGTTCCCAACATGGCTTTATAAAGGGTAGGTCCACAGCGTCCAATCTTTTCTGCTTTACTCAGTTTGTGGCTGATCTCTTGGACAGGGGAGGGTCAAGTAGACACAATATACACAGACTTTTCAAAGGCGTTTGATAGGCTTGATCACGGAATTCTGCTTGATAAACTGCATTGTTTTGGATTTTCGCAAAAATTAATTCTATTTTTTAAATCATATCTCTGAGGTAGGCAGCAAATGGTAGAGTGCTGTGATCAGTCCTCGGAACCCCTGTGTGTGACTTCGGGAGTTCCTCAAGGGTCAATACTCGGTCCTTTATTATTTAATATATTTATTAATGGAATTGTGGGTGACTGTACAATGCTACTCTATGCGGATGACGCTAAAATTTTTACTTCTGTAAAAAACTATGCTGATTGTCAAAGACTACAAATAGCAATAAATATAGTCACCGATTGGTGTAGCGAAAACAGACTGCCTCTAAACGTTGGTAAATGCAAGGTCATGACTTCCACATTAAAGAAAAATGTGCTGGTGTATGATTATAAAATTGATGTAACATGTGTTCCACAAGTAGAATGCTTTAGAGATCTGGGTGTGACATTTGATAGCAGACTTTCATTTGTTCCTCATATAAATGATCTTATACAGGTGTGTTTTAAATCATTAGGCTTTATTATTAGAAACTCAAAAACATTTTCGAATCAAAGTACGCTCATTTTACTTTATTACGCTTTTGTAAGATCTAAATTGGAATATGCTTCCATAATATGGTCTCCTTATTATCAAAACCATATTAATGACCTTGAGAGAGTTCAGCGGCGTTGCTTGAAATACCTAAGCTTTCGAATTGATGGACATTATCCTGAAACAGGGTTTCAGCATGAAATCTTACTTCAGGGGCATTCTTTTTGTTCTCTAGAACATAGACGTATCGTCACAGACCTCAAATTTCTTTATAAAGTTTTGCATAACAGAGTGGAATGTAGAGACATACTGGAAAAAATAAGTTTTCTTGTACCTAGGACTTCAGCTCGCCAATCTGCCACATTCTATTGTCCTACACCTCGTACAAATGTGTGTAACTACTCTCCTTTATATAGGATGTGTAGAAACTACAACGAGAATGAAAATAAATTCCACATATTTAGCTGCAGAATGGCACAAATAAAAAAAAATTAAGTATGTAGTATTTTGTAGTTTTGTTTCTAGTAATTTATGTATGCTTGCTTTGTCATTGTAAATACTTAAGTTGTTTTTTTTTTCTGTTGGACCCATTTGTTAATTGGTTTTTTGAACTGTGAAATGGGTTTAAATAAATAAATAAATAAATCAATAAATAGATAAAATGATGGTTAACAAGTGATACAAATCACAATTAAGAAAGAACTTGATCAAATAGGCCCATCCAGACAAGTCCAAATATATTTTTAGATATATTTAAAATTCCGACGGCACATTTTTGATCCCTCCATTTTTATAGTTTTTAAACAAGACACGTTTTGGGAGATGTTCGGGTATTCATAGAGGGAAAGCGACGTTTGACGAAAATAACAATGACTTCTATAGGAAATCGTTAGTCCTAACGATACCCTTCTTATTTTAGAATAATTCTCTGTTTATCTGACGAAAATTTAGATAGGATCAATTTTTATGTCGCTACATGGTATAAAAGGACGTTATATGGTTGCATTGTATTGTACAGGGTGAGTCAACGATTGGATGAAGTAAGTTTGTGCCTTTTCGGTGAAATTTACAAAGAAACTATATTTATTGTTTGATACAGTTTATTTTTACGCAGATTTTAAAAATATTTAGGACTCTACAAGGTGAGCCAAAAAACTAGGACAGCATAAAGTTGTATTTTTTTAAATAGAACATCCTATATACGAATCGTATTTTCGATTTAGCTTATAATTTTAAATCTTTTTTATTAAGGGTTTACTATAACAAAACTTTATAGTTTCTGAGATAATTAAGTTTAAAGAAAAAAAGCCACATTTTCAAGCATCAATTCAATCCTAAATAACGTTTTCAATTTTGTGACAAATATATTCAAATTTGGAATTTAGCAAGGCCAAGGACAAGTTAACATAATTTTTACCTAATATTTGCAATAAAAGCTACAGGGTGTTGAACACATCGGCTCAAATTTGAACAAGTTTAAATGAATAAATATCTTTTTTTTTTAAATGGTACACCCTGTATATTTTCATGTTATTTAATGGAGTAGTAAAAACCCTAAAAGTTTTGTTCAATATATCCTATACCTATTTATAATAGTTTTTGAGATATTTCAGTTTTTCTTATTTTCCATACTTTTTTACAGATTTCTTAAACTAACAGACAGATAGACATGAAATATTGCTATTTAGATCATGTTTGTAACAGTTTACCCTTTCCCTAATCGCCAACGGTCCTCGCTTCTATAAAATAATCTAATAAAAGGAAAATTTTTGCTCGCTCTGACTCCCGATTTTGCAAATATTGTTCGGTATCCAGTTTTAACACAAAATGTCAAGAGGGAAACATTCCCCTCGCTCTATTTCACACTCTGCGACAAGGAGATGATTTTCCGAACCCCCTGGGGGCAAAATTCCATCTTACACCAATTTATTTTGATTTCGAATTCAATATTGCATGTCTTTCTATTGGTAAAATGTAAGAAAATATCAGTTTGCTGTTGATTTTTTATCCTTATCGCGTTCGCGGAGATATTGAATTTATTTTGAGTTCAAATTAAAAATAAACAAAAGTCACTTGAAATTTTTGACCACAATAAAAACGTAACAATAAATTTTTTAGTGTTCCGTACCAAACGGACACGATGTCACAGTAAAACTAAAATAAGCAGTAGGTTAACTCCGTTTTGCCTCAGTCCAAGTGTCCATTTTATTTAAGACAGTAAGTAAATACAGTTTCTCTATATCTCTTACATTTCATTTTAGAGAATATGATATAGGTTTTGTGTTGAAAAGAGGCAAAAAATGCCATTTTTCAAAAGTTTAACAACTTTTAGCACAAAAAATATGGATCAGGAGGTTAAAATACATCTTTGGTGGTGCCGTATCTCTTCATTGATTATGAAAATCTACTGAACTCCCCGACTACCTGGTATTTTCATCAGAACATACAGCTTGTTAAAAGCAATTAAATAAGTGCATTATTACCACTTATTGCTAAAGTTAAGAACGAACTTGTTCCTTTAAGTTGAACAGGACAAACTTTAAAAAACTCGACTCCACTAACTTCGTAACTTCTTGCTTGTAAGTTAAAGTTAACACTTAATTTATGCCCTTTCTTAAACTTCTTTTAAAGTATGTAGCTTTAGAAATAAACATATTAATTTTAAGGAAAAACCATCAGTACTTTTTTGTTATTTTCTTTGACTTAAGAGTGTTTTAGAGGAATATATATATATATATATATATATATATATATATATATATATATATATATATATATATATATATATATATATATACATATATATATATATATATATATATATATAGAATTGAATTTTTGGACTTTCCGATCAAAATAAGTACCTATTTTAGTAATTTTTATAGTACCTAAACCTTATGGGTTTTTAAATAATTTGAATTTTGACAAAATCTAACCTATTTTTCATGTTTCTAATACTTAAGAAGTATTGGAGTTATATACTCAAAATTTACAGTGAAGTATAACAATAAATCATATTTTATATCCCAATTATAATAAACTTGCTATGTTATACAGGGTGTCCAAAAATTAAAATTAATCAAATAAGACCTTTAAGTGGCTATAACTTGATTTATTTATATACAGGGTGAGTCAACGATTGGATGAAGTAGGTTTGTGCCTTTTCGGTGAAATTTACAAAGAAACTATATTTATTGTTTGATACAGTTTATTTTTACGCAGATTTTAAAAATATTTAGGACTCTACAGGGTGAGCCAAAAAACTAGGACAGCATAAAGTTGTATTTTTTTAAATAGAACACCCTATATACGAATCGTATTTTCGATTTAGCTTATAATTTTAAATCTTTTTTATTAAGGGTTTACTATAACAAAACTTTATAGTTTCTGAGATAATTAAGTTTAAAGAAAAAAAGTCACATTTTCAAGCATCAATTCAATCCTAAATAACGTTTTCAATTTTGTGACAAATATATTCAAATTTGGAATTTAGCAAGGTCAAGGACAAGTTAACATAATTTTTACCTAATATTTGCAATAAAAGCTACAGGGTGTTGAACACATCTGCTCAAATTTGAACAAGTTTAAATGAATAAATATCTTTTTTTTTAATGGTACACCCTGTATATTTTCATGTTATTTAATAGAGTAATAAAAACCCTAAAAGTTTTGTTCAATATATCCTATACCTATTTATAATAGTTTTTGAGATATTTCAGTTTTTCTTATTTTCTATACTTTTTTACAGAAATAGTCTTCATTATCATAGTAGCCATGTAAAATAATAAAAAGAAACTACAGAAACAAACAGAATGTGGTTAAATATGATGAAATACATTATTCGTTATATTACAACGGCAATAGTTTAATTAAACATAATGTGAAAAAATTAACACAATAACGACAAGGCAAATACATATTTACTTTTATACTAAATTGAAACAAAAAAATTACCTATTAAATACTGAGATTAATTATTTCTTTTTAATAAGTGTTCGAATGAACGACCCTCTTGTGCAATGCACAAATTTAGTCTTTTTTGCAGATTTTCTCGGACCCTGGACAAAATTAGTGGCGTAATTGTTCTACAGGTATCCCTAATCCTGTTTCGCATATCTTCCACTGTTGTTGGTAGATTAACATACACCTTATTTTTAATAAAACCCCATAGGAAGAAATCTAATGGGGTGATGTCGCAAGACCTTGGTGGCCACTCAATGAAACCCCCACGTCCAATCCATTTTTGCGGATATCGTTGGTCCAAAAACGCACGAACTTCACGATGGTAATGCGGAGGCGCACCATCGTGCTAGAACCACATACTGTCGAGCTCATCCCTATCGAGACCTTGAAGCAGTTGGGGTAGTTCTTCTTGTAGAAAGTTCAGGTAACTATGACCATTTAGTGGTTCATTAAAAAAGTGTGGTCCAATAATTCGATTATGATGAATACCACACCAAACATTTAATGACCAGTGGTTTTGGTGTTGCACCTCTCTAATCCAAAATGGGTTTTGTGTGGCATAATAATGCATGTTGCGTATATTTACGGCACCGTTACTTCTAAAAGTAGCTTCATCACTAAACATTACCTTGCATAATAAATTTGGATTTAACTGAATCTCCGCATTTATTGTACGACAAAAGTTTACACGACTTTCAAAATCCTGTCCATGCCAATTCTTGGTGTAATTCCATGTATGGATGATACCTATATTTCTTGGTAGTACGATTAGCGGTGGATTGTGATGTTTCACATAATGCTGCTAACTGACGGCTACCAATATAAGGATTTTCCTGAACATTTAACAATACTTGTAGTTATTTTTCTTCATTAGTTACTGGTTTGTTGACCACTTTACGTTTTGGATAATCAACAGTACCAGAAGAATCAAATCTTTACATTAAGTGTTGAAAAGTATGGGTATTAGGCTGGCGTCGATCAGGATACTTCATTTTGTAAATTCTGTGAGCAAAAAGGCAATTTTTTTGAGCCTCTCCTATTGTATAAATCATATCTATTAACTCATTCTTTGGAAAATTCATTTTACAATATAAGATGAATGCAAAAAAAAACCAAACTACACTACATAAAAACCAAAAGAAGCGATTGCGGTTATAAATTTGACACAGAAAAATGTTCTTTTACATTGTTTTTATCATGGCTACTATGATAATGAAGACTATTTCTGTAAAAAAGTATGGAAAATAAGAAAAACTGAAATATCTCAAAAACTATTATAAATAGGTATAGGATATATTGGACAAAACTTTTAGGGTTTTTATTACTCTATTAAATAACATGAAAATATACAGGGTGTACCATTTAAAAAAAAAGATATTTATTCATTTAAACTCGTTCAAATTTGAGCCGATGTGTTCAACATCCTGTAGCTTTTATTGCAAATATTAGGTAAAAATTATGTTAACTTGTCCTTCGCCTTGCTAAATTCCAAATTTGAATATATTTGTCACAAAATTGAAAAGGTTATTTACGATTGAATTGATGCTTGAAAATGACTTTTTTTTTAAACTTAATTATCTCAGAAACTATAAAGTTTTGTTATAGTAAACCCTTAATAAAAAAGATTTAAAATTATAAGCTAAATCGAAAATACAATTGGTATATAGGGTGTTCTATCTAAAAAAAATACAACTTTATGCTGTCCTAATTTTTTGGCTCACCCTGTAGAGTCCTAAATATTTTTAAAATCTGTTAATTTCACCGAAAAGGCACAAACCTACATCATCCAATCGTTGACTCACCCTGTATATATAATTTTCATATTCTCTGCCTGAAAGGAGAATTACATATATAACAAACAGTTTTTAGTGTTTAAAAGAGCTCTTAATATAGAATGACTAAGCTATATTTGAAAAATGGCTTCTTTGTTTCTAAATTTGTATCCTTCCATTTTATCGTCACCATAAATGCAAAAATCTACTTCCCCATTTGTAGACGTGTGTTTCGAGAAATTTAAAATAAAAAACCAAGTGGATGCCTCTGCCCATCCCTTTTTCCTCACAACAAAAAATGCTAAAATTATGATTGGTAAAAGCGGGGCATGCAAAACACACATAACTTTAATTAGATTAATGTATTTCCTGGTACGGTTAAATAAATCCAAACAAACCGTAATTCGCAAATATTGTGTGTGCTTTTGCCGGAAAACACAAGATCAAAGGTTCGAATTTGAAATGTTGCCTGGCACAGTCTCTTTAATCAAGCCATAATCAATAATTAAAAAGCTAATTAAGTTTCGGTTTACCCTTTCAAAATTCCAAATAATTATCTGCCGAAGCTCAAGTATAGACAGGTTTTGTCAGTATAGTTATTCACACTGCAGTGGCGGAACTAGCAGGATGGAAAAAAGTTAGCGGAAATCCAACAACAACATACACTACTGTTCAAAAACATTTGGCCGACTTCACAGTAATTTTAATTATGTATTTGCAACTCTTCAGAGAGAATAATAATACTCTTTTTAAACTTTAGACTCATCTATGTGTCCACCCAGGGGCGGATCCAGTCTCTATGTTTGAACGGGGCGGACATATCACAAAAGTACAGTATGTCAAGAGAAAGCACGTTGTCGATGGGGTGGGGGGGGGGACACCAGCAACATTCCAATTTCTAGTGTAAAAGGCAGGGTCGGGTCTATTTTTCTGAATAAAAAGCTCTTGGAGGGGGGGGGGCTATGGCAAGATAAACAAGTTGTCAACGGGGGGAGAGTACCAGCAGCATGCACATTCCTAATATAAAATGCAGAATCGGTTCTATTATCCTCAACTCAAAGCTCTTGGGAAGAGGAGGGGCGATCGCAATCATACACATTCCTATACTCTATTCAAGAACTAGAGAGAGTAATAAAACTATTACCGAACCCTCCAACGTACCTGCTTCAGTGCCGCAGGTAACTGAAAACTGTCGTAAATCTAATTATATTTAAATATTATAAGTTCTTATAATTTTACTGCAACAATAAAATTTCTGATAGTTCAATTTAATTTCTGTCAGTGAGCAAAGTACATCTTACAGTGTGTCCTTAGTGATTTATCTTGTTTGTGCTTATTTTTACATATTATTTGAGATTAGTGAGATACCCAAAAGATATGGCTTCCACATCTATATTTATTTTAAAATCGTTAAACCAGGGCATTTTTTCCTCAACAAAAAACTTAATACGATGAATGTTTATGATGAATTAAGATATCAATATCTAGATAATAATATTAAAAGCTCTGTTGAGATGTGTTCCAACATGACAGGAGTGGGAAAATCTACTATGTATCAAATACTGTAGGAGAAAAAATCGACTAAAATTGTAAGTACTCTCAAGCTACATTCGATTACAGGCAGACGAAAAACCTCGTTGGAAGAAGAGATGTAAACTGCAATAAAAGGAGTTGTACATATATTTTATTATGAGAAGCAGATCCTAACCGTCAACCAAAGTCTAACATCAATGAAGATCGGGATTTACCTGAAATTAAAAGAACTGAGCTCTGTAAATTGCTCAGAGAACTTAATTTTTGCCGGAAAAAACCAGATAGGAAATCTATTCTTATGGATCGTCCGGAAAATGTCCGTTGGAGGAGGAAATATTTCTCTTTAGTAAAAGGTAGAGTTACTAGAAATAACACAACTTCCAAAATTAGTAATTTAAGTGAACTTTTGATTGAAAGATTTTTTTGAATAAAGTTATTGCCGAAAATTTGGAAAAATCCATCTAATAAAAGAATCTAAGAAAATATAGAAACTCGATCTCATGATCGGTGAGATAGAGGAACCAATTATAATTAATTTGAGCGAAGATAGCTTCACTGACTTTGATTACGAATTAGATACGTAATGTTTACCAGCGTAAACACAATTTATTATTTAAATTTTCTGTAACATATAAAAATTAATTACATTTAAATCCCTTTTTAGTGTTTAATTTTAATTCTGCAGATGGTTTAAGAAATAAATCAACTGAAACATCAAATATCCTAAAAATGTTTTTAATTAATAATAAAATGACCGATAATATCAAAAAAATTTTAATATTATATGGATGGATTTATTTTTTATATATGGGGGGCGATTGCCCCACCTCCCGTCCTCCCTTGCATTAGTGCCTGTGTCCACCATTGTTTTTAACGACGGCCTCACAAAGCTTCAGGAACCTAACCACTAATTTTTTCAAAATTGGCTTGGTTATCTTCTGCTATTCGTCTTGCAGTTCCGTCCCCAAGTCTTCCTATGATGAAAGACAACATCGTATCTGCCTATCAAGCTGATTTCATAATAATTCTATAGGATCCGGAGACTGAGGAAGCCATGTCATAATTTTTAACAACAGTTGTTATTATTTTTCATTAAAAAAAACTCTTGCATAGCTTTAATTTGTGAAAATTTGGAAATAATATTTTTTTTTCTCAAAAAAGGCTAGAATAGGACAAAAAAACCTTGAGAAAAAGTTATCAAAAATAAAGAAAGGAATTCAAAAAAATATATCATACAGAGTTATCCATAAAAAATTAGTACGTTTCGAACAATTTTCCGTATAACGTGAAGTCGCACAATAGGCCAGGAAAAGAAGCGATTTTTGAGAGGTAAAAATGACTGAGATACTGCCTGCGATCTGATTACAGAAATGGATAAGGGAAGCTAGTGGAAATGACGTCTCATCTCGTGTCTCAACAAATTTTGGTTGGATCATTGTTATTTTTTAACAAATAGGTCGAAAACTGATTTTTTCACGGTTTTTTGGATTTTACGGAAAATCTAAGAGATTTAGACAAAAATATTCCATAGAAGAATTGTACGTCTTGAAAATTTCTTTAAAATGAGTTTTTGTTTGTCCAAATCGGTCTGTAAACAAAAAAGTTATTGCAAATTAAACATTAAAAATGGCTTATTATTACAATTTTCAATAACTTTCTTAATAGTTATTGAATTGTTTTCAACTTTTACCAGAATGTGAGTTTTAAAGTGCTTAAAAAGTGTGCGGAAGTTGGGCTCTGTCGATCCAATAGTTTTTGTAAAATTGCAATTGTTTATTAGAAAAACGAAAAAAGTGACTATTTTTAGTCCGAGAAGGTTGGACATGTGCCAATATTATTTTTTTGATGAGCTACCCAAAAAAAATTAAATAATGAAAACTCTATGTTATTTGGAAGCGGAGATATTGCTAATTTTTCAAGCTCGCGCCGATTTGAAGTCACGTTCTCACTTTGTACTCGGTGAGATTCGCTTACCCCCTCCAACATTCCTTATCTGGCGTCCAGCACGTACCAGCTTTCCAATGAAATGCTTCATTAACAAATCGGACAAAAAATGCGGTTGTTAATTAATTTATTTATAAGCGAAAAACTATCCATATCTTCATGATGATGTTGCGTAAACAAAATTTGAAAAATATCCACTTTTTTTACTACATGATAGCTTAAGTCTTTACCAAGAGAATAAGTACTGACAGAACTCTGTAGCAGTTTCCTAGGCGACGGTACAGTTAATCAAAAATAGTCGCTTTTTTCGTTTTTCTAATAAACAATTGCAATTTTAAAAAAACTATTGGACCTACAGCGCCCAACTTCCACACACTTTTCAAGCACTTTAAAACTCACATTCTGGTAAAAGTTGAAAACAATTCAATAAATATTAAGAAAGTTATTAATAATTGAAAAATAAGCCATTTTTAATGTTTAATTTGCAATAACTTTTTTGTTTACAGACCAATTTGGACAAACAAAAACCCGTTTTGAAGATATTTTTCTCTAAATCTCTTAGATTTTCCGTAAAATCCAAAAAACCGTGGAAAAATCATTTTTCAACCTATTTGTTAGAAAAAAAAACAATGTTCCAACCAAAAGAGACACGAGATGAGACGTCATTTCTACTACCTTTCCCTACCCCCCATTTCTGCAATCAGATCGCAGGCAGTATTTGAGTTTTTTTAACACTCCATTTCCTGGGGTACAACCCCATTATACAAATGTGCTGAATGCAAATCGCAATATTTCCTGAGATATTCCAGTGGATGGTCATCGTGAAACACCCTGTATATTATTCAAAATCTGATGATGTGAAACCTAAGACAATATTTTTGTGTTCATTTGAAACTACCATCAATTTTTACTAAACGTGTAAGTCCCCGAGCAATTTCAGCTCAAACTTGAGTAAATAACTACACAGCCAAGTTTTCGACAGACCTTAATAACAGAATACGGCTCTCGCCTGAATATCGCTGGATGCCATGCTAATGAAGGACCATACGTTGTTGTCAACTAAATAGGGAAAATGTCTACTTAAATATACTGCACCGTATTTTATATCAGCATTCCGGAACGCTTAGTCGTCGGAGAAAAGTTGCTTTTTTCGCAAGATAAACGAACTATTTTTAATAAGTATTAATATTATTTATTTATTTATTTATTTATTGAAACTCTTAAAAACACCTAAACGTAACATGCTACAAGGTAATTATAAGTAAGAGAAATTTTACAGACTTAACTAAGACAGAACAAAGAGAGCACAGAGAAGAATCTGAATAAACCTAAAGGTCACTGCATAAGTTGCAATAGCAATTTCTTGGTACAATTAAAAAAGTCCATTTAATTATTCTTGTATAGTATGTTGCACTCAGTTAACATTAAATTCATTGGAGAACGACTACCAATGGAGACATGAAAGAATTTTTCCTTTTGTATCCTTAATCCTATCTTTGGTACATGAAAAGGTATATAATTAATCAAAGAACAATTGTTAAATTTTATTCTATTGATAATACAATAAACAAATATCACAGACTGAATTTGCCTTCTTTTTTGAAGGGTTTGAAATTTAAAGCTTTTTAACATACTGCTATAAGACATCAGATATGGATATAAGTTATTTTTCCTAACATATAAATATCTCAAAAACCTTTTTTGAACACGCTCAATAGCATCACAATGTACATTTGCACTAGGAGACCATATATTAGATGCATATTCTAGATGAGAACGAACAAGTGCATTATATAATTTTATTATTATATTATGGTTATTAAACTGACTTGTATTTCTAAACACAAAACCAAGCACCCTAAAAGCCTTATTAATAATATTGCGATAGTGGGTATTAAATTTCAAATTAGACTGGAAGTGCACCCCCAAATCCCTGCATTCAGTCTTATTTTGTAGTTTTGCTCCATCAATAAAGTAATTAAAATTAATAAGATTTATTTTATTTGTATAAGACATAAAGAAGCATTTATTAGTATTTAAAAACATTTTATTTAATCGAAACCATTCCGTTACTGAATTTAGGTCTGCTTGCAATGCACTACAATCATAACTGTTTGTTACTTTCTTAAATAGTTTAAAGTCATCCGCAAATAAGAGACCATCAGAATGTTTAACACTTTTAGGTTAATCATTTATAAACATTAAAAATAACAGTGGGCCCTGCCGTACACCAGATGTTGCCATAAAAGTCTGAGAAAATGACCCTCCCACTCTTATCATGTGCGGCCTACACGAAAGATAACTTTTTATTAAGAGGGTAAGCATTCCTAGAAAAGCCAAACTCTTAGCCAGCAACACCCGCTGGTCCACCTTATCAAATGCCTTTGCACAATCAACATACACTGTACCCAACTGCTTCCCGCCATCAATAGCTTCCGAAGCATGATTTATGAACACACATAAATTTGTTACTGTGGACTTTCCACTCACACTTCCATGTTGTTGTTCTACTATTCTATGAGTTATGTGGGTCACAATGTCATCTAAAAGAATCATCTCAAGTGAATTAAGTATACTAATTGGTCTATAATTTTCAACTCTTGTTTGCTTACCATCTTTAAATATGGGAGAAATAATTGCTATTTTTATTTTATTGGGAAACATTTTTGTTTTTAGGGCAACTTGAAAAATATGACAAATAGGGGCTGCTAAAAAGTCTGAACAGCCTTTATATATATATATATATATATATATATATATATATATATATATATATATATATATATATATATATATATATATATATATATATATATATATATATATCATTTTTCTTAATTTTGTATTTTCTTGGGTTTAGGTTCTATAATTAATAAAACACAAAACGATTGACGTTTCGCCCTTTATTCAAGGCATTTTCAAAATTTTTTCCTAAAAAAATATATAATTAAAATACATCAAATAAAAAACATATTTTACACATTTTGAAAAACAAACAAGACACTTAAAAACAGTAGTCAAAAACTTTAAAACATTTTAAAAATATTTAATTTTACCAGTACATACCTTGACATTTTGCTGTTCTGTTTCTAAATGAACTTTAAATTTTCATCGTTTACTGAGGATACGTGGAATGCGAATGTGTTTTATTTTTTTAAATATTTTTTATATTTTACAATGTATAAAAAAAACAAATAAGGTATATGTTTGGTTTTATGTTTAAGAGGATATTCTATTTTTGATTCTTATTTGACCGGATCGAATACTTAATAGTTTTGTTTAAATTAGGTTTGCGTAAATGTGGCTCAGATTTCCCATATCTGTTCTGTCGTTAACAGTGTTTTTATCTTTTTTAATTTCAATCATTTCCTTTATCTGTAGCTTTTGGTAATTCATATCTTTGTTTTTTATAATGGTACTGTTATAATCAAAAGTGTGTTTTTCGTCCTGTGTGTGTTTGTTTAACGCTGTTGAGGCGTTTTTTTGTATATTTATGGCCATTTAATCTGTTCTTCAGTAATTGGCTCGTCATGCCTATATATTTTTTGGGACAATTTGTGCAAGGGATCGAATATATTTTAATATAATATTTTTCAAACGTTTTGTCGATGATTGCATAGCAGCCGTACCACAAAATAAAATAAATGAAATTCTCCAAGAGTTTAACAGTTTCAACGAAAAATTACAGTTCACGTCCGAAACAGAGAATAATAATAAAATAAATTTTCTAGATATGACACTTATACGCAGAAAAAACAAAATTTTAACTAAATGGTACACCAAACCAACTTGGTCAGGTAGATATCTAAACTATTTCTCTAATCATTCAAAAACTCAAAAAAATAGCGGCTATCTGATCGTGCTATCTCCCTAACATCTCCAGAATTCCGACCAAAAATACTTCAAAAAGTAAAAGAGACACTAATAAATAATAATTTCAACGAAAAGACTATCACCAAAATAATTGATAAACGAACATATAAGTTTTATAACAACGTAAAAACAAAAAACATAGAACATAAACAGCAGAAATATGTGGCATTACCTTACACTAGTGAGCTGTCAGAAAAAATAAAATACATTTTAAAAAAGCATGATATTATCGTATGCCACAGGTCACATAATAAATTAAATACATTATTCACAAATTTAAAAAGTAAAACTCCTCTAATGAATAAATCAAATATAATATATTCGATCCCTTGTACAAATTGTCCCCAAAAATATATAGGCATGACGAGCCAATTACTGAAGAACAGATTAAATGGCCATAAATATACAAAAAACGCCTCAACAGCGTTAAACAAACACACACAGGACGAAAAACAGACTTTTGATTATAACAGTGCCATTATAAAAAACAAAGATATGAATTACCAAAAGTTACAGATAAAGGAAATGATTGAAATTAAAAAAGATAAAAACACTGTTAACGACAGAACAGATATGGGAAATTTGAGCCACATTTACGCAAACCTAATTTAAACAAAACTATTAAGTATTCGATCCGGTCAAATAAGAATCAAAAATAGAATATCCTCTTAAACATAAAACCAAACATATACCTTATTTGTTTTTTTTTTATACATTGTAAAATATAAAAAATATTTAAAAAAATAAAACACATTCGCATTCCACGTATCCTCAGTAAACGATGAAAATTTAAAGTTTATTTAGAAACAGAACAGCAAAATGTCAAGGTATGTACTGGTAAAATTAAATATTTTTAAAATGTTTTAAAGTTTTTGACTACTGTTTTTAAGTGTCTTGTTTGTTTTCCAAAATGTGTAAAATATGTTTTTTATTTGATGTATTTTAATTATATATTTTTTTAGGAAAAAATTTTGAAAATGCCTTGAATAAAGGGCGAAACGTCAATCGTTTTGTGTTTTATTAATTATAGAACCTAAACCCAAGAAAATACAAAATTAAGAAAAATGATATAATCTATGGTTCAAGAATCAAGAAAATAAATATATATATATATATATATATATATATATATATATATATATATATATATATATATATATATATGTATATATATGAGGGAATATTGTCCTCTCCTGTGCTTTTTTTAGGTTTTAGCTTTTTATACTTTTCTTTACAGCCTCCTCTGATATTAAAAAAAATTCTCCCCAGCTATTAATATCTATAGGGTCGCCGTTATATATATATATATATATATATATATATATATATATATATATATATATATATATATATATATATATATATATATTACCCTGATGGTGATTTTGATTTTTAAATAAGTAGTTTTTAAGTAAGTCTCTCCCAAAATCGAAACGTTTTTATTGAGATAGTTTAGTCAATGAAAGTCCAGATTAAGTCTAATGAAGAAGAGAATAAGAAGTGTAATTCTTGGAAAAAAAATATCAGGAACATATAGTTAATTCTCGTAAGATACAAAAACAATCGGAAATATTAACATATTAAACCCAAAAAATCAGAGACAAGCCAAATGGCTGATAATATATACTTATTAAAACATAAAACAGACATTATTAATTTCCTCACCTTATTTCCACCGGAAAAAAAAAACAATTCCCTGAAGAAAAAACAGAATAAACCACAAAGAATTAATAAACATATTTTTTCGACGAACTTTTCGGAGAAAATTTGCAAACTTTTGTTATCAATACATCAACCTGAGTTTTCTCAGGTGTTTTCCTTGTTTTTCTCTCTTTCGGAAATTTAATAAACTTGGGAAATTATGCGCTGACAAGAATTAATTAGTGTTTGCCAATTACCCAACTTCGTTCGCCAACTTTTTGTATATACGTATGCATAATATGCACGGGAGTGACGAAAATTCGAAATAAGTTGGAAAAGTTTTTCCATAAAAAAAATATTATCATGGGTTACGGAAATAGACTTGGGTCAGCACGAATGGAAAAAGTAAAAATGAACTTCGCATAATCATTTATTCCAAGACAGGATGGTCAGAAGACGGATTTACATTAAAACAAAATGTCAAAGAGTCAGAAGAAACAAATCAAAGTTAATAAGTAAGAACAGGACTAAACTGAAAAATAATAATTAATTCAAGACAGCATGCATTCTAGATACTGTCGGAAACATCATGAAATCTAAATCAAAGAAACCACATCAACACTCAACGAGGGCAAGATAGGATTTTCTTGGCTTTAGTGGCGTAACAAAGAGTATGTGCCCCTCCCCCCCCCCCCCCCTCAGCCGACGGTCAAGCAATTAAAATATTACATTATCTTTTTTTTTAGTAACTGTGAAAACAAAAGATATATGTTAAAAATAATATTTGAATTTCTGGTAAAGTGACCTCTAGTGGTGCAGTAAAGAAACATTGTTATAAAAGAATGATTGAAAACATTATGCGTAGTCTTTTTCTTCTTCTTCTTCTAGGTAGAACCAAGTTCTGTTATCTACACAATGCCTCATCGATCCTCGTTTGACGTCGAAATCCAGCTGTCTCTCCATCTTTTGGGGGGCCGTCCAGGCGGCCGTTTGGTGTTTGCTTTCTCTCTCATCACGGTTTTTGCTAGTCTGTCATTGTCCATTCGTTCCACGTGATCTCTCCACTGCCTACGACGGTTTCGAATCCACTTCACAACATCCCCCACTCCGCTGTCCTCGCGTATTTTTGCGTTTCTTATTCTATCTCTTAAACTTGTCCCCGTGATCATTCTCAGCGTTTTCATTTCTGTGGTTCTCATAATTTGTTTTGTCTTTGTTGTCAGTATCGGTCTTACACAGACCTTGTAAATTCTTGCTTTGCTCTCAACCGTCATATGTTTATTGTTCCAGATTATGTCTCTTAGTTGGCCTGATATCATGGCCGCTTTGTTGGCTTGTGTGCGTACTTCTTTCGTTACTGCCCTGTTACTTGTTATATGTGCTCCCAGGTATTTAAACTTCCCAACCTGTTCGATACGTTTATCATCAACCATTAGTTTGCATCTTACCGGCTCTCTTGCTATTACCATTGCTTTGGTTTTCTCCACAGATATTTTCATATTATACTGTTTGGCTGTTCAATTGAGATGGAAAAGCATTCTTTGTAAGTTGTCCTCGCTATCTGCTGTCAAGGCAACATCGTCTGCAAAGCAAATAATCTGAACGGTGTTGTGTCCCATTGGGTACCCAATATTTGTGCTTTTTACCTCATCAATGATTTCGTCCATGATTACATTGAAAAGTGTTGGACTTAGGCTATCATCCTGTCTTATTCCTATGGATAGTGAGATTTCCTCTGTTAGAGTGTTATTTATTTTAATTACCATGGTGTTTTTGGAATTTAGTTCATATATTGTGCGTATGATTGCTTCGTCTACTTATTTTCTTCGCAATAGTTCTGTTATGTGTTCCAGTTTGACTCGGTCGAACGCTTGTGTAAAGTTCACAAAACAAATGAACAGCGGTTTATTATATTCGATAGATTTTTCAACCAGCTGTCTCATAATAAATATACCGTCGATAGTAGAGCGGTTATTCCGGAAGCCCTGCTGTTCTTCGCACGCCCCTAACTTGTCTACGATCCGTTGTGACAGTATTTTGGTTAATAATTTGGCTGAACTGTTCAGTAGGCTGATTCCCCTGTAGTTTTCGGGTTGTTTCTTTGATCTTCTTTTGTGGATCGGAATTGTGATGCTTTTCCGCCATTCGTTGGATACTGAGCATCTCATTAGTAATTTGATCGGTACCAGGTGATTTTCTGTTTTTTAATTTCTTAATTGTCAGATGCTTCACGGATGTTAACATCTGTTAGTTCTGCGCTTTCTTGTTGGTTTTCGTCTACGTTGTTTTCTGTAGCTGGTGCCTGGAGTAAGTCCTTAAAATGACTGACCCATTGTTGGCTGTCGATTGGACTTAGTTGAACGTATTCATTGATTGTTTTTTTCTGTTCCTCAGCATGTTCCATATTTTCTTTTGTCCTCCATATAGGTCGTGTTCCATATCTTTTGAATACTTTTCCCAGTAATCTTTTTTCAGTTGAGCTATTTGATTCTGTTTCTCACCGTTTTGTACTCTTTGAAATGGTTTGTTGTTTTGTGCTGTCGGTATTTTGTAAATGCTTGTCGTTTTTCTTTTGCTAGTATTTTCACCTCTTCTGAGAACCATGGTTTTGTATTGCTTCGCTTGTTCGTGTTAACTGTTCGTGTTCCGATAGCCTCCCTGGCGCTCTCTTGTATATTTCTTTTCAGTTTTTCCCAGGCTTTCTCCACTCCGTCATTTTCTAGGATTGTATTAGCTTTTATTTTCTCCGAGAGTCTCTGCTGATACAATACTTTTGTACTATCGTTAGCGAATGATTCGGTATTGTATTTAATAAAGGTATGTTTCTGTTTGTGCGTTCTGTTTATACTTTGTTGGGACCGGTATTTACATAATACTAGTTGGTGGTCGTCTTTTTCCAGGTCTGACGAATTCAGAGGTCTGATATCGAGTATTTGGTGGGGTAACACTTTTCTGTTCGTTATTATGTAGTCTATGGTTGATTCCTGTTCTCGGGTGTTTCCCCATGTCCGTTTATATTGCCACTTATGTAGTCCCTGTGCCAAATATCAACTTGATAATTTGAAGATTAACCACAGGATGTTAAAAAAATTTTAACTGTAGCTGGAGAAGTATTAAGTTTTCTATTTTCTGTTATATAACTTACTACCTTTATTCTACCAAGGGTCCTGATGCATTATGTGAACACTCTGAATTTAAACGGTGATCGAAGACATATTGTAATATACCATTGGCGCTGGTGTTTTAAAAAAGGAGGGGTTGCGATTCCAAAAAAATACGCAGACATTTTTATTGGTGGCTGCAGTGTTTAACATTATTTTTTTAATCATTAAATTACCATAGAAAGTAAAAAAATATTTGTACAGGGTGAGTCAACGATTGGATGAAGTAGGTTTGTGCCTTTTCGGTGAAATTAACAAAGAAACTATATTTATTGTTTGATACAGTTTATTTTTACGCAGATTTTAAAAATATTTAGGACTCTACAGGGTGAGCCAAAAAACTAGGACAGCATAAAGTTGTATTTTTTAAATAGAACACCCTATATACGAATCGTATTTTCGATTTAGCTTATAATTTTAAATCTTTTTTATTAAGGGTTTACTATAACAAAACTTTATAGTTTCTGAGATAATTAAGTTTAAAGAAAAAAAGTCACATTTTCAAGCATCAATTCAATCCTAAATAACGTTTTCAATTTTGTGACAAATATATTCAAATTTGGAATTTAGCAAGGCTAAGGACAAGTTAACATAATTTTTACCTAATATTTGCAATAAAAGCTACAGGGTGTTGAACACATCAGCTCAAATTTGAACAAGTTTAAATGAATAAATATCTTTTTTTTAAATGGTACACCCTGTATATTTTTATGTTATTTAATAGAGTAATAAAAACCCTAAAAGTTTTGTTCAATATATCCTATACCTATTTATAATAGTTTTTGAGATATTTCAGTTTTTCTTATTTTCCATACTTTTTTACAGAAATAGTCTTCATTATCATAGTAGCCATGTAAAATAATAAAAAGAACCCACAGAAACAAACAGAATGTGGTTAAATATGATGAAATACATTATTCGTTATATTACAACGGCAATAGTTTAATTAAACATAATGTGAAAAAATTAACACAAGTGTTCGAATAAACGACCCTCTTGTGCAATGCACAAATTTAGTCTTTTTTGCAGATTTTCTCGGACCCTGGACAAAATTAGTGGCGTTATTGTTCTACAGGTATCCCTAATCCTGTTTCGCATATCTTCCACTGTTGTTGGTGGATTAACATACACCTTATTTTTAATATAAGCCCATAGGAAGAAATCTAATGGGGTGATGTCGCAAGACCTTGGTGGCCACTCAATGAAACCCCTACGTCCAATCCATTTTTGCGGATATCGTTGGTCCAAAAACGCACGAACTTCACGATGGTAATGCGGAGGCGCACCATCGTGCTGGAACCACATATTGTCGAGCTCATCCCTATCGAGACCTTGAAGCAGTTGGGGTAGTTCTTCTTGCAGAAAGTTCAGGTAACCATGGCCATTTAGTGGTTCATTAAAAAAGTGGGGTCCAATAATTCGATTATGATGAATACCACACCAAACATTTAATGACCAGTGGTTTTGATGTTGCACCTCTCTAATCCAAAATGGGTTTTCTGTGGCATAATAATTCATGTTGCGTCTATTTACGGCACCGTTACTTCTAAAAATAGCTTCATCACTAAACATTACTTTGCATAATAAATTTGGATTTAATTGAATCTCCGCATTTATTGTACGACAAAAGTTTACACGACTCTCAAAATCCTGTCCATGCAATTCTTGGTGTAATTCCATGTGATATGGATGATACCTATATTTCTTGGTAGTACGATTAGCGGTGGATTGTGATGTTTCACATAATGCTGCTAACTGACGGCTACCAATATAAGGATTTTCCTGAACATTTAACAATACTTGTAGTTCTTTTTCTTCATTAGTTACTGGTTTGTTGACCACTTTACGTTTTGGATAATCAACAGTACCAGAAAAATCAAATCTTTGCATTAAGTTTTGAAAAGTATGGGTATTAGGCTGGCGTCGATCAGGATACTTCATTTTGTAAATTCTTTGAGCAAGAAGGCAATTTTTTTGAGCCTCTCCTATTGTATAAATCATTCTTTGGAAAATTCATTTTACAATATAAGATGAATGCAAAAAAAACCAAACTACACTACATAAAAACCAAAAGAAGCGATTGCGGTTATAAATTTGACACACAGAAAAATGTTCTTTTACATTGTTTTTGCCATGGCTACTATGATAATGAAGACTATTTCTGTAAAAAAGTATGGAAAATAAGAAAAACTGAAATATCTCAAAAACTATTATAAATAGGTATAGGATATATTGAACAAAACTTTAAGGGTTTTTATTACTCTATTAAATAACATGAAAATATACAGGGTATACCATTAAAAAAAAAGATATTTATTCATTTAAACTTGTTCAAATTTGAGCCGATGTGTTCAACACCCTGTAGCTTTTATTGCAAATATTAGGTAAAAATTATGTTAACTTGTCCTTGGCCTTGCTAAATTCCAAATTTGAATATATTTGTCACAAAATTGAAAACGTTATTTAGGATTGAATTGATGCTTGAAAATGTGACTTTTTTTCTTTAAACTTAATTATCTCAGAAACTATAAAGTTTTGTTATAGTAAACGCTTAATAAAAAAGATTTAAAATTATAAGCTAAATCGAAAATACGATTCGTATATAGGGTGTTCTATTTAAAAAAATACAACTTTATGCTGTCCTAGTTTTTTGGCTCACCCTGTAAAGTCCTAAATATTTTTAAAATCTGCGTAAAAATAAACTCTATCAAACAATAAATATAGTTTCTTTGTTAATTTCACCGAAAAGGCACAAACCTACTTCATCCAATCGTTGACTCACCCTGTACTTATATTTATTAGCATGTTTTATTTTAATTTACAATTTTTTGGGGGAGTGGGCAAACCTGAGAATCTAAGGAGAAGCCGTCACTCTAATACTGTATATTCAAGAAACTCCTACTTAGAATAAAACTATTCCAAACATCCAATACAATGTAAGTTAAGGCAAGAAGATAGTATTTTAACTAAACCTTTCATCCTAGTTCTCTAAGAGGTATAAAAAAAACTACATTGATTCGTGTAAATAGACGTCCAGTCTGTATAAGCTTTTGACAAGAACTTGATTAGCTGTTATTTATATAACTTCGAGTAATATTGTATATGTTCTCTCCCTCTCTCTTTTTATCATGACCTTTTTTAGTTCAAAGTTGAGCTTGTCTCGTATATAAATTGCTTATTTTCATCGAGTTTTTGCGACACTATATTCTAGGGATTTTCATGATATTGGTTGAAAATTTCATTATTTTTATAGACTTTGATCGTTTTTCTGCGGTTCCGAATTTACATGAAATCTGGAAAGTTGCATATGCGAAGATGCAAACGCAAAGAAACTTTTTCCATACAAATTTATCTTACCAAAGACATTTATAATAATAATCTAGTCAAGATAGATATTTAACTTTGCATAAAATTTGCATAGAGTTGAAAATTAGTATGTCCTAAAAACACTATTACAAATAAAATATCAAAAGTCGCCACCGATCGCATATTTTTCCTAAATAGTGAGTATTATCGAAAAAATAGGTTAAATAAAAATTATAGATCAAATAATTCTCTACAAAAATTGTTCCTATACTTTTTTTTGTACAAATCACCGATTTCAAACATCGAAAATATTGGGATCTTTAACAAGAGATGTATAATTTTCTTTCCTTAAAACTTCGTCAATTTATTGATTGTATGTTTCAGCATTCATTATGACTGTGACATTTCATTTATCCGTTGGTAGAATTTTAATACTGGAATCATTCTGTAGGTTAGCTAGGGCAGTTTTCCCGTCTTTGCTGATGTGTGGTGGCTAAGACACTTTTAAAGCTTATCTTAAAATCCCTGAGTGCTGGGTGGCTTCAAAAATGCATAGTGAATTTTTAAATTAACAATAATTTTTTTTTTACGTCAGTGGATGTACCTCTTTAAAATAAATTGTTAGCGTTATAATTGTTGAACGATGAATTTTCTAAAGATACCTAAGACACTTTTAAAGCTTCTCTTAAAATCCCTGATTGCAGGGTGGCTTCAAAAATGCATAGTAAATTTTTAAATTAACAATAATTTTTTTTTTACGTCAGTGGATGTACCTCTTTAAAATAAATTGTTAGCGTTATAATTGTTGAACGATGAATTTTCTAAAGATACCTAAGACACTTTTAAAGCTTCTCTTAAAATCCCTGATTGCAGGGTGGCTTCAAAAATGCATAGTAAATTTTTAAATTAACAATAATTTTTTTTTAACGTCAGTGGATGTACCCCTTTAAAATAAATTTTTAGCTTTATAATTGTTGAACTATGAATTTTTTACAGATACGTAAGACACTTTTAAAGATTCTCTTAAAATCCCTGAATGCTGGGTGGCTTTGAAAATCCATAGTGAATTTTTAAATTAACAATAATTTTTTTTTAACGTCAGTGGATGTACCTCTTTAAAATAAATTGTTAGCGTTATAATTGTTGAACGATGAATTTTCTAAAGATACCTAAGACACTTTTAAAGCTTCTCTTAAAATCCCTGATTGCTGGGTGGCTTCAAAAATGCATAGTAAATTTTTAAATTAACAATAATTTTTTTTTTAATGTCAGTGGATGTACCCCTTTAAAATAAATTTTTAGCTTTATAATTTTTGAACTATGAATTTTTTACAGATACGTAAGACACTTTTAAAGCTTCTCATAAAATCCCTGAATGATGGGTGACTTTGAAAATCCATAGTGAATTTTTAAATTAAAAATAAATTTTTTTTTAACGTCAGTGGATGTACCTCTTTAAAATAAATTGTTAGCGTTATAATTGTTGAACAATGAACTTTTTGCAGATACCTAAGACACTTTTAAAGCTTCCCTTAAAATCCCTGAGTGCTGGGTGGCTTCAAAAATGCATAGTAAATTTTTAAATTAACAATAAAAAAATTTTTTAACGTCAGTGGATATACCCCTTTAAAATAAATTGTTAGCGTTATAATTGTTGAACTATTAATTTTTTGCAGATATCCAAGACACTTTTAAAGCTTCTCTTAAAATCTCTGAGTGTTGGGTGGCTTCAAAAATGCATAGTGAATTTTTAAATTAACAATAATTTTTTTTTAACATCAGTGGATGTACCCCTTTAAAATAAATTGTTAGCGTTATAATTGTTGAACTATGAATTTTTTGCAGATATTTAAGACACTTTCAAAGCTTCTCTTAAAATCCTTGAGTGCAGGGTGGCTTTGAAATTCCATAGTGAATTTTTAAATAAAAAATAAAAGTTTTTTTTCACGTCAGTGGATGTACCCCTTTAAAATAAATTGTTAGCGTTATAATTGATGAACTATGAATTTTCTAAAGATACCTAAGACACTTTTAAAGCTTCTCTTAAAATCCCTGATTGCTGGGTGCCTTCAAAAATGCATAGTGAATTTTTAAATTAACAATAAAAAAATTTTTAACGTCAGGGAATGTACCCCTTTAAAATAAATTGTTAGCGTTATAATTGTTGAACTATGAATTTTTTAAAGATACCTAAGACACTTTTAAAGCTTTTCTTAAAATCTCTGAGTGCTGAGTGGCTTCAAAAATACATAGTGAATTTTTGAATTAACAATAAATTTTTTTTTAACGTCAGTGGACATACCCCTTTAATATAAATTGTTGGCGTTATAATTGTTGAACTATGAATTTTTTGCAGATACCTAAGACACTTATAAAGCTTCTCTTAAAATCCCTGAGTGCTGGGTGGCTTCAAAAATGCATAGTGAATTTTTAAATTAACAATGAAAAATTTTTTTAACGTCAGTGGATGTACCCCTTTAAAATAAATTGTTAGCGTTATAATTGTTGTACTATAAATTTTTTACAGATATCTAAGACACTTTTAAAGCTTCTCTTAAAATCTCTAAGTGCTGGGTGGCTTTGAAAATCCATAGTGAATTTTTAAATAAACAATAAAATTTTTTTTAACGTCAGTGGACATACCCCTTTAATATAAATTGTTAGTGTTATAATTGTTGAACTATGAATTTTTTGCAGATATCTAAGACACTTCTAAAGCTTCCCTTAAAATCTTTGAGTGCTGGGTGGCTTCAAAAATGCATAGTGAATTTTTAAATTAACAATAAAAACATTTTTTAACGTCAAGGGATGTACCCCTTTAAAATAAATTGTTAGCGTTATAATTGTTGAACTATGAATTTTTTAAAGATACCTAAGACACTTTTAAAGGTTTTCCTAAAATCTCTGAGTGCTGAGTGGCTTCAAAAATGCATAGTGAATTTTTAAATTAACAATAAAAAAATTTTTTAACGTCAGGGAATGTACCCCTTTAAAATAAATTGTTAGCGTTATAATTGTTGAACTATGAATTTTTTACAGATATCTAAGACACTTTTAAAGCTTCTCTTAAAATTCTTGAGTGCTGGGTGGCTTTGAAAATTCATAGTGAATTTTAAAATTAAGAATAAAATTTTTTTTTAACGTCAGTGGACATACCCCTTTAATATAAATTGTTAGCGTTATAATTGTTGAACTATGAATTTTTTGCAGATATCTAAGACACTTCTAAAGCTTCCCTTAAAATTTCTGAGTGCTGGGTGGCTTCAAAAATGCATAGTGAATTTTTAAGTTAACAATAAAAAAATTTTTTAACGTCAGGGGATGTACCCCTTTAAAATAAATTGTTAGCGTTATAATTGTTGAACTATGAAGTTTTTAAAGATACCTAGGACACTTTTAAAGCTTTTCTTAAAATCTCTGAGTGCTGAGTGGCTTCGAAAATGCATAGTGAATTTTTGAATTAACAATAATTTTTTTTTTAACGTCAGTGGATGTACCACTTGAAAATAAATTGTTAGCGTTATAATTGTTGAACTATGAATTTTTTACAGATACCTGAAACACTTTTAAAGCTTCTCTTAAAATCCCTGAATGCTGGGTGGTTTTGAAAATCCATAGTGAATTTTTAAATAAACAATAAAAAAAATTTTTCACGTCAGTGGATATACCCCTTTAAAATAAATTGTTAGCGTTATAATTATTGAACTATGAATTTTTTTTTTCTAAATTTTTATAGAGTCTCTCCGTAAAGTCCAAACCTTTGGCAAGTAGTGGGTTTTCCGCTGAGGTTAATTCTTTGGCAGATATATTAACTATTGTCGTCTGGCTTTGAGATGACTGTTGCGGTTCTTGTCTGCTCTGGTATTGTGAAAGTTTATTTTTGTGTATGTCTTCTTGTTTTGTTCTCACTTTATCACAAGTAGCGTCAACTTTCGTTAGGATGGGAGCGTAGTCTTCTTTTAATATATATATTTCTTAATTTCTTCGAACCGTTCAAAAAAAAATAAAGACAGTGGAAGTCCAATATATATCTATTACGTCGCAGTATTTAAATTGTTAGAAAACCATGATGATTTAATTAATTGCGTAGAAGTATTTAAAAAGATTGATTCTTCTCCACAAGTCATCATCACAAAAAGGATTCACTTTCTTCTTGCTATACAGGGTGATTCAAAAATCGATCACGAAACTTAAGGGGGTGATTATACTTGACAAAATAAGGGTAGAGCTTCATATAATTTTTTTTTCAAAATGTCATTCGTTTTCGAGTTACAAGCCGTCCAAGTTCAAGTTTTTATTTTTTGTTTTTTGAATTACTCGCTTACAGGAAAACCGATTTGACTAATATTTGAAAGATAGGCTAAGTCTTCTGCGCTTCATCATTTTAGTAACAATTCACATTGATTGTTTGCCGCTAGAGGGCACTTTACCTACATTGAAAATTGTTTTTTTTGTCATAATTTTTTAGTGTTGACAGCTACAGTAGTTTTTGGCATAATTTCTGAAAGACTGATGCCAGGCCTTTAAAAAAGGTGCTCTTTATTTACATCGCTAAACCCAACGGTTTAGACGTAAATCACCCTTAAAAATTAAGTGGTAAATTTACTTTTCTCATTTCATTACCACCAGCTACCAGGTAAATAGCTATCAAAGTATACTAGAGCTGTCAGTTTAACATCAAATAAATTAGCTTTTTAAACTATTTAATTTATAATCTTAAAATAACTAATAATGGCTAATCACCAATATTCAAATATCGAATATTGTGATATCCATTTTTGTTATGGAAAAGCAAATGGTAATGCAGAATTGGCAAGAAGATATTATATGGAGAGTTATCCGGAAAGAAATATCCCTCATGCTCAAACATTTTCCAGTGTGCACAGGAGGCTTGCGGAATGTGGTTCCTTTAAAAGTTATAATGGAAATAGGGGAAGACCTAGAACTGCTAGAAACGTGCAACAAGAAGAAAGAGTGCTTGAAATTATTGAAGATAATCCAGGTATTAGTACTAGAAAAATTGGGAATGAAGTGGGGCTCTGTCAGGCTAGTTCATGGAGGATACTAAGAGAAGAACAACTCTACCCGTTTCATTCAAAAAAGGTGCAGGCTCTTTATGACGATGATCGGCCGAGACGGTTGGAAATGTGCAATCAGATCCTAGCTAAGTATGAACACGATAATCGATTAATTGGCGTCATATTATTCACTGACGAAGCTGGTTTCACTCGTGATGGCATAACAAATCTACACAACATCCACACATATGCTTACGAGAACCCAAACAATGTGGTAGAAACGAAACATCAGCGTAGATTTTCACTAAATGTGTGGGCAGGGATAATAGGAGATTACCTTATTGGTCCTCATTTCTTTGATGGCCCATTAACTGGTGACGTATACTTAGATTTTATCCAAAATCGTCTCCCATTGTATCTGGAAGATGTGCCATTGGAAGTAAGGGCCAACATGTGGATCCTCCAAGACGGAGCTCCGCCCCACTTTAGTATACGTGTCCGACAGTATTTGAATGCAACGTATCCTGAGCGATGGATAGGACGAAGTGGACCATTGGCATGGGCAGCGAGGTCACCAGACCTTAATCCTATGGATTTTTTCTTTTGGGGTCATTTGAAACAATTGGTGTACGATATTCCAGTAATCAACGTCGAGGATCTTCGCTTCAGGATAATCGAAAAGTGCCAAATTATTAAAGAAACACCAGAAATTTGTCATCGAGTTAGGTGACATTTTTTGAAGAGTGTTAGGAAATGTATTGAAGAAAATGGGGGACATTTTGAGAATCTTTTTTAGTTTGTTTAGTACTGTTTCATTAATTTTTATCAATTAAATGTATATCGCAATAATCCATAATATGAATATTTACTGATTAGCCATTATTAGTTATTTTAAGATTATAAATTAAATAGTTTAAAAAGCGAATTTATTTGATGTTAAACTGACAGCTCTAGTATACTTTGATAGCTATTTACCTGGTAGCTGGTGGTAATGAAATGAGAAAAGTAAATTTACCACTTAATTTTTAAGGGTGATTTACGTCTAAACCGTTGGGTTTAGCGATGTAAATAAAGAGCACCTTTTTTAAAGGCCTGGCATCAGTCTTTCAGAAATTATGCCAAAAACTACTGTAGCTGTCAACACTAAAAAATTATGACAAAAAAACAACTTTCAATGTAGGTAAAGTGCCCTCTAGCGGCAAACAATCAATGTGAATTGTTACTAAAATGATGAAGCGCAGAAGACTTAGCCTATCTTTCAAATATTAGTCAAATCGGTTTTCCTGTAAGCGAGTAATTCAAAAAACAAAAAATAAAAACTTGAACTTGGACGGCTTGTAACTCGAAAACGAATGACATTTTGGAAAAAAATTATATGAAGCTCTACCCTTATTTTGCCAAGTAGAATCACCCCCTTAAGTTTCGTGATCGATTTTTGAATCACCCTGTATATGGAGAACGAATTATATAGATAACTACAGATATTTACATTATAGCTCAAAAGAACAACATGAGCACTTCATCTCTCTGCTCTTAAGTAAGCAACAGTGTAGTGTCTATGCATAATAAAAAATCCAACTTCATTTACCTCTTTTCCCTCGAAACGAAACATATGATATTATTTTTCCTAATGCTTACATAAAAAAGTCATAATTGTTAAAATATACAAAACATCGCATATAATTCCAAAGTATGTAAATTTTTTACTCTAAATGGAAAAAATATTCATAAAGTGGAAATCTCATATTACGCGAGAAAGTTAACACTTAATAAAAAAAACATATGGGCGAATTTTTAACTCGTGAATTTTTAAATAGAATTGTGCACCTTTTTTTAATTAAAATTGGTTTTAAATACTTTTTATATATACAAGGTGATAAAAAAATGGGTTTAACACTGTCTTCCGGTTATGTAACAGAGCCCAAACATTAGAGATTTTTTCACCTACAAAAAAATTATCAGTTACCACTGTTGCTTGGTAATAATTTAAACTCTATACAATTGGGTTGAAAAGCTGTTAAAAATCATTTGGTTTCAATTGGTACCGCAGATTTCCCCATGCGTGAAAATTTGCTGAAACAAATTTCTTATGGATGTGAAACAGACTATAGTTCTGTTTCTTGAACCTGCAGAAAGCATGGCTTAGAATGCTCTGATTTGTGCGAAAATTGTACCGATATATCACGTTCTGTGAAATTGATGAAAATCTTGAGAATGAAAATGATCGTATGAAAATGAGCGTTATAAGTTTTGTAAATGAAATGCCACGAAACAATTTATCTTAAGGGTGTATTTCCACTGATGTTAAAAAAAGAAATTTTCTTGTTATTTTAAAATTCGCTATGCATTTTTAAGGCCAGCCAGCACTCAGAGATTTTAAGAGAAGCTTTAAAAGCGTTTTAAGTTTCTGTAAAAAATTCATAGTTCAACAATTATAATGCTAACAATTTATTTTAAGGGTGAACATCCACTGAAGCAAAAAAAAATAAATTTTCTTATTAATTTAAAAAATCACTATGCAATTTTAAGATCACCAAGCACTCAGGGATTTTAAGAGAAGCTTTAAAAGTATCTTAGTTATCTGTAGAAAATTCATAGTTCAACAGTTATAACGCTAACAATTTATTTTAAGGGTGTACATCCACTGATGTTAAAAATAATTTTCTTGTAATTTTAAAATTCACTATGCATTTTTAGGTTTACCCAGCACTCAGGGTTTTTAAGAGAAGCTTTAAAACTGTTTTAGATATCTGTAAAAAATTCATAGTTCAACAATTATAACGCTAACAATTTATTTTAAGGGTGTACATTCACCGAAGTTAAAAAGAGAAACTTTCTTATTAATTTAAAAAATCACTATGCATTTTAAGAACACCCAGCACTCAGGGATTTTAGGAGAAGCTTTAAAAGTGTCTTAGGTATCTGTAAAAAATTCATAGTTCAACAATTATAACGCTAACAATTTATTTTAAGGGTGTACATCCACTGATGTTAAAAAAATAAATTTTCTTGTTATTTTAAAATTCACTATGCAATTTTAAGGCCACCCAGCACTCAGGGATTTTAAGAGAAGCTTTAAAAGTGTATTGGATATTTGTAAAAAATTCACAGTTCAACAATTGTAACGCTAACAAATTATTTTAAGGGTGTACATTCACTGAAGTTAAAAAAATAAATATTCTTATTAATTTAAAAAATCACTATGCATTTTTAAGAGCACCCAGTACTCAGAAATTTTAGGAAAAGATTTAGAAGAGTCTTAGCTATCTGTCAAAAATTCACAGTTCAACAATTATAACGCTAACAATTTATTTTAGAGGTGTACATCCAGTGATGTTAAAAAAAGAAATTTTCTTGTTATTTTAAAATTTACTATGCATTTTTGAGGCCACCCAGCACTCAGAGATTTTAAGAGAACCTTCAAAAGTGTTTTAGGTAGCTGTAAAAAATTCGTAGTTCAACAATTATAACGTTAACAATTTATTTTAAGGGTGTACATCCACTGAAGTTAAAAAAAGTAATTTTCTTGTTAATTTAAAAAATCACTATGCACTTTTAAGGCCACCCCGCACTCGGGGATTTTAAGAGAAGTTTTAAAAGAGTCTTAGGTATCTGTAAAAATTCACAGTTTAATAATTATAACGCTAACAATTTATCTTAGTGGTGTAATTCCACTGATGTTAAAATAAGAAATTTTCTTTTTATTTTAAAATTCACTATGCATTTTTAAGGGCACCCAGCACTCAGAAATTTTAAGAGAAGCTTTAAAAGTGTCTTAGATAACTGCAAAAAAATTCATAGTTCATCAATTATAACGGTAATAATTTATTTTCAGGGTGTATATCCACTGAAGTTAAAAAAAGAAATTTTCTTGTTAATTTAAAAAATCGCTATGCACTTTTAAAACCACCCAGCACTCAGGGATGTTAAGAGAATCTTTAAAAGTGTCTTAGGTAACTGTAAAAAATTCATACTTCATCAATTATAACGCTAATAATTTATTTTAAGAATGTATATCCACTGAAGTTAGACAAAGAAATTTTCTTGTTTATTTAAAAAATCACTATGCACTTTTAAAACCACCCGGCACTCAGGGATGTTAAGAGAAGCTTTAAAAGTGTCTTAGGTAACTGTAAAAAATTCATACTTCATCAATTATAACGCTAATAATTGTTTTAAGAATGTATATCCACTGAAGTTAGACAAAGAAATTTTCTTGTTTATTTAAAAAATCACTATGCACTTTTAAAACCACCCGGCACTCAGGGATGTTAAGAGAAGCTTTAAAAGTGGTTTAGGTATCTGTAGAAAATTCATAGTTTAACAATTATAACGCTAAAAATTTGTTTTAAGGGTGTACGTCCACTAAAGTTAAAACAAGAAATTTTCTTGTTAATTTAAAAAATTACTATGCACTTCTAAGGCCACCCAGCACTCAAGGATTTTAAGAGAAGCTTTAAAAGTGTCTTAGATATCTGTAAAAAATTAATAGTTTAACAATTATAACGCCAACAATTTATTTTAAAGGTGAACATCCACTGAAGTTAAAAAAAATAAATTTTCTTGTAATCTTAAAACTCACTATGCAATTTTAGGTCTACCCAGCACACAGGGATTTTAAGAAAAGTTTTAAAAGTGTTTTAGGTATCTGTAAAAAATTTATTGTTTAACAATTATAACGCTGACAATTTATTTTAATTTTATTTTACACTGAAGTTAAAAAAAAGAAATTTTCTTATTATTTTAAAATTCACTATGCATTTTTGAGGCCACCTAGCACTCAGAGATTTTAAGAGAAACTTCAAAAGTATTTTAGATATCTGTAAAAAATTCATAGTTCAACAATTATAACGCTAACAATTTATTTTAAGGGTGTACATCCACTGACGTTAAAAAAAGAAATTTTCTTGTAATTTTAAAACTCACTATGCAATTTTAGGTCTACCCAGCACACAGGGATTTTAAAAGAAGCTTTAAAAGTGTTTTAGGTATCTGAAAAAAATTCATAGTTCAACAATTATAACGCTAACAATTTATTTTAAGGGAGTACATCCACTGAAGTTAAAAAAGTAATTTTCTTGTTAATTTAAAAAATCACTATGCACTTTTAAGGGCACCCCGCACTCTGGGATTTTAAGAAAAGCTTTAAAAGTGTCCTAAATATCTGTAAAAAATTCACAGTTCAACAATCAACAAAATATCACAAGTCACATCAGTAATAAAAGAATAACAACTAAAACAATAATACTGTCACTACAGTCTATTATGTATAAAATGCAATTACTTAAAAATTCTCTAATACAACCCTTAAATGAGTTCAGAGAGAGTATAAATGGGTCAACATTCCTAGGCAGTGAATTCATTTCCCTACTCATTCTGGACATTGGGGTGTTAAACGCATAGTTTGTCCTATGGTATGGTTCATTAACAAGACTATGGACCCGAAGCACCCTCTGAGGTACAGAGAATCCAACAGCCCCCAACAATTCAGGAGCATCAAACATAGAGTTTATGATCTTATAAAATAATCTTAGGTCAAGATAGATGCGTCTATTATATAATGATAACAAGCTCATATAATCCCGTATTACACTGAATGGCACATTTTGCTCAAAAGCAACAAATTTCAAGAAACGGACCTGTACCTTCTCGATTTTATTTTTGTATATTTCATAGTTTGGTGCCCAGACTGGAGATGCATACTCCAAGACAGATCGAACCATTGAGCAGTATACAGATTTAAAACACTGCACACTGCTGAAATAAGCTAATGTGCGTTTAATAAAACCAACAAGCCTCAAACCACGGCTCGAAATACTATTAACGTGCAAGTCAAAAGAAAGACCCTCATCAAATATCACCCCAAGATCCTTAATATGATCTGAGCGAGTCAGCATTGTATTGTGCAATGTGTAATTATAAACTATACTATCTTTTTTCTTTGAAAAAGTAATGGCAGAACATTTTGTTAAATTAAGTTGCATGAAATTGCGATCACATCACTCAGTAAAACTATCCAGGTCACCCTGCAAGGCCACACAGTCCCCTATCTCTCCAACAACCTTAAATATCTTTAAGTCGTCAGCATATAAAAGACATCTGCTTGAGATTATAGAATCCTCTATGTCATTCACGAAACAATTAAAAAGAAGGGTTGCCAAATGTGCACCCTGTGGGACTCCAAAAGTGACAGCTATATCAGCAGATTCAACGCCATCAATCTTCACCCTTTGTGTTCGATTGAAAAGATAACTTTCAAACCACTTAAGAAAAACTCCATGGATACCCATACTACTTAGCTTCATCAAGAGAAGCTGATGATCCACCTTGTCAAAGGCCTTGGAGAAGTCAGTGCAAATAGCATCCACCTGACAACGCCTCTCCAACGCCTCCAACAAGATCTGTTCATAAGCCAAAAGATTAGTGACTGTAGAGCGACCACGGATAAAGCCATGTTGGGCAGTAGAAAAAATACTTATAAATAGGGGATATATTTTTTGATGGACTATCAGTTCAAACAATTTGGTAAATATAGAGAATTTTGAGATACCTCCATAATTCTCAACATTGGTCCTACATCTATACTTGTAGATAGGGGTAATATAAGTAACCTTCCAAACATCAGGAAACACACCAGTGGACAGAGATACATTAAATATTTCAGATAATATTGTGGAAATAATACACTGGCAATCTTTGATAAAATGAGGTGAAATACCATTCATATATATATATATATATATATATATATATATATATATATATATATATATATATATATATATATATATATATATATATAGAGAGAGAGAGAGAGAGAGAGAGAGAGAGAGAGCAAAAACCCAAAAAAGTCAACTTTTTTAACGTTTTTATTGTTTAAAAAAATCCAAATGTTCAGCTGGAGTTGGATTTTGTGTTTCCATCACAGTGTAGGGAAAGTCATCATTTGTTTTTGCTCTATTGAACGGATTAACAGGTATCAGTTGATCTTGAAGTTTTTATAAAAATAACGTTTATTTTTGTAACTTTCCACCAACGAAGTATGCATTAAGTATAATTATTATACTCATTTTTCCATCCATTATTAATGAAACAAATTGAGATTTAATTACCCACTAGGGCATTCACTTTAATCTCTCCTAACCCCATTTAATTCTAGTTTTAACAAATTAATAGTTTAGACATAGGCTTAGGTCATTAATTCTCTTAACAAAACTCCGACTACTCCCATTTGCACCGAAAACATTTAATGGGGTGTTTTAGCGGAGCAGTTGACGTAAACAGAAAATGTGACGTATGTTCATACATCAGCCTACGTTGATTATGTAGAGAACACATGACGTTGTTTATACTTGTAAATCATCGGGAATAGGCACACACAGGTCATGGAAGTTTATACGTTTCGGCTTTAATTAATAACGACGTGATTTTGACGTATAATCGGCTCGAAATTAAGATTTATTTTTCGTTTTCGTTTCGCTTTCTGATGGTAAAGTCGAAATATTGCTAGTTAATATATAGATTGTCTCTTAAAGCTCTGTATAAAACAGAGTATCAACATTTTTTAAAACTTTTTTGTAAATAAAAAATATCTTCCAGTTGTATTCGAAATAAAGAGTCTTTTTTTATAGAGGTATAGAACTTTTAAATGGAATAAAACAAAGATGAATTTTTTAAATTGACATGAAATTTACTTTATTCGAAAGATAACCTTCTGGCATTATAATTTAAATACGATTTCTGGCATAGGACCGTCACGGCTGGCTCGGACGTAGTCTAATCTGGAGGTCCAATTTTCGATGACTTTTTCCAACATTTGTGGCCGTATATCGGCAATAACGCGGCGAATGCTATCCTCCAAGTGATCAATCGTTTCGGGCTTATCGGCGTAGACTAGCGACTTCACATATCCCCACAGAAAATAGTCTAGCGGCGTTAAGTCGCACGATCTTGGAGGCCAATTCACGGGTCCGAAATGTGAAACTATGCGGTTACCAAACGTTTCCTTCAATAAGTCAATTGTGGCACGAGCTGTGTGACATGTTGCGCCGTCTTGTTGAAACCACAGCTCCTGCACATCATGGTTGTTCAATTGGTGAACGAAAAAGTCAGTAATCATGGCTCTAGAGCGGTCACCATTGACTGTAACGTTCTGACCAGCATCGTTTTTAAAGAAGTACGGACCAATGATTCCACCAGCCCATAAAGCACACCAAACAGTCAGTTTTTCTGGATGTAACGGTGTCTCAACATACACTTGAGGATTATCGTCACTCCAAATACGGCAGTTTTGTTTATTGACATATCCATTCAAACAAAAGTGAGCTTCATCGCTAAAGAAAATTCGCTTATGAAAATCGGGATCAACGGCAATCTTGTTTTGGGCCCATTCACCGAATCTACGCCTTGGTGATCGTGTGGCTTCAATTCTTACACCAAACTAAACATAAATCACTTGACAGCCGACAAAATGGCTGCCAGTTAAAAAAGTGTTGCCAACTTGAAGTTTATTAACAAAATTTATACAAAAATTTCTCAGCAAATCATATAAAAATATAATAATAATATATAATATATATATATATATATATATATATATATATATATATATATATATATATATATATATAGTCGGTTTATAACGTCCTTCTACGTCTTCCGATTTCCAGTCGCCACTGATCCCGATCTTGCCAAAGATCGTTATCCAATTGCCTTATCCTGATTTCTTCGTCAATTCCTCCTCTCCAACTTCTTCTTGGTCTTCCTGGTTTCCGTCTTCCTCGTGGTTTCCATTCTAATATCTGCTTTGGGAGCCGTTTTTCCGGCATCCTTTGAACATGTCCATACCACGTAAGTTGTTTAATTTTAATGTCGTCCACTATGTCATGTGTAACTCCCATAATCTCCTTAATTCTTTCGTTGGTCACTCTATCCATCCTTGATTTACCTGCCGCACGTCTCCAGTAGTCCATTTCAGTAGCTCTTAGTTGACCCTCAGTCCTCTATTTGATTTGCCACACTTCGCTGCTATATGTGATAATACTTTTTACTATCGTATTAAATATTCGATGTTTATTAGTTTTTGATACCTGCTGGTCCCAGAGAATTCCGTTCATCATAGCTATAGCTCTCCTGCCTTGAGTGCTCCTTTCCTTTATTGCTTTATCCAGTGTACCATCATTTGTTATTTTTAACCCTAAGTATGTGTAACTCTCGCATTTTTTAATACATTGCCCATCCTTCAATTTAAGATCTTGCTGAATCCCTCCAATACACATGTATTCGGTCTTTTTTATGTTAACCTCCAGACCCCACTTGTTATATTCTTCGATTAACTTCCTTGCCATGTAGTTGAGGTCATCGTACTCCTGAGCCACCACTATTTGGTCATCTGCGAAGCATAAGGTGTACAGCGTATTATCGTTTAATGGAATACCCATAGCACTACATTTCCTTTTCCATGGTTTAAGTACTTGTTCTAAATATATTTTAAACAATGTGGGTGATAGGCAACATCCCTGCTTAAGTCCTCGATTAACTTTAAATCCGTTCGACATTTGATTTTCCAATTTTACATGTGCATTACTATTTTCATAAAGGTTCTTGACAGCTTTAATAAGGGTCGCACTTATATTTGTTTTCTCGAGGGCTTGCCATAAGCGGTTTTGTGGTACACTGTCATAAGCTTTTTTAAGATCTACGTACAAAAGATGAACTTCCTGATTGTAAGCCAGCTTCTTTTCGATTACTTGGGTGATAGAAAACAGATGGTCCATAGTGGATCTTCCTGCTCTAAATCCGGCTTGTTCCTCGGCCTCCATGTCTTGGTATTCCAGTTTTGTCTTTTCCTTTATTACTTTCCCGTATATTCGGCTTAAGGTACTCGTAACGGCTATACCTCTGTAATTTTCACATTCATCCCTTCTTCCTTTTTTGTGTATGGCGGATATTAGTGAAGTTTTCCATTCGCTGGGTACCGTGCTTCCATTTAGGCATTTCTGAAATAAATTCGTCATCTGTTCATACAGCTTTCTAGTTCCGTATTTTATCAACTCTGCTGGGATATTACCGGGCCCTGGCGCTTTTCCGTTTTTCAGTGATTTGCATATCTTAATGACGCCGTTTAGGTATATTCTACATGGGGAAGCTATTACCTGTATGTGTTGTTGTTTTTCCTCCTTCTGAAATTCCACCCTATCTTCCTGGAGCAGAACGGAGAAATACTTATCCCATTGTTCGAGTGAGATTGGTGCAATTACATCTTTTTTCTTTTCCTGTCTCAGGGATTTTATAATTCTCCAGCTTTCCGTACTTCTCTGTCCCCCCAGAAACATGTTAATCTTGTTACATTTACATTTTAAATGTAACAAGATAATATATAATACGTCATATAAATATTTAATAATACATTGAAATTACGTGCGAAAATCATAAAAATACAATATATCAATTATACATTCATCTTTTTTTTTTCTATTACTTCTATGCAATCGGCGTCCAATTCATAATAATAATATGTAATATATAATTGAATATATGTATGATTTTCTCTTACAATATTTTGTAAAAATTTTGTTAATAAACTGTTAGAAAGGCGAAAATCCAACCGCCAACAGCGATGTTTTATCATAACGGTCCCAACTTAGTTTTGGCTTTTGCAAATGATATAGACATTGTGGGAAACAGCACGCTGGATATCAAGACGACCTTCAATAACCTCGCAAAAAGTGCGAATAGCATTGGGCTTAAAATTAACGAAGAGAAAACTACATATCTGTATTCCACTAGAAACAACCAACACAGAGGCAGACTACGCCAAAACATCACAATGGAGGACTATAACTTTGAACGCGTCAAATATCTGGGAACGATGCATACTGAAAACACTGACGGAACGACAGAAATTAACTGTAGAATCCAAGCAGGTAATAGGTGCCTCTACGCAGTACAAGACCTCCTAAAATCCAAGTTAACAACAAGACGTACCAAGATAAACATATACAAAACAATAATAAGACCTGTAGTGATGTATGGGTGCGAAGCTTGGACATTCTTCTTCTTGCGGTGCCTATTCGTTCCGAATGTTGGCGACTAGCATGGCTATTCTTACTTTGTTGGCAGCTGCGCGGAACAGTCCAGTCGTGCTCATGTTGAACCATTTTCTTAAGTTTTGGAGCCAAGAGATTCGTCTTCGTCCTGGCCCCCTCTTGCCGTACACCTTCCCTTGCAGAATTAATTGGAGGAGGTTATATCGCTGTTCATTTCTCATAATATGTCCTAAGTATTCCAATTTGCGTTTTTTAATTGTTTTGATCACTTCGCACTCCTTTCCCATTCTGCGCAGGACTTCATTATTTGTGACTCGGTCGACCCAGGAGATTCTTAAGATGCGCCTATAGCACCACATCTCGAACGCTTCAAGTTTTTTAATGGACGCTTCAGAGAGCGTCCAAGCCTCTGTTCCGTAGAGCAGAACTGGAAAAACATAGCACTGTAGTATGAAGACCTTGGTTTTCAGCGGCAGATCACGGCCTTTGAAGACGGTGCTCATTTTTGTAAACGCTGCTTTGGCTTTTGCTATACGTTGTTTTATTTCCAATGAGTGATCCCATTGACTGTTTACATTGGTGCCAAGGTATGTATAGCTTTCAACCCTTTCAATTGTTTGTTGGTTGACGGTCAGTTGTGTGTTTAGGATTGGGCGTTTGCTGATGACCATATATTTTGTCTTCTTTGTATTTAAATCTAACCCATAGTGCTTACTTACTTCAGTTATGCTTGTCATCAACATCTGCAATCCCTCCAGACTGTCCGCGAATACCACTGTGTCGTCTGCGTATCTGATGTTGTTCAGACGTTCACCGTTGATTAGTATTCCCTCATCACATTCTTCCAAGGCTAGTTTGAAGATATGCTCAGACTAACATTAAATAGCATCGGGGACAGTACACATCCTTGCCTTACTCCGCGTTCTATTGAGATTGCTTCTGTCAACTGGTTGTCTACTCTTATGTTAGCAGTTTGGTTGTAGTAAATATTTTTGATTATTCTCAGATCTTTATCATCTATGCTGATCTCTTCAAGTATTGATATAAGTTCGTCGTGTTTTACCCTATCGAATGCCTTCTGGTAATCCACAAAGCATGCATATATATCGCAGTTGACATCTCTGCATCTTTGGAACAAGACCTGGACAGCAAAAAGTGCCTCCTGTGTACCCAGAGCATCGCGAAATCCAAATTGTGTGCGTGTTAGTTGTTCTTCGCATTTTTTGTATAATCTCTTGTGGATGATTTTTAGGAAAGTCTTAAGTAGGTGGCTCATAAGGCTTATAATTCTATATTCATGGCACCTTTTTGCATTTCGTTTTTTTGGTAAGGTCACAAATGTTGATTTCAACCAACTCTGGGGAACTTTTCCAGTATTATAAATATTATTAAATACTTTTGTGAGCCATATTGTCCCGTTGTCGTCCATTAACTTTAAAAATTCTGAATAAAAGTTGTCAGGTCCTGTAGTTTTGCCATCCTTGGTTCCTCTTATAGCAGTTCTTACTTCCTCGATCGTAAATGGAGGCCCAGTTATACAATCTGTGTTTTTTGTGTCATTGTGTCGTTCATCTCTAAAGGTTTCCTCTACATATCTCATCCAAGTGTTTCTTCTCCGTTCTGCTTCTATTATTAAGTTTCCTTGAGTGTCAGTTAGGCGTCCAACTTGTTTAGGCTTATATAGGCCTGCCGCTTCTTTGACTTTTTTGTGGAGGTTAAACGAGTCATGCTTTTGTTGTAGTTGGACATTAACGGTAACAAATGAAGAACGGCTCCGAGTCTTCGAAAGAAGAATTCTTAGAAAAATATATGGCCCAACAGTGGATGCAACAACAGGACGATACAGAATCCGTACCAATAAAGAACTGGAGGATCTATATGGAGACAATAATATTGTACAGGGTGAGTCAACGATTGGATGAAGTAGGTTTGTGCCTTTTCGGTGAAATTAACAAAGAAACTATATTTATTGTTTGATACAGTTTATTTTTACGCAGATTTTAAAAATATTTAGGACTCTACAGGGTGAGCCAAAAAACTAGGACAGCATAAAGTTGTATTTTTTTAAATAGAACACCCTATATACGAATCGTATTTTCGATTTAGCTTATAATTTTAAATCTTTTTTATTAAGGGTTTACTATAACAAAACTTTATAGTTTCTGAGATAATTAAGTTTAAGGAAAAAAAGTCACATTTTCAAGCATCAATTCAATCCTAAATAACGTTTTCAATTTTGTGACAAATATATTCAAATTTGGAATTTAGCAAGGCCAAGGACAAGTTAACATAATTTTTACCTAATATTTGCAATAAAAGCTACAGGGTGTTCAACACATCGGCTCAAATTTGAACAAGTTTAAATGAATAATTATCTTTTTTTTTAAATGGTACACCCTGTACATTTTCATGTTATTTAATAGAGTAATAAAAACCCTAAAAGTTTTGTTCAATATATCCTATACCGATTTATAATAGTTTTTGAGATATTTCAGTTTTTCTTATTTTCCATACTTTTTTACAGAAATAGTCTTCATTATCATAGTAGCTATGGCAAAAACAATGTAAAATTTTCATGGAGTATTGCGAGTAAAGCGAATTATTTTGTATAGTTCATACAATTCTGCAGTGTCCTACATCTATCTTAGATACGCTAATGCATGTCACTTAGCTTTATTTATTTAAGCAAAAACTAATGATAAAATTAAATAGTACCCAAATCTACGGGACTTGAATATATTTCGCTGTTTTTGTCAACAATGTAGATAATAGTGCAGCTTTTTCCAACATTTTAAACCTATTTATTTTCGACTTTTAACAAGACAAAGATTTTTCACGCGACACCCGACATTTTCGATAAATTTTCATCTCGTATTGACGTATAGAAAACCCCATTACAATCCATTCCTATGCTAGAAAAATACTTTAAAGAAAATGACAGAATGAAAATACAACTATTTATCTTTGTTTGGATAACTCCATATAGCGAGGAATACGCTACTTAATCGGCAAAAAACACATTTGTCGGTATTTTTCAGTAACTATCAATTTAAATTTGATAGATACAAATCTCCCTTTTTAAAATATTGTTTTACAATATATTTTTCGTAACTTGACTTTTAAAAATGGCTTGATATAGTTGATTATTTTCTTTTTGCACGTTTCAAACTTGTCGCAATTTGGTATATTTAAAACTTTTAGCAAGATTCATACAAACTTGTTACAACTAAATCACCGCACTTAAATTACAAATTAAAAATAATTTAATAAAAATTATTTCATGGTTATAGCAACAACCTATTTAGTATTCCCAACTATTATTCTCTTTTGGCAGTATTGCGAGCGGAAATATGGCGTACGGAAATATGCTTAAAAAAAGTTGTCGATAGATAATTTTAATTTTATGTACAGGGTGAGTCAACGATTGGATGAAGTAGGTTTGTGCCTTTTCGGTGAAATTAAGAAAGAAACTATATTTATTGTTTGATACAGTTTATTTTTACGCAGATTTTAAAAATATTAAGGACTCTACAGGGTGAGCCAAAAAACTAGGACAGCATAAAGTTGTATTTTTTTAAATAGAACACCCTATATACAAATCGTATTTTCGATTTAGCTTATAATTTTAAATCTTTTTTATTAAGGGTTTACTATAACAAAACTTTATAGTTTCTGAGATAATTAAGTTTAAAGAAAAAAAGTCACATTTTCAAGCATCAATTCAATCCTAAATAACGTTTTCAATTTTGTGACAAATATATTCAAATTTGCAATTTAGCAAGGCCAAGGACAAGTTAACATAATTTTTACCTAATATTTGCAATAAAAGCTACAGGGTGTTGAACACATCGGCTCAAATTTGAACAAGTTTAAATGAATAAATATCTTATTTTTAAATGGTACACCCTGTATATTTTCATGTTATTTAATAGAGTAATAAAAACCCTAAAAGTTTTGTTTAATATATCCTATACTTATTTATAATAGTTTTTGAGATATTTCAGTTTTTCTTATTTTCCATACTTTTTTACAGAAATAGTCTTCATTATCATAGTAGCCATGTAAAATAATAAAAAGAAACTACAGAAACAAACAGAATGTGGTTAAATATGATGAAATACATTATTCGTTATATTACAACGGCAATAGTTTAATTAAACATAATGTGAAAAAATTAACACAACAATAACGACAAGGCAAATACATATTTACTTTTATACTAAATTGAAACAAAAAAATTACCTATTAAATACTGAGATTAATTATTTTTTTGCAGATTTTCTCGGACCCTGGACAAAATTAGTGGCGTTATTGTTCTACAGGTATTCCTAATCCTGTTTTGCATATCTTCCACTGTTGTTGGTGGATTAACATACACCTTATTTTTAATATAACCCCATAGGAAGAAATCTAATGGGGTGATGTCGCAAGACCTTGGTATATCGTTGGTCCAAAAACGCACGAACTTCACGATGTTGTATAAATCATATCTATTAACTCATTCTTTGGAAAATTCATTTTACAATATAACATGAATGCAAAAAAAAAACAAACTACACTACATAAAAACCAAAAGAAGCGATTGCGGTTATAAATTTGACACACAGAAAAATGTTCTTTTACATTGTTTTTGCCATGGCTATTATGATAATGAAGACTATTTCTGTAAAAAAGTATGGAAAATAAGAAAAACTGAAATATCCCATAAACTATTATAAATAGGTATAGGATATATTGAACAAAACTTTTAGGGTTTTTATTACTCTATTAAATAACATGAAAATATACAGGGTGAGTAGTGGGAATAGGGGGCTCCTAGTTGACCCCCCCACCACTTTTTTGATTGGTCAGCCAAGAATGACCTTGTTTCTGATTGGCTGCCCAAGTTCGCCCCCTATTCCGATTGGTTTCATAAACTCCGCCTCTTTTTGCTCCACCTCCTACCTCCTTCCTAACCACCACAGTAGTTGGAGGGGAGCTGGTAGCAGTTGGAGGGGAGCTGGTATTTTAAAGGACTGAATCTGAGCGAGCTACATTCATTTACAACTAGTCTTAAGCTTATATAGAAGATTCACCACTAATAAAGAACAGTGTTAAATTAAAAATAAGTGGTAGTTATGAACAGTGATTTGCAAAATGAAATAATCAAATTAGGTAAACAGTTTACTAAACTTCAAAATTCCGAATTAAAGAATGCAATGCTAAGGAAAACACACCCCGAGTGGGCACAGGTATATTATGAGACTGCCTTCCAATACCAATTAGCTGCAGAAGCCTGTTTAAATTATAGAAAAACCCAAAATTTGCCGAAGTTCTTTCATGAAATAAAGAAAATAGGATTCAGTTACTTTTTAAGGATATTGAAGGATTATATAAAAGATCCTGATATATTAAAAGAAATCGTGGAAGAGGAAGAGAGAGATAAAGAGATATTGAGAAACAGGGAGGTTTTAGTGTAGGATTTATTATGGAATTATTAATAAGAGAAATGTATGAAGAGTTTTTGATGTCCGCAGCCTGTTCCGAGTTTTATGCATATGAAGGTCAAGAAAGTGAAGCGCAGAATATTATAGTGTTTTTAAATTATATGGAACATGCGGAATTATGTTTACTAGCAGCTAAATGTTGTAGCGAATATTTAAAAAATAAAAATATAGATATTTTAATATGTAAACTTCAAGAACTAGGATTAAATAATAATATTTCATGTATTAAAACAATGTTAGAAAATAAAACACATAATTTGTAATCAAGTCTTTTATTACATAAAAAAATTGTTGTAAAGGTAATAAACATTTGATAATGCACATACACATGGTATTTTTTGATGATAAAAGCAGCAAGGATCCATTTTCTTTAGGGTGGGTTGTTCATCAATCTCGATAACTGGTTTCATGGAATACTTCTTTACGAAATCTGCCTTTTCTTCCCCTTTTACATAAACATAGTCCACCTTAGCGCTTAAATCTCTTATGATATCTCCACATTTGTGTAATGGTGTAAATCCTTCACACCATTCAATGCAATGGTAATTTTTTATTAACCACAGAGCTTGTTTGTGTAAATAGGATGGTAAATGACCCATCGGAAATGGAGCTTTGAAAATAAAATGACTTGTCTTTTGCCCATCGTACGCTGCTAATTCCTTTACAATAAATTTATTATTTTCAATTTTGAATCCTTGAAGATCTAGAATAAGTTTCATATTTTCAAATATTTGAATTTCTTGATCATTTCTACTTTTAATTGATATTCACTTATTTGTTTTTTTAATTTCTGCAACTGAAGTTGAAAATCTAATACTCGAACTGAAATCTCGTAAGACATTATATAAATGAAGAATTCTGGTTTGGCTACGTTAATAAATATCAAAATTGACGCGTGCGCTCTTAAGCGTAAGTAGCGGTTTGTTTAAAAAGAGTATTTTATCTTAAGGAAATTGTATTACAACTGTTTCACAATTTTTGTTAATGGATTGTAACTGAAAACTTTATCATGAATTATGACACAATATGCCGCTGTTTTAGGGGGAATTTTTTCCTTGGTTTCAAATTCAATTCTCATGGTTACTGGACCTGTTTGTAGTAAATCTCTTTGATGTGAACAATTAATGTAAACTATAGGAGCATTTTCTTTAAATTCTTTCGGATTAAAAATTGGTTCCACTGGAGAGTTATAATACCCTTGACGAAAGTCTGTAAACATTTCATACAGAGTAGCAAATTTATTATTTTCAAAGTCAAGTTGAAGATCATTGTAAGGATATCTTTCTGAATTTAAAAAGACATTCATATTTCTTAAATTACAATGATCAAATTTACTCATATCCATTTTTAGATTACCACGTCTATTTTTCTGAAAAGCAATTAGAACATGACGTGGCGTTTCGACTTTTGTAGATGTTTTTACGGGCCAGTTGTGCCTCGTAGTTTCCAATAACTCTGGATATTCAACTAATTCCCAGCTTCGGAAGGTTATTAGTATATCACTATTTTTGTCAATAATTTTGGTAAGTGCTAATTCTTGCGGAATCGCTACAGTAAGATGAGGAACTCTCCAACACAACTTGGTAATTTTAACTTTGGGTTTTTCATCTTCATTACTGGATAATAATGCATTTGTATCATCATTACTTCTTATTAGAATAAGTTCTTGTTGTGAATTAAGAATAATCTTATTATAATCTTCAAAAAATCCTGAATACATCTTTAATGGTATACATAATGAAACATTACCTTTGTCATCAGTCATAATTTTTTCTTTAGATTTTGTTTTCGGATACCAACCGGCATTTTCCAATTTAGCACTTTCATTTTGATTAAATGAAATATATCCCTTAAGAGTTGAAGTTATACCAATATCCCGAACGGAGTCAATAGTAACACCATTTAAAATATAGCGTAATTCTTTAAATAAAAATGCCGGAGCATTATTAATTAAAACAGTATTAGCTAAAGGGGAATCATCTTCTTTAGTTACTTGCAATTCCACATAAATTTCACTTTTGCAAGGTAAAGGATATTTTCCTGTTTGTTGCAAAGCAATTCTGATTTCATCATTTGGTCCGAGTTTTGTAGGATTAAAAGGATCGAAAGAAAGAATTTCCCAGCTTAATATTGATTCATCAACCAATACATTTTCTCTTACATTTAAATAATCCATTTTTATTTAAGTTTAAAACCCAAACTTTGAAGAAATTTTCTATTAGAAGGTGTTAACCTTTGGAAGTTTGATTTCCTACTAAAGGAAGTTGGTTTCTTTCTTGTCTTATTAATGTTTTTATTATTAAATTTTCTAGTAAAGTTTGCAGATTTATTGTTATATAATATTACCATCTTTAATCTACTTTTTTAAGATGTAGTCTGATGGTTATGGTTTCTTCTCTAAAATTAACCAAATCACCTTCCTGATCTATTATTTTAATGGCTATTTTATCAATTACTTTAACGGTGACTGGGAAATATATGACGTTTTGAGGTGACTCAATTATTTTGAACCCTGGAGCAACGCTCGGGAAAAATTGGTGTATTATATGAACAGGTTTCCCGTTTAAATATGATCCCTCTGCAATACTGCAGTCTATATTTATTGAATTTACTTTAATTATTTCCGCGGGAAAATCTGATATATGTTCAATGTTGGCTTCCAATCGCCCATTTTTAAACCCTAATAATTTACCAATAGTTCCTTCACGAAAAGTTATGGGGGCTGAACATTTAAGATGTGTACGTAAAGTATTATTATTTGCATAAAGACTAAAACTAATTTTATCCTCATCCAAGTGTTTTTTTAAAAAATCTGTTATGTCTTCTAATTCGTAGCTACCTGGGGGTATGGCTATTTCTAAATTTTCATCATGAATTAATACATTATTCCCAACATCAATATTGGGAATTGCATTAAATGTTTCGAAATTTACAAGACCGATAACATATTCAACATCTTCATCTAAATATATTGGAGGATGTAACTCTGATGTTAAAATAGCGGAATTGCCGCTAAGAACAAAACTATATGACATTTTACTTTAAAAATATGTTTAATAATAAACTAAAATTAGGTGTTACATATGGTTATAAAGAAATTTTAGACACAATTGACCACAATTTGTTTTGTTAAAGTTTTGATAACTGTTATAATTATAATTAACAATATTATTATTTTGGTCGCTATAAAAATATTTAATTAATTCAGAAGGGGGTCGCAAATTACCATAACTATCAAAATATATTATGTTTTTTCCTTTTTTTGTATATGCTATCCAGTGAGTACCAACACCACTGTGATTATCTAGATTGACAATTGCACTTTCAATTAACTTTATCTTTTTTGGTAATTTATCCCTCATAAAAATACCACGAAAGTTGGGAATTTGTAAATATTTAGCGTATTTAAGTAAATCGTAATTTGTAAGTGCTTTTCGAGGTATATGTTTTAGCAGTTTTTTGAATAAGGTTTCAAGTATAATCCACATCCTGTTTTATAGGGTTTTAAATAAAGTCCACTTCCTTTTTTTCCTACCGCAATGGACTCCATCATTTGATTGTGTCGTTTAGATTCTTCTAATTTCGCTTTGGCTGCTTTTGCATCATTTACTGCTTTAGCAATACCTGCAGCCCCTCCTCCAAGAGCACCAAGAGCAGACAAACCAGCAAATAAAGGTATAAGTGGAAGAAATCCGCCAGTCTTTGGGATTGGAATTACCCTTTTCTTTGGAGGTAACACTTTACCAGTTTTTTTAATAGCTTTTAAAGCAGTTTGAATACTTTCATTTAGGTCTTTAAAACGTTTCCCCTTAATTCCTTTTCTAGCTTTTGAAATTACCTGTGATAATGATAGTCCTCGTCCTTTTCGAGTTTTTCGCTTGAACTTTCTTCTCGTTCGAAGTCCCATACCTAATTTTCTTTTAATTTTCATAGCACCAGTAATTCCTAGTGCAGCAGTTTTTTCCCCAAAACTAGAATCTTTAGCTTTGAACCTTGATAAAGCTTTGTCAGCTAATACTTTATCAGCTAAATGCCTTCTTTTTATATCATTTGATTGTGAGTAAGCAATATCGTGTTCTTTACAAGCCTCATCCAATAAATTTATACCTTTATCACCTCTTGACAATCGTTTTTCCAATTTTGTTCCAGGTCCACAAAAATTATAACCAGGAATATGCAATTCAAAGGGTAATTTATTTATTAATGAGTTTACTAAACCACTTCCTTTCCTTTTGCTGTTTGTCTTGTAAATGATTCGTTTATTATGTGATGGAAACATTATATATAGTTGCAATCCTAGTGATAACTAACCAGTTACATCACAATACTGAATATTAATAGTTTGTTTTATATATAAAATGAGAGTTGAGAAACAACCATACTCTATAACAATTAAGGATCATGAAAGTTCAGTGAATGGTTTTAGAAAACATGGAAAACTGTTTGAGGGAAATAGTAAAAGAGGGTTAATTATTGGCCCGTCAGGCTGTGGCAAAACCAATGTTATTATTAGTTTGATTGAAGATCCGAATGGTTTGCGATTTGAAAATCTGTATGTTTATTCAAAATCCTTATATCAACCAAAGTATAAATATTTGAGAACACTTTTTAAACCTTTGAAAAAAATTGGATACTATGAATCTGAAAATGAAGAAACAATTGTTTCACCAAAACAAGTTAAACCAAACTCTATAATAATATTTGATGATATAGTGTGTTGTAATCAGAATGTTGTAAAGGACTATTTTTGTTTCGGAAGACACAAAAATACTGATTGTTTTTATTTATGTCAAACATATTCTTCTATTCCGAAACAATTAATTCGTGACAATGCAAATTTAATTGTTATATTTCAACAAGATCGAACAAACTTAAAACATATTTATGATGATCATGTTAATGTTGATATGTCATTAAACCAATTTAATGAGTTGTGCTTAATATGTTGGAAAGATAAATTTGGATTTTTAGTAATAGACAAAGACTCTAATGTGAAATCTGGCCGATATCGAAAAGGATTTGATTCATATATTTACTTATAAAAATAAACGTTTGATGGTAAATTATACCAATCATGGATGAACGTTTAGCAAGAGAGCTAGTTAAATCAAGAAAAGCTGTTAAACAAAAATATCAGAGTTTAAAAAATGCGGAATTTGAGGCGCAAACTAAATTGGAGGAAACATATAAACCGATAACTCAACCCTTACAAGAATTAATTTCAACGATTGGTAAAATTGAACCTGTTGAAATAAAGGAAGAGCTACACACACCAATTAAAAAAATTTATGAAACACCACAGAAAAGATCAATTCAAACACTAACACCAAAGAGAAAATTACAATATGGAACATCAACACCAGAAAAAAGAAAGACGGGAAAAACTCCACTCCTTCCTACAGAAATACCATCGATTATTGACTGGGACGCGAGTTTAGCTTCAGCAAGTCAAATGCCATCTATACAACAAACAAGTATTATTGCAGAAACAAACCCTTCTTCAGGTTCACACTCCACAATAGGAAATCTTTCAGATATACTGGAACAAACACGGCAAACAGTTAGAACATTTGTTGATACAGATTTATATAAAGAATATTTATTAGGATTTGATGAATTACCTCGCCAATATATTGATAGCGGTGTAAAAGATGTTGAACATGAGTTTGATCACCAATATGGAATAGTTCATGATTTGGAAACCGAGAAATTCTTTTTGGGTTTAACTCAAAAACCTGTCGAAATTATTGGTAAAAACATCAAAATTGAAGGAATAACCTATACAGGTACACCAGGTTTATATGAGTTATTATTTAAAAAAGAACCAATAGGGTATAAAAAACAAGATTTGGAAAATTATATGGATATTTTAAAAAGAACCAATGCATACCGTAGAAATAATGATCCAAATGAGCAGGTGCAGGGGAATGGATCACATAAATATATTTCTATAATAGGACCTTATTTGCAAAGCAAAGGAATTACAAAAACTAAAACTCTAAATCCCGAATCTCAACAAGCAGTCCAGGGATTTTTTGAAAGACGCAAAGCTCCATATAGAGAAAGTCGAGTGTCTTCAAAAAAAACCGGATTTGGTATAACTTTAAAAGTTAATAAACCTAATACAGATTACATATATTGGGATAATGTAAACGAACTTGTTGAGAGACTTCGACTATTGGTAGCATCCATGCTTGCGGGACACACTGGTCATAACAATGAAATTATTTCCATTATTGAAGAACTAAGAGAAGCGAATATTATTATATAAAAGGACATAATAGATACTTTTAAACATTTCTAAAATGACCATCGATAAATTTGGTCGTCATATTTCAAAAAAATCTGCTCTAAACACATTATTATCACTAGAAAATAAAATATTATCAAATGTTGAAGAGAAAATAATAAAAATTTTTAAAAGCGATGTCAAATATATTGAAAACAAATTAATTCAAAATTTAGATCCCGGGTTGAAAAGCGATGTTAATAATTTAAATAAGAGAATAAATGAATATGATAACAATATACAAAATATTGCAAAAAAGATTAAGTTATTTGAGGATAAAGTTATTCCTGAATATAATGACAAGATAATTAATTTGAAAAATACTGTTGATGGAAATGATGATGTAGTAGAAAAATTTTCTCAGAAAGTTTCTAAATATGCAAATGACTTTGACGTAGTGAAGTTAAAATATGATAAAGTTGATGATTTTGAAAATGAAATAAAAAATGAAATTACATCAATTAAATCAATAATTAAGGATACTTCAGCAATTGACAATGTCAAGAACAGTATTTCCAAGGAAATTACATCAAAGTTTCAAAATTTTACTAATTTGCTTAATGATAGAGTAGCAGAAGAAGTAAGGAATTTTAAGAAAATACATGACGTTATGGATAAAAATACACAAAATCTTGAAAAATCAATGAACACTCATTTCCTAATTCACAAAAAAGATACCGACAAAGTTAATGAATTTAAAGAACAAATTAAAGAATTTGAAATTAAAATCAATGCATATAAATCAAATTTACAATATTTAGAAGACAAATTGAAGGAGGATTTTCAAAACGAAAATGAAAAAATTGAAACAAAATTCAAAGATCAAATTACAAAAGATAATGAAAAAATCGAGGATATACTAAAGCAGTTAAACAATCTGAAAACCAAATCTGAAACGTCTTTTGACGAGGGAAATTTTACAAAGGCAATCGATGAGAAATTACAAAAAGAATTAGAATCCTTACTAGAAGTAGTGCAAGCTATAATAGAAGTTTCTAAAAAGGATGTATTAATTAAAATTAAAAATAATAGTTCAAAAATCGAGGAGACTTCTTTACTCATAAAAGAACTTGAAACATCTTATACAGATATACTACACAAAGCTGAAAAGACAGTGTCAGACATAAAAAATATAGAAAAAAAAATTGTGAAAATGACATTAGATATTACAAATGCAGAATTTCAATTAGGAAAAGATATAAAAAATCTAGAAGATAAATTAACAAAAGAAATAAAATCTTTAAACGAATTAGTTCAAAGAGCTGCTGAAGTTTCTAGAAAAGAATTTAATGATACAATGAATTATGCAAGAGAAGAAATGAATTCAACATTAGGTGGTTTCAAAAAAGATTATACGTTATCAAATGTTCTTTTGGAAACTAAATTTAATGTAAAAATGTCTGATCTTAATAACAACATCACCCAAATAAATTCGTCAATAAAAGAAATTAGAAATGAAAATAACAAATCATTTGAAACAATGGAAAATAAATTTAATGTAAAAATTTCTGATCTTACTAACAACATCACCCAAATAAATTCGTCAATAAAAGAAATTATAAATGAAAATAAAAAATCATTTGAAGCAATGGAAAATAAAATTAAAGAACTTACTAAAAAAAACTGAGATGATTTTTTTTATATTTTACAACATCAGCGATAAAGGGCTTTTATAAACGGTTTAGAAGGAGGTAAAGTTATTTGTGGGATTTATTTTCGAGAGTAAGGTATAAATTAATAATGAGTAAAATTAAGCAAGACGTTGTAAATGAATTACATAAACCGGCGAGAAGGCGATATAGAAGGAGACGAACAATTGTAAAAGGGCTTAATGATCTATTTCAAGCTGATCTGATAGAAATGCAGCCATATGCGAAATTTAATAGGGGTTTAAGATATATTTTAATGGTAATAAATGTGTTTTCTAAATTTGTATGGGCAGAACCTGTAAAATCCAAAACTGGTAAAGATGTAGCAGCTGCAATGAAAAAAATTCTATTAACTTTAAAAACTCCCCCAACAAATCTGAATACTGATCAGGGTAAAGAATTCTTTAATCAAGACTTTCAGAAACTTATGGAGCAGTTCAAAATTAATCATTACAACACATTTTCTAATATGAAAGCTAGTATTGTAGAGAGAGTAAATAGAACGATAAAAAACAAAATGTGGAAAAAGTTTAGTTTACTAGGTAATTATAAATGGATCAGCTTTCTTAAAGAAATAATTACAGAATACAATAATACTAAGCATTCAACAATCGGAAAAAAACCAAACGAAGTTAACAAAAAGAATGAAATGGAAATCTTGAAATCAGCTTATACTCATAGGAAAACTGTGGATCCCAGATCACCAAAATTTCGTGTCAGTGATAGAGTACGAATAAGCAAGATTCGCGAACAATTTTCTAAAGGTTACACGCCCAACTGGTCAAACGAAATTTTTCAAATAAAAAAAATCCAGCTTACTAATCCAACAACGTATTTGATTCAAGATGGAAATGGGATAGATATTCAAGGAGGTTTCTATGAAGAAGAACTTCAAAAAGTAAGACACCCAAATGTATATCTGGTGGAAAAAGTGTTAAGAAAGAAAGGAAACAAAGTATTTGTAAAATGGTTAGGATTAGATAAATCTTATAACTCTTGGATCTTCAAGAGAGATGTGATGTAATAGTAATTAATGCTGTAATAATAATTGATGTTTGTAATAAAAAAAATGATTTTTTATATATATTTGTTTTATTTAAAAATAAGCTTATTACATAAACATTTTTTTAAATACAATATTCCTATAATCAGAGTCTAATATGGGATTTAAAATTTCTTCAGTCAATTTAATCCTTCTTCTAAAATGTTTTTGATTTATAAACTCTTCAGAAGTCATACGAGCTTTTCTGTAGGCGAAGTTCCAAGCAACCATCAGATGAATTTGGTTTCTTGATTCATCAATAGATACTGTCTTCTTCATAATAGTGCTTAGACTTTAATTTTTGTTCTAGTTCTTCGGGATGATTCAACAGCAGTTCCAGCATGGAACACACATTTTCACTATTTAGATTTTGTTTTGGAGAAAGGACATTATATATTTTGTCAAAAGAATCTCCGTCGTAAAAATTGTTATTTCTAAAAACGTTGAAATAACGTCGAAAGTTTTGTTTTTGTAAAACATTTAGTCTATATTCTATAAGTGGAATTTGTTCCCATAGTCTGCACACAGTTTCATTTCCATAGTAAATAAAATCACAGCTTTTCACAATCTTCACTATTGGTAATTCACCAATCTTTTCAAAATGAATAGATAAATTTTGCAAATATATCGGTTCATTGAAAACATTTGGTGAAAACATATAATTTGTTATAACTCCTTGATATTGCAATAAGTTCTTCCAATCATCTTCATTTAATATCACAGACTGACCATTTTTACCACCAAGTTCAATGCATGGTAGAAAATCACTTTCCACCCACAAACCAATCGCAGCATATTTAGAGTTAGAATTATTTAAATTATATTTTGTAGAATTTATAATTGTTTTTTTTATTTTCTTTTTTAATGGTGAATTTTCAAATATATTTTTACTCTGATTACTGAACATTTTAAATGATGTATTTCAAAAACTAACTGGCTATCTGCTTGCTCTCAAAAAACTAACTATCAATCCGTTTGCTCCTAAATTTTATACATTTTCCCTCTCCTCTCAAGTGGAGGGGTAAACTTATTTTCCCTCTCCATTTAAGAGGAGGGGATAAACTTTAAATGTCTTTATACTAACGAGAATCAATAAAAAACAAAATTTATATTATTTTTTTAACATTTATTAAATATTTTTATAGATATTTTTTCATGAAATACAATAAAATTAAACATGTACAAATAAATATTGCTGCTGTAAATATAATAACAAATATATAACAACAGACACAATGACAAGATTCTTCTTTTTTATTATTGAAAGGAATCCAATCTGAATATTGTAATGGTTTGTTTGTCATGGAATATTTAATTTTAATGTATGTATTTTCACACAAAGCAGAATCAGTTACATTATAGGTAAAAAAGTGTGAATTTCCAACAAGATATGTCATTTTCATCTGTTTGTAGCAGTCGGTTTCATTTTTGAGGGCATTTATACATATATCAGCCCTAACTGTATTAGGAATGTAATTTACATATATCACATTTCCAACAAGGGAAACTAAAACTATTAAAGATGCAGCAGTCATTGTTGTAATATTACTAACAAATAATGGTATTTCTATACAATATATATGTTTTTGGATTCAGTTCCCCCTCCAACTTTTAAAGCTTCAAAAACGACTTACATAATTTATCATCATATAAAATGATGTCTTTATAAAGATGAAAAATTACTAGGAGTAGTTAATTCTAATCGCGGTTTTTTATTTTTAGATCCATTTTCGTTTCCAGAACTTAAAAAAGTTAGAGTATCATACATCATTTTCATATCTTTATCAAAAAAATCTGTTTCCAAAATATCCTTATGTCCCCATGCAAGAGTTTTTGTGGAATTTGGTATACAATATCTTTTATCATCATGAGTTGTTAATGCCAATTTATTTAACAAATTAGTGTATATATTATGCATATCTGACTTGAATACATACATGGTGCAGAATATTTTGTCACCTTTCTCAACAACATCTTTATAATCTGATAATGTTAATTGATTTTTTATACATGATCTACTAACGCCTTTTGCTTTTTTATCTACACTATTTTTGGATTTTATACAATATGCTTTAGCACCAGTTCCATAAAAACTTTCAATGGGAATCCCTTTGTACTCATCTTTAAATTTACCAACAACTGATGTTGTAATAGGCATGCAATGAATATTTTGTTCAGAAAAATTAGAAGTATCAAATTTATCCAGATTTAGCTTCATATCTTCATAAAAGTTTTGGGTCTGAACTTCAAGAATTAAGGAATCAGTATCCGTATATAATAAATTTAAATTATTACCATATTTTACTTTTAAATACCCATAATAAAAATTATACATTACAGTTTTTGCAATATCCAGAATACTCATCCCAACATAAATTGGTTTATTGTATTCAATGCAAACCTGTTGAAGTTGAAGAGCAACTAGATTTTCAGAGAAAATTTTAAAATCCTTTAATTGAGGTTTAGAAATAAGTTTTTCGGCACTAAATTTATTACCCTGTCTTTCCCATTGAGATACTAATTTAATATCTGCTCGCCTATCAACATTTTCCATGGTTTTACCGAAAATTGAATTATTTGCCAATTTATAACAATTTTTATCAAATTTATTTTTAGATAAATTTCGTAAATTTGTATTTAAATCTATATATTCCGCTAACCATGGTGATTGTGTAAACTTAACTGCTCTGTGTATTTTTATGATTTTGAGTCCAAATTGTAGACATTGTTTCAGATATCGGTAGTGAATGATATAGTTATATTTATTATGTAAGTTTGGAATTAATTTTGAGTGGTTTGAAATTGGTGGTGTATATTGTTCAGGACAAAATGGGAAATCATTATGACTATCATGTAAATAATTTGGATATTCTAAATCAACTTCAAATATGTATCCTATAGATGATGTATCTGAAAGTTCGGATATATTTAAAGTTTCTATTTCGAGCTTAGGTACCCAAGCAAAATTTTTTTCAGGCAAATATTGTTTCATAGCATAACCATACAAATTTGTGGCGTCTAAGTAAGCGATATATGTTGTAGGTCTTTCAGGATTAAAATTTTCTAAGAATGGATTATTTGCTTCAGATTTGCGTTTGGAACAAGTGCTAACCCCACCACGAACACCTTTTTTGAAAAAATGAAGCATATCTGGTTCCGTTAATAATTCTAATTCTACATTAGTTAATTTCATCATTGCATCCCAGCACATAGAAGGGCTAGTGACATAATTAACAGGATCTAACTTATAGGTTTTAATACATGTGGATCTATAATTTTCAAAAACATCAGCCAAAAGTAAAACATCTGATTTTAAGTAAATATCGGAATAAGCCCCTATTGTAGAACACTTAAATAGATTCCACACTTCTACAGCACGACTGTAGTCTTGAGGAGAGATATTTTCATCGGTTAAGTTATTATAAAATTTATCAATCAATGGTAGAGATTTCTCATTTAATTTTTCGTTGGAATCTATGTAAGAGTATGGAAATACCCCTTTTTGTCTAATGTATCGAAATTCATCAGCATTTGAGAAAAACTTTTTAATTTCAAAACATTGTGAATCTTGTAGAGTTTGTGATAGTGACTCTAAAGACTCTGGGAGAAATTGAAAAGAATCTATAAAGCGTAGTCGCAAAGCAACTGGTTTCCGCTTTTCTGACACATCAACGAAAATTTCCTTACTAAAAGAAATATACTTTTCTTTATTTTGAGCTATAACACTAATATTTTCTTTATTATAGCAAAGCGATTTAATAAATAGGTGAGAATCATAGTTTTTTAAATTATGCAATACTATTGGTATATATTTTGGAGGTTTAAAATGCAAATTACATATTGAGTGGGCGGCTCCTCGATATTTACCTGTAATATGACAATGATCCCTACACTTTATGAAATTTCCTTTTGAAAAAGGTTTTTCACATACATAACAAATGCTAGAATTTTCATATTCAATCTGTTCCACAGATGATAAATCTTTCAATGGTACTTGATATTTTAAATATTTTTTATAAATTTCTTTTACATCATTTTCAATGTATTCAATAAATTTTATAGCACAATCTGTACCTCTATAAAGTTTAAGACACACAACATTCTCATCAAATGATGATTTAATATAATAAGCAAATGAATAGGGTATATGTTCAGCAGTTTTAATAGTATATGAGGTTGTCGAATCAGGTGTAGATTGTTGGCACTCAATGTTTTTCAAATAACATTCAAAATCGGCATAAATAACAAAAGGAGCTTTATACTGTTTCTGAATATTTTGAAACTTTAATATATTTGCAGGAATATAATTGCCAAATTTATCCAAAATCAAATTATCTGAAGGAAGCTCAATTCGAACAAAACTACAATCACGTTCTAAATGTGTGTTAAGTTTTTCATATGTTCCAAAATATTGAAGGCATCCATCACATAAGTATTTTTTTATTTTCTTTTTTGATAATTGTTTGGATACCAAGCAACCTAAATCCTTTATCCAACAGTAGTGGTTATTTCCATCATCAGAACTTATTAAAAGCAAATTAATATGTAATTTTTTCTTTTCATTATTATAATGTAAAG